>JAUJYP020000964.1:0-474234 GCA_030674075.2 Linum usitatissimum | reverse complement strand
GGATTTTTACGATGGCGCCTAGCCTATGGATTCTCGAGACCAAGACTCAAGAAAGTCATGTATGTTTGTCCGATTTGAAAACTTTCGTTAACGGGTCATCATCTTCTCGGTAGTTATCTTCTCATTATCGGAGCTGACGCCGTGTCTAGTGTCTCTCACAAACCATCAAAATTGCAATTAGTTTTGAGTTAAGTAAGGGTTGTGCCATCACCGTTTGTTCATGATGGCTTTTTTCTTTTCAAACATCGCCTTTTTTGCTCTCATAAACTAGTTCAAAATGATATGATATGGAAGGTAATGAATATTTAACAAAGTTGAAATGTTAAATATATTAAGTACTTGAATCATCTTTAGAGTCGATGTTTTCTTCAGCATCGCCATAATTGATAAAGCTATCATTTTTTGCTTCATCATCCTAACTAGGATGTCGGGTCGCCTCTTAATGGAATCGATCAATATCCTCACCACTACTCACACTAATAGTAGGAGAGACAGACATAATGGAGGAAAAACAAACATAAGAACGAACTAAAGAATAGCGAATCCATCGAACAAGAATGAGAACAGATCTTCCATGTTTTGATTTGGGTACTACAGACCTATTTGGATGTCCACACGAAAGAACCTCGAACATTGCACACAACGCTCCAAAAACACTAGGTTCGAGGATTGGAGCAAGAGGGAAGAAATAGTATATTCTTAACCTAGCTATCTATCCCATTATCGATTCGGAATGGATATTCACGAGTCGACCATCAAAGTTATGAGTAGTTTTGGGTTGCGTAAGGCAGTGGGCAACCAAGGATTTTCACGTTGGCGCCAAACCTATGGATTCATGACACCAAGACTCAAGAAAGTTATGTATGTTTGTCCGTTTTGAAAACATTCGTTAACGGCTCTTTATATTCTCGGTAGTTATCTTCGCATTACGAGTTGACGCCGGTGTCTTGTGTCTCTCACAAACCATCAAAATTGCAATTAGTTTTTAGTTAAGAAAGGGTTGTGCCATCACGGTTTGTTCATTATGGCTTCTTTCTTTTCAAACATCGCATTTTTTGTCTCATAAACAAGTAAAAAATGATATGATATGGAAGTTAATAAATATTTAACAAACTTGAAATGTTAAATATATTAAGTACTTGAATCAGCTTTAGAGTCGATGTTTTCTTCAGAATCGCCATGATTGATAAAACTATCATTTTTTACTTCATCATCCTAACTAGGATGTCGGGTCGCCTCTTAATGGAATCGATCAATATCCTAACCACTAACTCACATTGATAGTAGGAGAGACAGACATAATGGAGGAAAAACAAACATAAGAACTAACTAAAAAATAGTAAATCCATCAGAACAAGAATGAGAACAGGATCTTCCATGTTTTGATTTGGGTACTACAAACCTATTTGGATGTCCACACGAACGAACCTCGAACATTGCACACAACGCTCCAAAAACACTAGGTTCGAGGTTTGGAGCGGGAGAGAATAGACTATATTCTTAACCTAGCTATCTATCCCATTATCGATTCAGAATGGATATTCACGAGCTGACTATCAAAGTTATGAGTAGTTTTGGGTTGCAGAAGGCCGTGGGCAACCAAGGATTTTCACGTTGGCGCCAAACCTGTGGATTCATGACACCAAGACTCAAGAAAGTTATGTATGTTTGTCCGTTTTGAAAACATTCGTTAACGGGTCTTTATATTCCGGTAGTTATCTTCTCGCATTAGAGTTGACGCCGGTGTCTTGTGTCTCTCACAAACCACCAAAATTGCAATTAGTTTTTAGTTAAGAAAGGGTTGTGCCATCACGGTTTGTTCATTATGGCTTTTTTCTTTTCAAACATCGCATTTTTTGTCTCATAAACAAGTAAAAAATGATATGATATGGAAGTTAATAAATATTTAACAAACTTGAAATGTTAAATATATTAAGTACTTGAATCAACTTTAGAGTCGATGTTTTCTTCAGATCGCCATGATTGATAAAACTATCATTTTTTACTTCATCATCCTAACTAGGATGTCGGGTCGCCTCTTAATGGAATCGATCAATATCCTAACCAGAACTCACATTAATAGTAGGAGAGACAGACATAATGGAGGAAAAACAAACATAAGAACTAACTAAAAAATAGTAAATCCATCAGAACAAGAATGAGAACAGGATCTTCCATGTTTTGATTTGGGTACTACAAACCTATTTGGATGTCCACACGAACGAACCTCGAACATTGCACACAACGCTCCAAAAACACTAGGTTCGAGGTTGGAGCGGGACAGAAATAGACTATATTCTTAACCTAGCTATCTATCCCATTATCGATTCGAAATGGATATTCACGAGTTGACTATCAAAGTTATGAGTAGTTTTGGGTTGTAGAAGGCAGTGGGCAACCAAGGATTTTCACGTTGGCGCCAAACCTGTGGATTCATGACACCAAGACTCAAGAAAGTTATGTATGTTTGTCCGTTTTGAAAACATTCGTTAACGGCTCTTTATATTCCGGTAGTTATCTTCTCGCTATTAGAGTTGACGCCCGTGTCTTGTGTCTCTCACAAACCACCAAAATTGCAATTAGTTTTGAGTTAAGAAAGGGTTGTGCCATCATGGTTTGTTCATAATGGATTTTTTTCTTTTCAAACATCGCCTTTTTTGTCTCATAAACTAGTTCAAAATGATATGATATAGATGGTAATGAATATTTAACAAACTTGAAATGTTAAATATATTAAGTACTTGAATCAGCTTAAGAGTCGATGTTTTCTTCAGGATTGCCATGATTGATAAAGCTATCATTTTTTGCTTCATTATCATAACTTGGATGTCGGGTCGCTTCTTAATGGAATCGATCAATATACTCACCGCAAGTCATACTAATAGTAGGAGAGAAAGACATAATGGAGGAAAAACAAACATAAGAACTAACTAAAGAATAGTAAATCCATCGAACAAGAATAAGAACAGATCTTCCATGTTTTGATTTGGGTACTACAAACCGATTTGGATGTCCACAAGAAAGAACCTCGAACATTACACACAACGGTCCAAAAACACTAGGTTCGATATTGGAGCAAGAGAAGTAGAGTATATTCTTAACCGAGCTAGCTATGCAATTATCGATTCATAATGGATATTGACGAGCTGACCCTCAAAGTTATGAGTAGTTTTAGGTTGCAGAAGGCAATGTGCAACCAAGGATTTTCACGATGGCGCCAAACCTATGGATTCTTGAGACCAAGACTCAAGAAAGTCATGTATGTTTGTCCGTTTTGAAAACTTTCGTTAACGGGTCTTTATATTCTCGTTATCTTCTCGCATTGGAGTTGACGCCGGTGTCTTGTGTCTCTCACAAACCACCAAAATTGCAATTAGTTTTGAGTTAAGAAAGGGTTGTGCCATCATGGTTTGTTCATAATGGATTTTTTCTTTTCAAACATCGCCTTTTTTGTCTCATAAACTAGTTCAAAATGATATGATATAGAAGGTAATGAATATTTAACAAACTTGAAATGTTAAATATATTAAGTACTTGAATCAGCTTAAGAGTCGATGTTTTCTTCAGGATTGCCATGATTGATAAAGCTATCATTTTTTGGTTCTTTATCATAACTTGGATGTCAGGTCGCTTCTTAATGGAATCGAGCAATATACTCACCACAAGTCATACTAATAGTAGGAGAGAAAGACATAATGGAGGAAAAACAAACATAAGAACTAACTAAAGAATAGTAAATCCATCGAACTATAATAAGAACAGATCTTCCATGTTTTGATTTGGGTACTACAGATCGATTTGGATGTCCACACGAAAGAACCTCGAACATTACACACAACGCTCCAAAAACACTATGTTCGATATTGGAGCAAGAGAGAAGTAGAGTATATTCTCGAACCGAGCTAGCTATCCAATTATCGATTCATAATGGATATTGACGAGCTGACCCTCAAAGTTATGAGTTGTTTTAGGTTGCAGAAGGCAGTGTGCAACCAAGGATTTTCACGATGGCGCCAAACCTATGGATTCTTGAGACCAAGACTCAAGAGAGTCATGTATGTTTTTCGGTTTTGAATACTTTCGTTAACGGGTCTTTATATTCTCGGTAGTTATCTTCTCGCTATTAGAGTTGACACCGGTGTCTTGTGTCTCTCACAAACCATCAAAATTGCAATTAGTTTTTAGTTAAGAAAGGGTTGTGCCATCACGGTTTGTTCATTATGGCTTATTTCTTTTCAAACATCGCATTTTTTGTCTCATAAACAAGTAAAAAATGATATGATATGGAAGTTAATAAATATTTAACAAACTTGAAATGTTAAATATATTAAGTACTTGAATCAGCTTTAGAGTCGATGTTTTCTTCAGAATCGCCATGATTGATAAAACTATCATTTTTTACTTCATCATCATAACTAGGATGTCGGGTCGCCTCTTAATGGAATCGATCAATATCCTAACCAAAACTCACATTGATATTGGGAGAGACTAGACATAATGGAGGAAAAACAAACATAAGAACTAACTAAAAAATAATAAATCCCTCGTAACAAGAATGAGAACAGATGTTCCATGTTTTGATTTGGGTACTACAAACCTATTTGGATGTCCACACGAACGAACCTCGAACATTGCACACAACGCTCCAAAAACACTAGGTTCGAGGTTGGAGCGGGATAGAAATAGACTATATTTTTAACCTAGCTATCTATCCCATTATCGATTCGAAATGGATATTCACGAGCCGACTATCAAAGTTATGAGTAGTTTTGGGTTGTAGAAGGCGTGGGCGACCAAGGATTTTCACGTTGGTGCCAAACCCGTGGATTCATGACACCAAGACTCAAGAAAGTTATGTATGTTTGTCCGTTTTGAAAACATTCGTTAACGGCTCTTTATATTCCGGTAGTTATCTTCTCGCATTAGAGTTGACGCCGGTGTCTTGTATCTCTCACAAACCACCAAAATTGCAATTAGTTATGAGTTAAGAAAGGGTTGTGCCATCATGGTTTGTTCATAATGGATTTTTTCTTTTCAAACATCGCCTTTTTTCTCTCATAAACTAGTTCAAAATTATATGATATAGAAGGTAATGAATATTTAACAAATTTGAAATGTTAAATATATTAAGTACTTGAATCAGCCTTAAGAGTCGATGTTTTCTTCAGAATGCCATGATTGATAAAGCTATCATTTTTTGGTTCTTTATCATAACTTGGATGTCAGGTCGCTTCTTAATGGAATCGAGCAATATACTCACCACAAGTCATACTAATAGTAGGAGAGAAAGACATAATGGAGGAAAAACGAACATAAGAACTAACTAAAGAATAGTAAATCCATCAGAACAAGAATAAGAACAGGATCTTCCATGTTTTGATTTGGGTACTACAGACTGATTTGGATGTCCGCAAGAAAGAACCTCAAACATTACACACAACGGTCCAAAAACACTAGGTTCGATATTGGAGCAAGAGAGAAGTAGAGTATATTCTGCACCGAGCTAGCTATGTAATTATCGATTCATAATGGATATTGACGAGCTGACCCTCAAAGTTATGAGTAGTTTTAGGATGCAGAAGGTAGTGTGCAACCAAGGATTTTCACGATGGCGCCAAACCTATGGATTCTTGAGACCAAGACTCAAGAAAGTCATCTATGTTTGTCCATTTTGAAAACTTTCGTTAACGGGTCTTTATCTTCTGGTAGTTCACTTCTCGCATAGAGTTGACGCCGGTGTCTTGTGTCTCTCACAAACCATCAAAATTGCAATTAGTTTTGTGTTAAGAAAGGGTTGTGCCATCATAGTTTGTTCATGATTGATTTTTTCTTTTCAAACATCGCCTTTTTTGTCTCATAAACTATTTCAAAATGATATGATATAGAAGGTAATGAATATTTAACAAACTTGAAATGTTAAATATCTTAAGTACTTGAATAAGCTTAAGAGTCGATGTTTTCTTCATTCTTGCCATGATTGATAAAGCTATCATTTTTTGCTTCATTATCATAACTTGGATGTCGGGTGGCTTCTTAATGGAATCGATCAATATACTCACCGCAAGTCATACTAATAGTATGAGAGACGTACATAATGGAGGAAAAACAAACATAAGAACTAACTAAAGAATAATAAATCCATCGAACAAGAATAAGAACAGGATCTTCCATGTTTTGATTTGGGTACTACGAGACTCGATTTGGATGTCCACAAGAAAGAACCTCGAACATTACACACAACGGTCCAAAAACACTAGGTTCAATATTGGAGCACGAGAAAAGTAGAGTATATTCTGCACCGAGCTAGCTATCCAATTATCGATTCATAATGGATATTGACGAGCTGACCCTCAAAGTTATGAGTTGTTTTAGGTTGCGAGAGGCGATGTGCAACCAAGGATTTTCACGATGGCGCCAAACCTATGGATTCTTGAGACCAAGACTCAAGAGAGTCATGTATGTTTTTCGGTTTTTAATACTTTCGTTAACGGGTCTTTATATTCGGTAGTTATCTTCTCGCATTAGAGTTGACGCCGGAGTCTTGTGTCTCTCGCAAACCATCAAAATTGCAATTAGTTTTGAGTTAAGAAATGGTTGTGCCATCATGGTTTGTTCATAATGGCTTTTTTCTTTTCAAACATCGCCTGTTTTGTCTCATTAACTAGTTCAAAATGATATGATGTAGAAGGTAATGAATATTTAACAAACTTGAAATGTTAAATATATTAAGTACTTGAATCAGCTTAAGAGTCGATGTTTTCTTCAGGATTACCATGATTGATAAAGCTATCATTTTTTGCTTCTTTATCATAACTTGGATGTCGGGTCGCTTCTTAATGGAATCGATCAATATACTCACCACAACTCATACTAATAGTAGGAGAGACAGACATAATAGAGGACAAACAAACATAAGAACTAACTAAAGAATAGTAAATCCATCGGAACTATAATGAGAACAGGATCTTCCATATTTTGATTTGGGTACTAGAGATCTATTTGGATGTCCACACGAAAGAACCTTGAACATTACACACAACGCTCCAAAAACACTATGTTCGAGATTGGAGCAAGAGAGAAGTAGAGTATATTCTCAACCTAGCAAGCTATCCAATTATCGATTCATAATGGATATTGACGGGCTGACCCTCAAAGTTATGAGTTGTTTTAGGTTGCAGAAGGCGCGTGTGAGACCAAGGATCTTCACGATGGCGCCAAACCTATGGATTCTTGAGACCAAGACTCAAGAAAGTCATGTATGTTTGTCGGTTTTGAATACTTTCATTAACGGGTCTATGTATTCTCGGTAGTTATCTTCTCGCATTAGAGTTGACGCCGGTGTCTTGTGTCTCTCACAAACCATCAAAATTGCAATTAGTTTTGAGTTAAGAAAGGGTTGTGCCATCATGGTTTGTTCATAATCGATTTTTTCTTTTCAAACATCGCCTTTTTTGTCTCTTAAACTAGTTCAAAATCATATGATATAGAAGGTAATGAATATTTAACAAACTTGAAATGTTAAATAGATTAAGTACTTGAATCAACTTTAGAGTCGATGTTTTCTTCAGATTGCCATGATTGATAAAGCTATCATTTTTTGCTTCTTTATCATAACTAGGATGTCGGGTCGCTTCTTAATGGAATCGATCAATATACTCACCACAAGTCACACTAATAGTAGGAGAGAAAGACATAATGGAGGAAAAACGAACATAAGAACTAACTAAAGAATAATAAATCCATCGAACAAGAATAAGAACAGGATCTTCCATGTTTTGATTTGGGTACTACGAGACCTATTTGGATGTCCGCAAGAAAGAACCTCAAACATTACACACAACGGTCCAAAAACACTAGGTTCGATATTGGAGCAAGAGAGAAGTAGAGTATATTCTGCACCGAGCTAGCTATGTAATTATCGATTCATAATGGATATTGACGAGCTGACCCTCAAAGTTATGAGTAGTTTTAGGATGCAGAAGGTAGTGTGCAACCAAGGATTTTCACGATGGCGCCAAACCTATGGATTCTTGAGACCAAGACTCAAGAAAGTCATCTATGTTTGTCCATTTTGAAAACTTTCGTTAACGGGTCTTTATCTTCTGGTAGTTCACTTCTCGCATATCGAGTTGACGCCGGTGTCTTGTGTCTCTCACAAACCATCAAAATTGCAATTAGTTTTGTGTTAAGAAAGGGTTGTGCCATCATAGTTTGTTCATGATTGATTTTTTCTTTTCAAACATCGCCTTTTTTGTCTCATAAACTATTTCAAAATGATATGATATAGAAGGTAATGAATATTTAACAAACTTGAAATGTTAAATATATTAAGTACTTGAATAAGCTTAAGACTCGATGTTTTCTTCATTCTTGCCATGATTGATAAAGCTATCATTTTTTGCTTCTTCATTATCATAACTTGGATGTCGGGTGGCTTCTTAATGGAATCGATCAATATACTCACCGCAAGTCATACTAATAGTATGAGAGACAGACATAATGGAGGAAAAACAAACATAAGAACTAACTAAAGAATAATAAATCCATCAGAACAAGAATAAGAACAGGATCTTCCATGTTTTGATTTGGGTACTACGGACCGATTTGGATGTCCACAAGAAAGAACCTCGAACATTACACACAACGGTCCAAAAACACTAGGTTCAATATTGGAGCACGAGAAAAGTAGAGTATATTCTGCACCGAGCTAGCTATCCAATTATCGATTCATAATGGATATTGACGAGCTAACCCTCAAAGTTATGAGTTGTTTTAGGTTGCAGAAGGCAGTGTGCAACCAAGGATTTTCACGATGGCGCCAAACCTATGGATTCTTGAGACCAAGACTCAAGAGAGTCATGTATGTTTTTCGGTTTTTAATACTTTCGTTAACGGGTCTTTATATTCTCGGTAGTTATCTTCTCGCATTAGAGTTGACGCCGGTGTCTTGTGTCTCTCGCAAACCATCAAAATTGCAATTAGTTTTGAGTTAAGAAAGGGTTGTGCCATCATGGTTTGTTCATAATGGCTTTTTTCTTTTCAAACATCGCCTTTTTTGTCTCATTAACTAGTTCAAAATGATATGATGTAGATGGTAATGAATATTTAACAAACTTGAAATGTTAAATATATTAAGTACTTGAATCAGCTTAAGAGTCGATGTTTTCTTCAGGATTACCATGATTGATAAAGCTATCATTTTTTGCTTCTTTATCATAACTTGGATGTCGGGTCGCTTCTTAATGGAATCGATCAATATACTCACCACAACTCATACTAATAGTAGGAGAGATAGACATAATGGAGGACAAACAAACATAAGAACTAACTAAAGAATAATAAATCCATCGGAACTATAATGAGAACAGGATCTTCCATATTTTGATTTGGGTACTAGAGATCTATTTGGATGTCCACACGAAAGAACCTCAAACAGTTTACACAACGCTCCAAAAACACTAGGTTCAAAGATGGAGCGAGAGAGAAATAGAGTATATTTTGAACCTAGCTAGGTATCCGATTATCGATTCAAAATGGATATTGACGAGCTGACCATCAAAGATATCAATAGTTTTGGGTTGTAGAAGGCGATGTGCGACCATGGATTTTTACGATGGCGCCAAACCTATGGATTCTTGAGACCAAGACTCAAGAAACTCATGTATGTTTGTTCGTTTTGAAAAGTGTGTTAACGGGTCTTTATCTTCTGGTAGTTATCTTCTCAGTATCAGAGTTTACGCCAATGTCTTGTGTCTCTCACAAACCATTAGAATTGCAATTAATTTTGAGTTAAGAAAGGGTTGTGCCACCATGGTTTGCTAATGATGGCTTTTTTCGTTTCCAACATCGCCTTTTTCGTCTAATAAACTAGTTCGAAATGATATGATATAGATGGTAATGAATATTTAACAAAGTTGAAATGTTAAATATATTAAGTAGTTGAATCAGCTTTAGAGTCGATGTTTTCTTCAGGATCGCCATGATTGATAAAGCTATCATGTTTTTCTTCTTCATTCTAACTAGGATGTTGGGTCGCCTCTTAATGGAATCGATCGATATACCCACCGGAACTCACACTAATAGTAGGAGAAATAGACATAATGGAGGAAAAACAAACATAAGAACTAACTAAAGAAAAATAAACCCATCAGAACAAGAATGAGAATAGGATCTTCCATGTTTTGATTTGGGTACTGCAGACCTATTTGGATGTCCACACGAAAGAACCTCAAACAGTTTACACAACGCTCCAAAAACACTAGGTTCAAGGATGGAGCGGCAGAGAAATAGAGTATATTTTGAACCTAGCTAGGTATCCGATTATCGATTCAAAATGGATATTGACGAGCTGACCATCAAAGATATCAATAGTTTTGGGTTGTAGAAGGCAGTGTGCGACCATGGATTTTTACGATGGCGCCAAACCTATGGATTCTTGAGACCAAGACTCAAGAAACTCATGTATGTTTGTTCGATTTGAAAAGTGTGTTAACGAGTCTTTATCTTCTGGTAGTTATCTTCTCGCATATCAGAGTTGACGCCAGTGTCTTGTGTCTCTCACAAACCATTAGAATTGCAATTAATTTTGAGTTAAGAAAGGGTTGTGCCACCATGGTTTGCTAATGATGGCTTTTTTCTTTTCCAACATCGCCTTTTTCGTCTAATAAACTAGTTCGAAATGATATGATATAGATGGTAATGAATATTTAACAAACTTGAAATGTTAAATATATTAAGTACTTGAATCAGCTTTAGAGTCGATGTTTTCTTCAGGATCGCCATGATTGATAAAGCAATCATGTTTTTCTTCTTCATTCTAACTAGGATGTCGGGTCGCCTCTTAATGGAATCGATCAATATCCCCACCAGAACTCATACTAATAGTAGGAGAAATAGACATAATGGAGGAAAAACAAACATAAGAACTAACTAAAGAAAAATAAACCCATCAGAACAAGAATGAGAATAGGATCTTCCATGTTTTGATTTGGGTACTACAGACCTATTTGGATGTCCACACGAAAGAACCTCAAACAGTTTACACAACGCTTAAAAAACACTAGGTTCAAGGATGGAGCGAGAGAGAAATAGAGTATATTTTGAACCTAGCTAGCTATCCGATTATCGATTCAAAATGGATATTGACGAGCTGACCATCAAAGATATCAATAGTTTTGGGTTGTAGAAGGCAGTGTGCGACCATGGATTTTTACGATGGCGCCAAACCTATGGATTCTTGAGACCAAGACTCAAGAAACTCATGTATGTTTGTTCGTTTTGAAAAGTGTGTTAACAGGTCTTTATCTTCTGGTAGTTATCTTCTCAGTATCAGAGTTTACGCCAGTGTCTTGTGTCTCTCACAAACCATTAGAATTGCAATTAATTTTGAGTTAAGAAAGGGTTGTGCCACCATGGTTTGCTAATGATGGCTCTTTTCCTTTCCAACATCGCCTTTTTCGTCTAATAAACTAGTTCGAAATGATATGATATAGATGGTAATGAATATTTAACAAACTTAAAATGTTAAATATATTAAGTACTGAAATCAGCTTTAGAGTCGATGTTTTCTTCAGCATCGCCATGATTGATAAAGCTATCATGTTTTTCTTCTTCATTCTAACTAGGATGTCGGGTCGCCTCTTAATGGAATCGATCGATATCCCCACCAGAACTCACACTAATAGTAGGAGAAATAGACATAATGGAGGAAAAACAAACATAAGAACTAACTAAAGAAAAATAAACCCATCAGAACAAGAATGAGAATAGGATCTTCCATGTTTTGATTTGGGTACTGCGACCTATTTGGATGTCCACACGAAAGAACCTCAAACGGTTTACACAACGCTCCAAAAACACTAGGTTCGAGGATGGAGCGGGAGAGAAATAGAGTATATTTTGAACCTAGCTAGCTATCCGATTATCGATTCAAAATGGATATTGACGAGCTGACCATCAAAGATATCAATAGTTTTGGGTTGTAGAAGGCAGTGTGCGACCAAGGATTTTCACGGTGGCGCCAAACCTAAGGATTCTTGAGACCAATACTCAAGAAAGTCATGTACGTTTGTTCGTCTTGAATAGTTTTGTTAAGGGGTCTTTATCTTCTCAGTATCATAGTTGACGCTAGTGTCTTGTGTCTCTCACAAACCATTAAAATTGCAATTAATTTTTAGTTAAGAAAGGGTTGTGCCACCATGGTTTGCTAATGATGGATTTTTTCTTTTCCAACATCGCCTTTTTCGTCTAATAAACTAGTTCGAAATGATATGATTTAGATGGTAATGAATATTTAACAAACTTGAAATATTAAATATATTAAGTACTTGAATCAGCTTTAGAGTCGATATTTTCTTCAGGATCGCCATGATTGCTAAAGCTATCATGTTTTTCTTCCTCATTCTAACTAGGATGTCGGTTCGCCTCTTAATCGAATCGATCAATATCCCCACCAGAACTCACACTAATAGTAGGAGAAATAGACATAATGGAGGAAAAACAAACATAAGAACTAACTAAAGAAAAATAAACCCATCAGAACAAGAATGAGAATAGGATCTTCCATGTTTTGATTTGGGTACTCGGAGACCTATTTGGATGTCCACACGAAAGAACCTCAAACAGTTTACACAACGCTCCAAAAACACTAGGTTCGAGGATGGAGCGGAGAGAGAAATAGAGTATATTTTGAACCTAGCTAGCTATCCGATTATCGATTCAAAATGGATATTGACGAGCCGACCATCAAAGATATCAATAGTTTTGGGTTGTAGAAGGCAGTGTGCGACCAAGGATTTTCACGGTGGCGCCAAACCTATGGATTCTTGAGACCAATACTCAAGAAAGTCATGTACGTTTGTTCGTCTTGAATAGTTTTGTTAAGGGGTCTTTATCTTCTCGCTATATCATAGTTGACGCTAGTGTCTTGTGTCTCTCACAAACCATTAAAATTGCAATTAATTTTGAGTTAAGAAAGGGTTGTGCCACCATGGTTTGCTAATGATGGCTTTTTTCTTTTCCAACATCGCCTTTTTCGTCTAATAAACTAGTTCGAAATGATATGATATAGATGGTAATGAATATTTAACAAACTTGAAATATTAAATATATTAAGTACTTGAATCAGCTTTAGAGTCGATGTTTTCTTCAGGATCGCCATGATTGCTAAAGCTATCATGTTTTTCTTCCTCATTCTAACTAGGATGTCGGTTCGCCTCTTAATCGAATCGATCAATATCCCCACCAGAACTCACACTAATAGTAGGAGAAATAGACATAATGGAGGAAAAACAAACATAAGAACTAACTAAAGAAAAATAAACCCATCAGAACAAGAATGAGAATAGGATCTTCCATGTTTTGATTTGGGTACTGCAGACCTATTTGGATGTCCACACGAAAGAACCTCAAACAGTTTACACAACGCTCCAAAAACACTAGGTTCGAGGATGGAGCGGGAGAGAAATAGAGTATATTTTGAACCTAGCTAGCTATCCGATTATCGATTCAAAATGGATATTGACGAGCCGACCATCAAAGATATCAATAGTTTTGGGTTGTAGAAGGCGAGTGTGCGACCATGGATTTTTACGATGGCGCCAAACCTATGGATTCTTGAGACCAAGACTCAAGAAACTCATGTATGTTTGTTCGTTTTGAAAAGTGTGTTAACGGGTCTTTATCTTCTAGTTATCTTCTCGCATCGAGTTGACGCCGGTGTCTTGTGTCTCTCACAAACCATTAAAATTGCAATTAATTTTGAGTTAAGAAAGGGTTGTGCCACCATGGTTTGCTAATGATGGCTTTTTTCTTTTCCAACATCGCCTTTTTCGTCTAATAAACTAGTTCGAAATGATATGATATAGATGGTAATGAATATTTAACAAACTTGAAATATTAAATATATTAAGTACTTGAATCGGCTTTAGAGTCGATGTTTTCTTCAGGATCGCCATGATTGCTAAAGCTATCATGTTTTTCTTCCTCATTCTAACTAGGATGTCGGTTCGCCTCTTAATGGAATCGATCAATATCCCCACCGGAACTCACACTAATAGTAGGAGAAATAGACATAATGGAGGAAAAACAAACATAAGAACTAACTAAAGAAAAATAAACCCATCAGAACAAGAATGAGAATAGGATCTTCCATGTTTTGATTTGGGTACTGCAGACCTATTTGGATGTCCACACGAAAGAACCTCAAACAGTTTACACAACGCTCCAAAAACACTAGGTTCAAGGATGGAGCGGGAGAGAAATAGAGTATATTTTGAACCTAGCTAGCTATCCGATTATCGATTCAAAATGGATATTGACGAGCTGACCATCAAAGATATCAATAGTTTTGGGTTGTAGAAGGCAGTGTGCGACCATGGATTTTTACGATGGCGCCAAACCTATGGATTCTTGAGACCAAGACTCAAGAAACTCATGTATGTTTGTTCGTTTTGAAAAGTGTGTTAACGGGTCTTTATCTTCTGGTAGTTATCTTCTCAGTATCAGAGTTGACGCCAGTGTCTTGTGTCTCTCACAAACCATTAGAATTGCAATTAATTTTGAGTTAAGAAAGGGTTGTGCCACCATGGTTTGCTAATGATGGCTTTTTTCTTTTCCAACATCGCCTTTTTCGTCTAATAAACTAGTTCGAAATGATATGATATAGATGGTAATGAATATTTAACAAACTTGAAATGTTAAATATATTAAGTACTTGAATCAGCTTTAGAGTCGATGTTTTCTTCAGGATCGCCATGATTGCTAAAGCTATCATGTTTTTCTTCCTCATTCTAACTAGGATGTCGGTTCGCCTCTTAATGGAATCGATCAATATCCCCACCAGAACTCACACTAATAGTAGGAGAAATAGACATAATGGAGGAAAAACAAACATAAGAACTAACTAAAGAAAAATAAACCCATCAGAACAAGAATGAGAATAGGATCTTCCATGTTTTGATTTGGGTACTGCGACCTATTTGGATGTCCACACGAAAGAACCTCAAACAGTTTACACAACGCTCCAAAAACACTAGGTTCGAGGATGGAGCGGGAGAGAAATAGAGTATATTTTGAACCTAGCTAGCTATCCGATTATCGATTCAAAATGGATATTGACGAGCTGACCATCAAAGATATCAATAGTTTTGGGTTGTAGAAGGCAGTGTGCGACCAAGGATTTTCACGGTGGCGCCAAACCTATGGATTCTTGAGACCAATACTCAAGAAAGTCATGTACGTTTGTTCGTCTTGAATAGTTTTGTTAAGGGGTCTTTATCTTCTCAGTATCATAGTTGACGCTAGTGTCTTGTGTCTCTCACAAACCATTAAAATTGCAATTAATTTTGAGTTAAGAAAGGGTTGTGCCACCATGGTTTGCTAATGATGGCTTTTTTCTTTTCCAACATCGCCTTTTTCGTCTAATAAACTAGTTCGAAATGATATGATATAGATGGTAATGAATATTTAACAAACTTGAAATATTAAATATATTAAGTACTTGAATCGGCTTTAGAGTCGATGTTTTCTTCGGGATCGCCATGATTGCTAAAGCTATCATGTTTTTCTTCCTCATTCTAACTAGGATGTCGGTTCGCCTCTTAATCGAATCGATCAATATCCCCACCGAACTCACACTAATAGTAGGAGAAATAGACATAATGGAGGAAAAACAAACATAAGAACTAACTAAAGAAAAATAAACCCATCGAACAAGAATGAGAATAGGATCTTCCATGTTTTGATTTGGGTACTGCACGGACCTATTTGGATGTCCACACGAAAGAACCTCAAACGGTTTACACAACGCTCCAAAAACACTAGGTTCGAGGATGGAGCGGGAGAGAAATAGAGTATATTTTGAACCTAGCTAGCTATCCGATTATCGATTCAAAATGGATATTGACGAGCCGACCATCAAAGATATCAATAGTTTTGGGTTGTAGAAGGCGAGTGTGCGACCATGGATTTTTACGATGGCGCCAAACCTATGGATTCTTGAGACCAAGACTCAAGAAACTCATGTATGTTTGTTCGTTTTGAAAAGTTTTGTTAACGGGTCTTTATCTTCTCGGTAGTTATCTTCTCGTATCGCGTTGACGTGTCTTGTGTCTCTCACAAACCATTAAAATTGCAATTAATTTTGAGTTAAGAAAGGGTTGTGCCACCATGGTTTGCTAATGATGGCTTTTTTCTTTTCCAACATCGCCTTTTTCGTCTAATAAACTAGTTCGAAATGATATGATATAGATGGTAATGAATATTTAACAAACTTGAAATATTAAATATATTAAGTACTTGAATCGGCTTTAGAGTCGATGTTTTCTTCAGGATCGCCATGATTGCTAAAGCTATCATGTTTTTCTTCCTCATTCTAACTAGGATGTCGGTTCGCCTCTTAATGGAATCGATCAATATCCCCACCAGAACTCACACTAATAGTAGGAGAAATAGACATAATGGAGGAAAAACAAACATAAGAACTAACTAAAGAAAAATAAACCCATCAGAACAAGAATGAGAATAGGATCTTCCATGTTTTGATTTGGGTACTCGCAGACCTATTTGGATGTCCACACGAAAGAACCTCAAACAGTTTACACAACGCTCCAAAAACACTAGGTTCGAGGATGGAGCGGGAGAGAAATAGAGTATATTTTGAACCTAGCTAGCTATCCGATTATCGATTCAAAATGGATATTGACGAGCTGACCATCAAAGATATCAATAGTTTTGGGTTGTAGAAGGCAGTGTGCGACCAAGGATTTTCACGATGGCGCCAAACCTAAGGATTCTTGAGACCAAGACTCAAGAAAGTCATGTACGTTTGTTCGTCTTGAATAGTTTTGTTAACGGGTCTTTATCTTCTGGTAGTTATCTTCTCAGTATCAGAGTTGACGCCAGTGTCTTGTGTCTCTCACAAACCATTAGAATTGCAATTAATTTTGAGTTAAGAAAGGGTTGTGCCACCATGGTTTGCTAATGATGGCTTTTTTCTTTTCCAACATCGCCTTTTTCGTCTAATAAACTAGTTCGAAATGATATGATATAGATGGTAATGAATATTTAACAAACTTGAAATATTAAATATATTAAGTACTTGAATCAGCTTTAGAGTCGATGTTTTCTTCAGGATCGCCATGATTGCTAAAGCTATCATGTTTTTCTTCCTCATTCTAACTAGGATGTCGGTTCGCCTCTTAATCGAATCGATCAATATCCCCACCGTAACTCACACTAATAGTAGGAGAAATAGACATAATGGAGGAAAAACAAACATAAGAACTAACTAAAGAAAAATAAACCCATCAGAACAAGAATGAGAATAGGATCTTCCATGTTTTGATTTGGGTACTGCAGACCTATTTGGATGTCCACACGAAAGAACCTCAAACGGTTTACACAACGCTCCAAAAACACTAGGTTCGAGGATGGAGCGGGAGAGAAATAGAGTATATTTTGAACCTAGCTAGCTATCCGATTATCGATTCAAAATGGATATTGACGAGCCGACCATCAAAGATATCAATAGTTTTGGGTTGTAGAAGGCGTGTGCGACCAAGGATTTTCACGATGGCGCCAAACCTATGGATTCTTGAGACCAATACTCAAGAAAGTCATGTACGTTTGTTCGTCTTGAATAGTTTTGTTAAGGGGTCTTTATCTTCTCGGTAGTTATCTTCTCGACGCGTTGACGCCAATGTCTTGTGTCTCTCACAAACCATTAAAATTGCAATTAATTTTGAGTTAAGAAAGGGTTGTGCCACCATGGTTTGCTAATGATGGCTTTTTTCTTTTCCAACATCGCCTTTTTCGTCTAATAAACTAGTTCGAAATGATATGATATAGATGGTAATGAATATTTAACAAACTTGAAATATTAAATATATTAAGTACTTGAATCAGCTTTAGAGTCGATGTTTTCTTCAGGATCGCCATGATTGCTAAAGCTATCATGTTTTTCTTCCTCATTCTAACTAGGATGTCGGTTCGCCTCTTAATCGAATCGATCAATATCCCCACCAGAACTCACACTAATAGTAGGAGAAATAGACATAATGGAGGAAAAACAAACATAAGAACTAACTAAAGAAAAATAAACCCATCAGAACAAGAATGAGAATAGGATCTTCCATGTTTTGATTTGGGTACTGCAGACCTATTTGGATGTCCACACGAAAGAACCTCGAACAGTTTACACAACGCTCCAAAAACACTAGGTTCGAGGATGGAGCGGGAGAGAAATAGAGTATATTTTGAACCTAGCTAGCTATCCGATTATCGATTCAAAATGGATATTGACGAGTCGACCATCAAAGATATCAGTAGTTTTGGGTTGTAGAAGGTAGTGTGCGACCATGGATTTTTACGATGGCGCCAAACCTATGGATTCTTGAGACCAAGACTCAAGAAACTATTTGTATGTTTGTTCGTTTTGAAAAGTGCTTTAACGGGTCTTTATCTTCTGGTAGTTATCTTCTCAGTATCAGAGTTGACCCCAGTGTCTTGTGTCCCTCACAAACCATTAAAATTGGAATTAGTTTTGAGTTAAGAAAGGGTTGAGCCACCATGGTTTGCTAATGATGGCTTTTTCTTTTCCAAAATCGCCTTTTTGTCTAATAAAGAAATTCAAAATGATATGATATAGATGGTAATGAATATTTTACAAACTTGAAATGGTAAATATATTAAGTACTTGAATCGGCTTTAGAGTCGATGTTTTCTTCAGGATCGCCATGATTGATAAAGCTATCATGTTTTGCTTCTTCATTCTAACTAGGATGTCGGGTCGCCTCTTAATGGAATCGATCAATATCCCCACCAGAACTCACACTAATAGTAGGAGAAATAGACATAATGGAGGAAAAACAAACATAAGAACCGACTAAAGAACAGTAAATCCATTAGAACAAAAATGAGAATAGGATCTTCCATGTTTTGATTTGGGTACCGAGACCTATTTTGATGTCCACACGAAAGAACCTCGATCAGTTTACACAACGCACCAAAAACACTAGGTTCGAGGTTGGAGCGGGAGAGAAATAGAGTATATTCTGAACCTAGCAAGCTATTCGATTATCGATTAAAAATGGATATTAACGAGCTGACCATCAAAGTTATCAGTAGTTTTGGGTTGTAGAAGGCAGTGTGCGACCAAGGATTTTCACGATGGCGCCAAACCTAAGGATTCTTGAGACCAAGACTCAAGAAAGTCATGTACGTTTGTTCATCTTGAATGGTTTTGTTAACGGGTCTTTATCTTATGGTAGTTATCTTCTCGCTATCGAGTTGACACCGGTGTCTTGTGTCTCTCACAAACCATTAAAATTGCAATTAATTTTGAGTTAAGAAAGGGTTGTGCCACCATGGTTTGCTAATGATGGCTTTTTTTCTTTTCCAACATCGCCTTTTTCGTCTAATAAACTAGTTCGATATGATATGATATAGATGGTAATGAATATTTAACAAACTTGAAATGTTAAATATATTAAGTACTTGAATCAACTTTAGAGTCGATGTTTTCTTCGGATCGCCATGATTGATAAAGCTATCATGTTTTTCTTCCTCATTCTAACTAGGATGTCAGTTCGCCTCTTAATGGAATCGATCAATATCCCCACCAGAACTCACACTAATAGTAGGAGAGAATGGACATAATGGAGGAAAAACAAACATAAGAACCGACTAAAGAACAGTAAATCCATCAGAACAAAAATGAGAATAGGATCTTCCATGTTTTGATTTGGGTACTGGAGACCTATTTTGATGTCCACATGAAAGAACCTCGAACGGTTTACAAAACGCACCAAAAACACTAGGTTCAAGGTTGGAGCGGGAGAGAAATAGAGAATATGTTGAACCTAGCTAGCTATCCGATTATCGATTCAAAATGGATATTGACGAGCTGACCATCAAAGTTATCAGTAGTTTTGGGTTGTAGAAGGCAGTGTGCGACCAAGGATTTTCACGATGGCGCCAAACCTAAGGATTCTTGAGACCAAGACTCAAGAAAGTCATGTACGTTTGTTCGTTTTGAATAGTTTTGTTAACGGGTCTTTATCTTATGGTAGTTATCTTTTCAGTATCAGAGTTGACGCCAGTGTCTTGTGTCTCTCACAAACCATTAAAATTGCAATTAATTTTGAGGTAAGAAAGGGTTGTGCCACCATGGTTTGCTAATGATGGCTTTTTTCTTTTCCAACATCGCCTTTTTCGTCTAATAAACTAGTTTGAAATGATATGATATAGATGGTAATGAATATTTAACAAACTTGAAATGTTAAATATATTAAGTACTTGAATCGCTTTAGAGTCGATGTTTTCTTCGGAGATCGCCATGATTGATTAAGCTATCATGTTTTTCTTCTTCATTCTAACTAGGATGTCGGTTCGCCTCTTAATGGAATCGATCAATATCCCCACTAGAACTCACACTAATAGTAGGAGAAATAGACATAATGGAGGAAAAACAAACATAAGAACTAACCAAAGAACAATAAACCCATCAGAACAAGAATGAGAATAGGATCTTCCATGTTTTGATTTGGGTACTGCTGACCTATTTGGATGTCCACACGAAAGAACCTCGAATAGTTTACACAACGCTCCAAAAACACTAGGTTCGAGGATGGAGCGGGAGAGAAATATAGTATATTTTGAACCTAGCTATCTATCCGATTATCGATTCAAAATGGATATTGACGAGCTGACCATCAAAGATATCGGTAGTTTTGGGTTGTAGAAGGCAGTGTGCGACCATGGATTTTTACGATGGCGCCAAACCTAAGGATTCTTGACACCAAGACTCAAGAAACTCATGTATGTTTGTTCGTTTTGAAAAGTGCTTTAACGGGTCTTTATCTTCTCGGTAGTTATCTTCTCGACGATCGAGTTGACGCCAGTGTCTTGTCTCTCACAAACCATTAAAGTTGGAATTAGTTTTGAGTTAAGAAAGGGTTGAGCCACCATGGTTTGCTAATGATGGTTTGTTCTTTTCCAAAATCGCCCTTTTTGTCTAATAAAGAAATTCAAAATGATATGATATAGATGGTAATGAATATTTTACAAACTTGAAATGGTAAATATATTAAGTACTTGAATCAGCTTTAGAGTCGATGTTTTCTTCGGGATCGCCATGATTGATAAAGCTATCATGTTTTGCTTCTTCATTCTAACTAGGATGTCGGGTCGCCTCTTAATGGAATCGATCAATATCCCCACCAGAACTCACACTAATAGTAGGAGAAATAGACATAATGGAGGAAAAACAAACATAAGAACCGACTAAAGAACAATAAACCCATTAGAACAAAAATGAGAATAGGATCTTCCATGTTTTGATTTGGGTACTGGAGACCTATTTTGATGTCCACACGAAAGAACCTCGATCGGTTTACACAACGCACCAAAAACACTAGGTTCGAGGTTGGAGCGGGAGAGAAATAGAGTATATTCGAACCTAGAAAGCTATTCGATTATCGATTAAAAATGGATATTAACGAGCTGACCATCAAAGTTATCAGTAGTTTTGGGTTGTAGAAGGCAGTGTGCGACCAAGGATTTTCACGATGGCGCCAAACCTAAGGATTCTTGAGACCAAGACTCAAGAAAGTCATGTACGTTTGTTCATCTTGAATGGTTTTGTTAACGGGTCTTTATCTTATGGTAGTTATCTTCTCAGTATCAGAGTTGACACCAGTGTCTTGTGTCTCTCGCAAACCATTAAAATTGCAATTAATTTTGAGTTAAGAAAGGGTTGTGCCACCATGGTTTGCTAATGATGGCTTTTTTCTTTTCCAACATCGCCTTTTTCGTCTAATAAACTAGTTCGATATGATATGATATAGATGGTAATGAATATTTAACAAACTTGAAATGTTAAATATATTAAGTACTTGAATCAACTTTAGAGTCGATGTTTTCTTCAGGATCGCCATGATTGATAAAGCTATCATGTTTCTCTTCTGCATTCTAACTAGGATGTCAGTTCGCCTCTTAATGGAATCGATCAATATCCCCACCAGAACTCACACTAATAGTAGGAGAGAATGGACATAATGGAGGAAAAACAAACATACGAACCGACTAAAGAACAGTAAATCCATCAGAACAAAAATGAGAATAGGATCTTCCATGTTTTGATTTGGGTACGGGAGACCTATTTTGATGTCCACATGAAAGAACCTCGAACGGTTTACAAAACGCACCAAAAACACTAGGTTCGAGGTTGGAGCGGGAGAGAAATAGAGAATATGTTGAACCTAGCTAGCTATCCGATTATCGATTCAAAATGGATATTGACGAGCCGACCATGAAAGTTATCAGTAGTTTTGGGTTGTAGAAGGCAGTGTGCGACCAAGGATTTTCACGATGGCGCCAAACCTAAGGATTCTTGAGACCAAGACTCAAGAAAGTCATGTACGTTTGTTCGTCTTGAATAGTTTTGTTAACGGGTCTTTATCTTATGGTAGTTATCTTTTCAGTATCAGAGTTGACGCCAGTGTCTTGTGTCTCTCACAAACCATTAAAATTGCAATTAATTTTGAGGTAAGAAAGGGTTGTGCCACCATGGTTTGCTAATGATGGCTTTTTTCTTTTCCAACAACGCCTTTTTCGTCTAATAAACTAGTTTGAAATGATATGATATAGATGGTAATGAATATTTAACAAACTTGAAATGTTAAATATATTAAGTACTTGAATCAGCTTTAGAGTCGATGTTTTCTTCAGGATCGCCATGATTGATTAAGCTATCATGTTTTTCTTCTTCATTCTAACTAGGATGTCGGTTCGCCTCTTAATGGAATCGATCAATATCCCCACTAGAACTCACACTAATAGTAGGAGAAATAGACATAATGGAGGAAAAACAAACATAAGAACTAACCAAAGAACAATAAACCCATCGAAACAAGAATGAGAATAGGATCTTCCATGTTTTGATTTGGGTACTGCTGACCTATTTGGATGTCCACACGAAAGAACCTCGAATAGTTTACACAACGCTCCAAAAACACTAGGTTCGAGGATGGAGCGGGAGAGAAATATAGTATATTTTGAACCTAGCTAGCTATCCGATTATCGATTCAAAATGGATATTGACGAGCTGACCATCAAAGATATCGGTAGTTTTGGGTTGTAGAAGGCAGTGTGCGACCATGGATTTTTACGATGGCGCCAAACCTAAGGATTCTTGACACCAAGACTCAAGAAACTCATGTATGTTTGTTCGTTTTGAAAAGTGCTTTAACGGGTCTTTATCTTCTAGTAGTTATCTTCTCGCATCAGAGTTGACGCCAGTGTCTTGTCTCTCACAAACCATTAAAGTTGGAATTAGTTTTGAGTTAAGAAAGGGTTGAGCCACCATGGTTTGCTAATGATGGTTTTTTCTTTTCCAAAATCGCCCTTTTTGTCTAATAAAGAAATTCAAAATGATATGATATAGATGGTAATGAATATTTTACAAACTTGAAATGGTAAATATATTAAGTACTTGAATCAGCTTTAGAGTCGATGTTTTCTTCAGGATCGCCATGATTGATAAAGCTATCATGTTTTGCTTCTTCATTCTAACTAGGATGTCGGGTCGCCTCTTAATGGAATCGATCAATATCCCCACCAGAACTCACACTAATAGTAGGAGAAATAGACATAATGGAGGAAAAACAAACATAAGAACCGACTAAAGAATAGTAAATCCATTAGAACAAAAATGAGAATAGGATCTTCCATGTTTTGATTTGGGTACTGGAGACCTATTTTGATGTCCACACGAAAGAACCTCGATCAGTTTACACAACGCACCAAAAACACTAGGTTCGAGGTTGGAGCGGGAGAGAAATAGAGTATATTCTGAACCTAGCAAGCTATTCGATTATCGATTAAAAATGGATATTAACGAGCTGACCATCAAAGTTATCAGTAGTTTTGGGTTGTAGAAGGCAGTGTGCGACCAAGGATTTTCACGATGGCGCCAAACCTAAGGATTCTTGAGACCAAGACTCAAGAAAGTCATGTACGTTTGTTCATCTTGAATGGTTTTGTTAACGGGTCTTTATCTTATGGTAGTTATCTTCTCGGTATCAGAGTTGACACCAGTGTCATGTGTCTCTCACAAACCATTAAAATTGCAATTAATTTTGAGTTAAGAAAGGGTTGTGCCACCATGGTTTGCTAATGATGGCTTTTTTCTTTTCCAACATCGCCTTTTTCGTCTAATAAACTAGTTCGATATGATATGATATAGATGGTAATGAATATTTAACAAACTTGAAATGTTAAATATATTAAGTACTTGAATCAACTTTAGAGTCGATGTTTTCTTCAGGATCGCCATGATTGATAAAGCTATCATGTTTTTCTTCTGCATTCTAACTAGGATGTCAGTTCGCCTCTTAATGGAATCGATCAATATCCCCACCAGAACTCACACTAATAGTAGGAGAGAATGGACATAATGGAGGAAAAACAAACATACGAACCGACTAAAGAACAGTAAATCCATCAGAACAAAAATGAGAATAGGATCTTCCATGTTTTGATTTGGGTACTGGAGACCTATTTTGATGTCCACATGAAAGAACCTCGAACGGTTTACAAAACGCACCAAAAACACTAGGTTCGAGGTTGGAGCGGGAGAGAAATAGAGAATATGTTGAACCTAGCTAGCTATCCGATTATCGATTCAAAATGGATATTGACGAGCTGACCATCAAAGTTATCAGTAGTTTTGGGTTGTAGAAGGCAGTGTGCGACCAAGGATTTTCACGATGGCGCCAAACCTAAGGATTCTTGAGACCAAGACTCAAGAAAGTCATGTACGTTTGTTCGTCTTGAATAGTTTTGTTAACGAGTCTTTATCTTATGGTAGTTATCTTTTCAGTATCAGAGTTGACGCCAGTGTCTTGTGTCTCTCACAAACCATTAAAATTGCAATTAATTTTGAGGTAAGAAAGGGTTGTGCCACCATGGTTTGCTAATGATGGCTTTTTTCTTTTCCAACATCGCCTTTTTCGTCTAATAAACTAGTTTGAAATGATATGATATAGATGGTAATGAATATTTAACAAACTTGAAATGTTAAATATATTAAGTACTTGAATCAGCTTTAGAGTCGATGTTTTCTTCAGGATCGCCATGATTGATTAAAGCTATCATGTTTTTCTTCTTCATTCTAACTAGGATGTCGGTTCGCCTCTTAATGGAATCGATCAATATCCCCACTAGAACTCACACTAATAGTAGGAGAAATAGACATAATGGAGGAAAAACAAACATAAGAACTAACCAAAGAACAATAAACCCATCAGAACAAGAATGAGAATAGGATCTTCCATGTTTTGATTTGGGTACTGCCGACCTATTTGGATGTCCACACGAAAGAACCTCGAATAGTTTACACAACGCTCCAAAAACACTAGGTTCGAAGATGGAGCGGGAGAGAAATAGAGTATATTTTGAACCTAGCTAGCTATCCGATTATCGATTCAAAATGGATATTGACGAGCTGACCATCAAAGATATCAGTAGTTTTGGGTTGTAGAAGGCAGTGTGCGACCATGGATTTTTACGATGGCGCCAAACCTAAGGATTCTTGAGACCAAGACTCAAGAAACTCATGTATGTTTGTTCGTTTTGAAAAGTGCTTTAACGGGTCTTTATCTTCTAGTAGTTATCTTCTCAGTATCAGAGTTGACGCCAGTGTCTTGTCTCTCACAAACCATTAAAGTTGGAATTAGTTTTGAGTTAAGAAAGGGTTGAGCCACCATGGTTTGCTAATGATGGTTTTTTCTTTTCCAAAATCGCCCTTTTTGTCTAATAAAGAAATTCAAAATGATATGATATAGATGGTAATGAATATTTAACAAACTTGAAATGGTAAATATATTAAGTACTTGAATCAGCTTTAGAGTCGATGTTTTCTTCAGGATCGCCATGATTGATAAAGCTAGCATGTTTTGCTTCTTCATTCTAACTAGGATGTCGGGTCGCCTCTTAATGGAATCGATCAATATCCCCACCAGAACTCACACTAATAGTAGGAGAAATAGACATAATGGAGGAAAAACAAACATAAGAACCGACTAAAGAATAGTAAATCCATTCGAACAAAAATGAGAATAGGATCTTCCATGTTTTGATTTGGGTACTGGAGACCTATTTTGATGTCCACACGAAAGAACCTCGATCAGTTTACACAACGCACCAAAAACACTAGGTTCGACGTTGGAGCGGGAGAGAAATAGAGTATATTCGAACCTAGCAAGCTATTCGATTATCGATTAAAAATGGATATTAACGAGCTGACCATCAAAGTTATCAGTAGTTTTGGGTTGTAGAAGGCAGTGTGCGACCAAGGATTTTCACGATGGCGCCAAACCTAAGGATTCTTGAGACCAAGACTCAAGAAAGTCATGTACGTTTGTTCATCTTGAATGGTTTTGTTAACGGGTCTTTATCTTATGGTAGTTATCTTCTCAGTATCAGAGTTGACACCAGTGTCATGTGTCTCTCACAAACCATTAAAATTGCAATTAATTTTGAGTTAAGAAAGGGTTGTGCCACCATGGTTTGCTAATGATGGCTTTTTTCTTTTCCAACATCGCCTTTTTCGTCTAATAAACTAGTTCGATATGATATGATATAGATGGTAATGAATATTTAACAAACTTGAAATGTTAAATATATTAAGTACTTGAATCAACTTTAGAGTCGATGTTTTCTTCGGGATCGCCATGATTGATAAAGCTATCATGTTTTTCTTCTCCATTCTAACTAGGATGTCAGTTCGCCTCTTAATGGAATCGATCAATATCCCCACCAGAACTCACACTAATAGTAGGAGAGAATGGACATAATGGAGGAAAAACAAACATACGAACCGACTAAAGAACAGTAAATCCATCAGAACAAAAATGAGAATAGGATCTTCCATGTTTTGATTTGGGTACCGGAGACCTATTTTGATGTCCACATGAAAGAACCTCGAACGGTTTACAAAACGCACCAAAAACACTAGGTTCGAGGTTGGAGCGGGAGAGAAATAGAGAATATGTTGAACCTAGCTAGCTATCCGATTATCGATTCAAAATGGATATTGACGAGCCGACCATCAAAGTTATCAGTAGTTTTGGGTTGTAGAAGGCAGTGTGCGACCAAGGATTTTCACGATGGCGCCAAACCTAAGGATTCTTGAGACCAAGACTCAAGAAAGTCATGTACGTTTGTTCGTCTTGAATAGTTTTGTTAACGAGTCTTTATCTTATGGTAGTTATCTTTTCAGTATCAGAGTTGACGCCAGTGTCTTGTGTCTCTCACAAACCATTAAAATTGCAATTAATTTTGAGGTAAGAAAGGGTTGTGCCACCATGGTTTGCTAATGATGGCTTTTTTCTTTTCCAACATCGCCTTTTTCGTCTAATAAACTAGTTTGAAATGATATGATATAGATGGTAATGAATATTTAACAAACTTGAAATGTTAAATATATTAAGTACTTGAATCGAGCTTTAGAGTCGATGTTTTCTTCAGATCGCCATGATTGATTAAGCTATCATGTTTTTCTTCTTCATTCTAACTAGGATGTCGGTTCGCCTCTTAATGGAATCGATCAATATCCCCACTAGAACTCACACTAATAGTAGGAGAAATAGACATAATGGAGGAAAAACAAACATAAGAACTAACCAAAGAACAATAAACCCATCAGAACAAGAATGAGAATAGGATCTTCCATGTTTTGATTTGGGTACTGGCGACCTATTTGGATGTCCACACGAAAGAACCTCGAACAGTTTACACAACGCTCCAAAAACACTAGGTTCGAGGATGGAGCGGGAGAGAAATAGAGTATATTTTGAACCTAGCTATCTATCCGATTATCGATTCAAAATGGATATTGACGAGCTGACCATCAAAGATATCGGTAGTTTTGGGTTGTAGAAGGCAGTGTGCGACCATGGATTTTTACGATGGCGCCAAACCTAAGGATTCTTGACACCAAGACTCAAGAAACTCATGTATGTTTGTTCGTTTTGAAAAGTGCTTTAACGGGTCTTTATCTTCTGGTAGTTATCTTCTCAGTATCAGAGTTGACGCCAGTGTCTTGTCTCTCACAAACCATTAAAGTTGGAATTAGTTTTGAGTTAAGAAAGGGTTGAGCCACCATGGTTTGCTAATGATGGTTTGTTCTTTTCCAAAATCGCCCTTTTTGTCTAATAAAGAAATTCAAAATGATATGATATAGATGGTAATGAATATTTAACAAACTTGAAATGGTAAATATATTAAGTACTTGAATCACTTTAGAGTCGATGTTTTCTTCGGGATCGCCATGATTGATAAAGCTATCATGTTTTGCTTCTTCATTCTAACTAGGATGTCGGGTCGCCTCTTAATGGAATCGATCAATATCCCCACCAGAACTCACACTAATAGTAGGAGAAATAGACATAATGGAGGAAAAACAAACATAAGAACCGACTAAAGAACAATAAACCCATTAGAACAAAAATGAGAATAGGATCTTCCATGTTTTGATTTGGGTACTGGAGACCTATTTTGATGTCCACACGAAAGAACCTCGATCAGTTTACACAACGCACCAAAAACACTAGGTTCGAGGTTGGAGCGGGAGAGAAATAGAGTATATTTGAACCTAGCAAGCTATTCGATTATCGATTAAAAATGGATATTAACGAGCTGACCATCAAAGTTATCAGTAGTTTTGGGTTGTAGAAGGCAGTGTGCGACCAAGGATTTTCACGATGGCGCCAAACCTAAGGATTCTTGAGACCAAGACTCAAGAAAGTCATGTACGTTTGTTCGTCTTGAATAGTTTTGTCAACGGGTCTTTATCTTATGGTAGTTATCTTCTCAGTATCAGAGTTGACGCCAATGTCTTGTGTCTCTCACAAACCATTAAAATTGCAATTAATTTTGAGTTAAGAAAGGGTTGTGCCACCATGGTTTGCTAATGATGGCTTTTTTCTTTTCCAACATCGCCTTTTTCGTCTAATAAACTAGTTCGAAATGATATGATATAGATGGTAATGAATATTTAACAAACTTGAAATGTTAAATATATTAAGTACTTGAATCAACTTTAGAGTCGATGTTTTCTTCAGGATCGCCATGATTGATAAAGCTATCATGTTTTGCTTCTTCATTCTAACTAGGATGTCGGTTCGCCTCTTAATGGAATCAATCAATGTCCCCACCAGAACTTACACTAATAGTAGGAGAAATGGACATAATGGAGGAAAAACAAACATAAGAACTAACTAAAGAACAATAAACCCATCAAAACAAGAATGAGAATAGGGTCTTCCATGTTTTGATTTGGGTACTGCAGACCAATTTGGATGTCCACATGAAAGAACCTCGAACAGTTTACGTAACGCTCCAAAAACACTAGGTTCGAAGATGGAGCGGGAGAGAAATAGAGTATATTCTGAACCTAGCAAGCTATCCGATTATCGATTCAAAATGGATATTGACGAGGTGACCATCAAAGATATCAGTAGTTTTGGGTTGTAGAAGGCAGTGTGCGACCAAGAATTTTCACGATGGCGCCAAACCTAAGGATTCTTGAGACCAAGACTCAAGAAAGTCATGTACGTTTGTTCGTCTTGAATGGTTTTGTTAACGGGTCTTTATCTTATGGTAGTTAGCTTCTCAGTATCAGAGTTGACACTAGTGTCTTGTGTCTCTCACAAACCATTAAAATTGCAATTAATTTTGAGTTAAGAAAGGGTTGTGCCACCATGGTTTGCTAATGATGACTTTTTTCTTTTCCAAAATCGCCTTTTTGTCTAATAAATTAGTTCAAAATGATATGATATAGATGGTAATGAATATTTAACAAACTTGAAATGTTAAATATATTAAGTACTTGAATCAGCTTTAGAGTCGATGTTTTCTTCAGGATCGCCATGATTGATTAAGCTATCATGTTTTTCTTCTTCATTCTAACTAGGATGTCGGTTCGCCTCTTAATGGAATCGATCAATATCCCCACTAGAACTCACACTAATAATAGGAGAAATAGACATAATGGAGGAAAAACAAACATAAGAACTAACTAAAGAACAATAAACCCATCAGAACAAGAATGAGAATAGGATCTTCCATGTTTTGATTTGGGTACTGCAGACATATTTGGATGTCCACACGAAAGAACCTCGAATAGTTTACACAACGCTCCAAAAACACTAGGTTCGAAGATGGAGCGGGAGAGAAATAGAGTATATTCTGAACCTAGCTAGCTATCCGATTATCGATTCAAAATGGATATTGACGAGCTGGCCATCAAAGATATTAGTAGTTTTGGGTTGTAGAAGGCAGTGTGCGACCATGGATTTTTACGATGGCGCCAAACCTATGGATTCTTGAGACCAAGACTCAAGAAACTCATGTAGTTATCTTCTCAGTATCAGAGATGACGCCAGTGTCTTGTGTCTCTCACAAACCATTAAAGTTCGAATTAGTTTTGAGTTAAGAAAGGGTTGAGCCACCATGGTTTGCTAATGATGGCTTTTTTCTTTTCCAAAATCGCCTTTTTTGTCTAATAAAGTAGTTCAAAATGATATGATATAGATGGTAATGAATATTTAACAAACTTGAAATGTTAAATATATTAAGTACTTGAATCAGCTTTAGAGTCGATGTTTTCTTTAGGATCGCCATGATTGATTAAGCTATCATGTTTTTCTTCTTCATTCTAACTAGGATGTCGGTTCGCCTCTTAATGGAATCGATCAATATCCCCACTAGAACTCACACTAATAGTAGGAGAAATAGACATAATTGAGGAAAAACAAACATAAGAACTAACTAAAGAACAATAAACCCATCAGAACAAGAATGAGAATAGGATCTTCCATGTTTTGATTTGGGTACTGCAGACATATTTGGATGTCCACACGAAAGAACCTCGAATAGTTTACACAACGCTCCAAAAACACTAGTTTCGAAGATGGAGCGGGAGAGAAATAGAGTATATTTTGAACCTAGCTAGCTATCCGATTATCGATTCAAAATGGATATTGACGAGCTGGCCATCAAAGATATTAGTAGTTTTGGGTTGTAGAAGGCGCGTGCGACCATGGATTTTTACGATGGCGCCAAACCTATGGATTCTTGAGACCAAGACTCAAGAAACTCATGTAGTTATCTTCTCGGTATGTCGAGATGACGCCAGTGTCTTGTGTCTCTCACAAACCATTAAAGTTCGAATTAGTTTTGAGTTAAGAAAGGGTTGAGCCACCATGGTTTGCTAATGATGGCTTTTTTCTTTTCCAAAATCGCCTTTTTTGTCTAATAAAGTAGTTCAAAATGATATGATATAGATGGTAATGAATATTTAACAAACTTGAAATGTTAAATATATTAAGTACTTGAATCAGCTTTAGAGTCGATGTTTTCTTCAGGATCGCCATGATTGATAAAGCTATCATGTTTTGCTTCTTCATTCTAACTAGGATGTGGGTTCGCCTCTTAATGGAATCGATCAATGTCCCCACCGAACTCACACTAATAGTAGGAGAAATGGACATAATGGAGGAAAAACAAACATAAGAACTAACTAAAGAACAATAAACCCATCAAAACAAGAATGAGAATAGGATCTTCCATGTTTTGATTTGGGTACTGCGAGACCTATTTGGATGTCCACATGAAAGAACCTCGAACGGTTTACACAACGCTCCAAAAACACTAGGTTCGAAGATGGAGCGGGAGAGAAATAGAGTATATTCCGAACCTAGCAAGCTATCCGATTATCGATTCAAAATGGATATTGACGAGCCGACCATCAAAGATATCGGTAGTTTTGGGTTGTAGAAGGCGATTGTGCGACCAAGAATTTTCACGATGGCGCCAAACCTAAGGATTCTTGAGACCAAGACTCAAGAAAGTCATGTACGTTTGTTCATCTTGAATGGTTTTGTTAACGGGTCTTTATCTTATGGTAGTTATCTTCTCAGTATCAGAGTTGACACCAGTGTCCTGTGTCTCTCACAAACCATTAAAATTGCAATTAATTTTGAGTTAAGAAAGGGTTGTGCCACCATGGTTTGCTAATGATGGCTTTTTTCTTTTCCAACATCGCCTTTTTCGTCTAATAAACTAGTTCGATATGATATGATATAGATGGTAATGAATATTTAACAAACTTGAAATGTTAAATATATTAAGTACTTGAATCAACTTTAGAGTCGATGTTTTCTTCAGGATCGCCATGATTGATAAAGCTAGCATGTTTTGCTTCTTCATTCTAACTAGGATGTCGGGTCGCCTCTTAATGGAATCGATCAATATCCCCACCAGAACTCACACTAATAGTAGGAGAAATAGACATAATGGAGGAAAAACAAACATAAGAACCGACTAAAGAATAGTAAATCCACTCGAACAAAAATGAGAATAGGATCTTCCATGTTTTGATTTGGGTACTGGAGACCTATTTTGATGTCCACACGAAAGAACCTCGATCGGTTTACACAACGCACCAAAAACACTAGGTTCGACGTTGGAGCGGGAGAGAAATAGAGTATATTCCGAACCTAGCTAGCTATCCGATTATCGATTCAAAATGGATATTGACGAGCCGACCATCAAAGATATTAGTAGTTTTGGGTTGTAGAAGGCGGTGTGCGACCATGGATTTTTACGATGGCGCCAAACCTATGGATTCTTGAGACCAAGACTCAAGAAACTCATGTAGTTATCTTCTCGACTTATCGATGAGATGACGCCAGTGTCTTGTGTCTCTCACAAACCATTAAAGTTCGAATTAGTTTTGAGTTAAGAAAGGGTTGAGCCACCATGGTTTGCTAATGATGGCTTTTTTCTTTTCCAAAATCGCCTTTTTTGTCTAATAAAGTAGTTCAAAATGATATGATATAGATGGTAATGAATATTTAACAAACTTGAAATGTTAAATATATTAAGTACTTGAATCTGCTTTAGAGTCGATGTTTTCTTCAGGATCGCCATGATTGATTAAGCTATCATGTTTTTCTTCTTCATTCTAACTAGGATGTCGGTTCGCCTCTTAATGGAATCGATCAATATCCCCACTAGAACTCACACTAATAGTAGGAGAAATAGACATAATTGAGGAAAAACAAACATAAGAACTAACTAAAGAACAATAAACCCATCAGAACAAGAATGAGAATAGGATCTTCCATGTTTTGATTTGGGTACCGGAGACATATTTGGATGTCCACACGAAAGAACCTCGAATAGTTTACACAACGCTCCAAAAACACTAGTTTCGAAGATGGAGCGGGAGAGAAATAGAGTATATTTTGAACCTAGCTAGCTATCCGATTATCGATTCAAAATGGATATTGACGAGCTGGCCATCAAAGATATTAGTAGTTTTGGGTTGTAGAAGGCAGTGTGCGACCATGGATTTTTACGATGGCGCCAAACCTATGGATTCTTGAGACCAAGACTCAAGAAACTCATGTAGTTATCTTCTCGGTAATCGGGTAGATGACGCCAGTGTCTTGTGTCTCTCACAAACCATTAAAGTTCGAATTAGTTTTGAGTTAAGAAAGGGTTGAGCCACCATGGTTTGCTAATGATGGCTTTTTTCTTTTCCAAAATCGCCTTTTTAGTCTAATAAAGTAGTTCAAAATGATATGATATAGATGGTAATGAATATTTTACAAACTTGAAATGTTAAATATATTAAGTACTTGAATCAGCTTTAGAGTCGATGTTTTCTTCAGGATCGCCATGATTGATAAAGCTATCATGTTTTGCTTCTTCATTCTAACTAGGATGTGGGTTCGCCTCTTAATGGAATCGATCAATGTCCCCACCAGAACTCACACTAATAGTAGGAGAAATGGACATAATGGAGGAAAAACAAACATAAGAACTAACTAAAGAACAATAAACCCATCAAAACAAGAATGAGAATAGGATCTTCCATGTTTTGATTTGGGTACTGCAGACCTATTTGGATGTCCACATGAAAGAACCTCGAACAGTTTACACAACGCTCCAAAAACACTAGGTTCGAAGATGGAGCGGGAGAGAAATAGAGTATATTCTGAACCTAGCAAGCTATCCGATTATCGATTCAAAATGGATATTGACGAGCTGACCATCAAAGATATCAGTAGTTTTGGGTTGTAGAAGGCAGTGTGCGACCAAGAATTTTCACGATGGCGCCAAACCTAAGGATTCTTGAGACCAAGACTCAAGAAAGTCATGTACGTTTGTTCATCTTGAATGGTTTTGTTAACGGGTCTTTATCTTATGGTAGTTATCTTCTCAGTATCAGAGTTGACACCAGTGTCTTGTGTCTCTCACAAACCATTAAAATTGCAATTAATTTTGAGTTAAGAAAGGGTTGTGCCACCATGGTTTGCTAATGATGGCTTTTTTCTTTTCCAACATCGCCTTTTTCGTCTAATAAACTAGTTCGATATGATATGATATAGATGGTAATGAATATTTAACAAACTTGAAATGTTAAATATATTAAGTACTTGAATCAACTTTAGAGTCGATGTTTTCTTCAGGATCGCCATGATTGATAAAGCTAGCATGTTTTGCTTCTTCATTCTAACTAGGATGTCGGGTCGCCTCTTAATGGAATCGATCAATATCCCCACAGAACTCACACTAATAGTAGGAGAAATAGACATAATGGAGGAAAAACAAACATAAGAACCGACTAAAGAATAGTAAATCCACTCGAACAAAAATGAGAATAGGATCTTCCATGTTTTGATTTGGGTACTGGAGACCTATTTTGATGTCCACACGAAAGAACCTCGATCAGTTTACACAACGCACCAAAAACACTAGGTTCGACGTTGGAGCGGGAGAGAAATAGAGTATATTCTGAACCTAGCTAGCTATCCGATTATCGATTCAAAATGGATATTGACGAGCCGACCATCAAAGATATTAGTAGTTTTGGGTTGTAGAAGGCGGTGTGCGACCATGGATTTTTACGATGGCGCCAAACCTATGGATTCTTGAGACCAAGACTCAAGAAACTCATGTAGTTATCTTCTCGGTATCAGAGATGACGCCAGTGTCTTGTGTCTCTCACAAACCATTAAAGTTGGAATTAGTTTTGAGTTAAGAAAGGGTTGAGCCACCATGGTTTGCTAATGATGGCTTTTTTCTTTTCCAAAATCGCCTTTTTTGTCTAATAAAGTAGTTCAAAATGATATGATATAGATGGTAATGAATATTTAACAAACTTCAAATGTTAAATATATTAAGTACTTGAATCAACTTTAGAGTCGATGTTTTCTTCAGGATCGCCATGATTGATAAAGCTAGCATGTTTTGCTTCTTCATTCTAACTAGGATGTCGGGTCGCCTCTTAATGGAATCGATCAATATCCCCACCAGAACTCACACTAATAGTAGGAGAAATAGACATAATGGAGGAAAAACAAACATAAGAACCGACTAAAGAATAGTAAATCCACTCGAACAAAAATGAGAATAGGATCTTCCATGTTTTGATTTGGGTACTGGAGACCTATTTTGATGTCCACACGAAAGAACCTCGATCAGTTTACACAACGCACCAAAAACACTAGGTTCGACGTTGGAGCGGGAGAGAAATAGAGTATATTCTGAACCTAGCTAGCTATCCGATTATCGATTCAAAATGGATATTGACGAGCTGACCATCAAAGATATTAGTAGTTTTGGGTTGTAGAAGGCAGTGTGCGACCATGGATTTTTACGATGGCGCCAAACCTATGGATTCTTGAGACCAAGACTCAAGAAACTCATGTAGTTATCTTCTCGAAGATCGGAGATCGCCGATGACGCCGGTGTCTTGTGTCTCTCACAAACCATTAAAGTTGGAATTAGTTTTGAGTTAAGAAAGGGTTGAGCCACCATGGTTTGCTAATGATGGCTTTTTTCTTTTCCAAAATCGCCTTTTTGTCTAATAAAGTAGTTCAAAATGATATGATATAGATAGTAATGAATATTTAACAAACTTGAAATGTTAAATATATTAAGTACTTGAATCAGCTTTAGAGTCGATGTTTTCTTCAGGATCGCCATGATTGATTAAGCTATCATGTTTTTCTTCTTCATTCTAACTAGGATGTCGGTTCGCCTCTTAATGGAATCGATCAATATCCCCACTAGAACTCACACTAATAGTAGGAGAAATAGACATAATGGAGGAAAAAAAAACATAAGAACTAACTAAAGAACAATAAACCCATCAGAACAAGAATGAGAATAGGATCTTCCATGTTTTGATTTGGGTACTGCAGACCTATTTGGATGTCCACACGAAAGAACCTCGAATAGTTTACACAACGCTCCAAAAACACTAGGTTCGAAGATGGAGCGGGAGAGAAATAGAGTATATTCTGAACCTAGCTAGCTATCCGATTATCGATTCAAAATGGATATTGACGAGCTGACCATCAAAGATATTAGTAGTTTTGGGTTGTAGAAGGCAGTGTGCGACCATGGATTTTTACGATGGCGCCAAACCTATGGATTCTTGAGACCAAGACTCAAGAAACTCATGTAGTTATCTTCTCAGTATCAGAGATGACGCCAGTGTCTTGTGTCTCTCACAAACCATTAAAGTTGGAATTAGTTTTGAGTTAAGAAAGGGTTGAGCCACCATGGTTTGCTAATGATGGCTTTTTTCTTTTCCAAAATCGCCTTTTTTGTCTAATAAAGTAGTTCAAAATGATATGATATAGATGGTAATGAATATTTAACAAATTTGAAATGTTAAATATATTAAGTACTTGAACAGCTTTAGAGTCGATGTTTTCTTCAGGATCGCCATGATTGATAAAGCTATCATGTTTTGCTTCTTCATTCTAACTAGGATGTCGGTTCGCCTCTTAATGGAATCGATCAATGTCCCCACCAGAACTCACACTAATAGTAGGAGAAATGGACATAATGGAGGAAAAACAAACATAAGAACTAACTAAAGAACAATAAACCCATCAAAACAAGAATGAGAATAGGATCTTCCATGTTTTGATTTGGGTACTGCAGACCTATTTGGATGTCCACATGAAAGAACCTCGAACAGTTTACACAACGCTCCAAAAACACTAGGTTCAAAGATGGAGCGGGAGAGAAATAGAGTATATTCTGAACCTAGCAAGCTATCCGATTATCGATTCAAAATGGATATTGACGAGCTGACCATCAAAGATATCAGTAGTTTTGGGTTGTAGAAGGCAGTGTGCGACCAAGAATTTTCACGATGGCGCCAAACCTAAGGATTCTTGAGACCAAGACTCAAGAAAGTCATGTACGTTTGTTCATCTTGAATGGTTTTGTTAACGGGTCTTTATCTTATGGTAGTTATCTTCTCGCTATCGAGTTGACACCGGTGTCTGTGTCTCTCACAAACCATTAAAATTGCAATTAATTTTGAGTTAAGAAAGGGTTGTGCCACCATGGTTTGCTAATGATGGCTTTTTTCTTTTCCAACATCGCCTTTTTCGTCTAATAAACTAGTTCGATATGATATGATATAGATGGTAATGAATATTTAACAAACTTGAAATGTTAAATATATTAAGTACTTGAATCAACTTTAGAGTCGATGTTTTCTTCAGGATCGCCATGATTGATAAAGCTAGCATGTTTTGCTTCTTCATTCTAACTAGGATGTCGGGTCGCCTCTTAATGGAATCGATCAATATCCCCACCAGAACTCACACTAATAGTAGGAGAAATAGACATAATGGAGGAAAAACAAACATAAGAACCGACTAAAGAATAATAAATCCATTCGAACAAAAATGAGAATAGGATCTTCCATGTTTTGATTTGGGTACTGGAGACCTATTTTGATTTCCACACGAAAGAACCTCGATCAGTTTACACAACGCACCAAAAACACTAGGTTCGACGTTGGAGCGGGAGAGAAATAGAGTATATTATGAACCTAGCTAGCTATCCGATTATCGATTCAAAATGGATATTGACGAGCTGACCATCAAAGATATTAGTAGTTTTGGGTTGTAGAAGGCGATGTGCGACCATGGATTTTTACGATGGCGCCAAACCTATGGATTCTTGAGACCAAGACTCAAGAAACTCATGTAGTTATCTTCTCAGTATCAGAGATGACGCTAGTGTCTTGTGTCTCTCACAAACCATTAAAGTTGGAATTAGTTTTGAGTTAAGAAACGGTTGAGCCACCATGGTTTGCTAATGATGGCTTTTTTCTTTTCCAAAATCGCCTTTTTTGTCTAATAAAGTAGTTCAAAATGATATGATATAGATGGTAATGAATATTTAACAAACTTGAAATGTTAAATATATTAAGTACTTGAATCTGCTTTAGAGTCGATGTTTTCTTCAGGATCGCCATGATTGATTAAGCTATCATGTTTTTCTTCTTCATTCTAACTAGGATGTCGGTTCGCCTCTTAATGGAATCGATCAATATCCCCACTAGAACTCACACTAATAGTAGGAGAAATAGACATAATGGAGGAAAAACAAACATAAGAACTAACTAAAGAACAATAAACCCATCAGAACAAGAATGAGAATAGGATCTTCCATGTTTTGATTTGGGTACTTGCAGACCTATTTGGATGTCCACACGAAAGAACCTCGAATAGTTTACACAACGCTCCAAAAACACTAGGTTCGAAGATGGAGCGGGAGAGAAATAGAGTATATTCCGAACCTAGCTAGCTATCCGATTATCGATTCAAAATGGATATTGACGAGCTGACCATCAAAGATATTAGTAGTTTTGGGTTGTAGAAGGCAGTGTGCGACCATGGATTTTTACGATGGCGCCAAACCTATGGATTCTTGAGACCAAGACTCAAGAAAGTCATGTACGTTTGTTCATCTTGAATGGTTTTGTTAACGGGTCTTTATCTTATGGTAGTTATCTTCTCAGTATCAGAGTTGACACCAGTGTCCTGTGTCTCTCACAAACCATTAAAATTGCAATTAATTTTGAGTTAAGAAAGGGTTGTGCCACCATGGTTTGCTAATGATGGCTTTTTTCTTTTCCAACATCGCCTTTTTCGTCTAATAAACTAGTTCGATATGATATGATATAGATGGTAATGAATATTTAACAAACTTGAAATGTTAAATATATTAAGTACTTGAATCAACTTTAGAGTCGATGTTTTCTTCAGGATCGCCATGATTGATAAAGCTAGCATGTTTTGCTTCTTCATTCTAACTAGGATGTCGGGTCGCCTCTTAATGGAATCGATCAATATCCCCACCAGAACTCACACTAATAGTAGGAGAAATAGACATAATGGAGGAAAAACAAACATAAGAACCGACTAAAGAATAATAAATCCATTCGAACAAAAATGAGAATAGGATCTTCCATGTTTTGATTTGGGTACTGGAGACCTATTTTGATTTCCACACGAAAGAACCTCGATCAGTTTACACAACGCACCAAAAACACTAGGTTCGACGTTGGAGCGGGAGAGAAATAGAGTATATTATGAACCTAGCTAGCTATCCGATTATCGATTCAAAATGGATATTGACGAGCTGACCATCAAAGATATTAGTAGTTTTGGGTTGTAGAAGGCAGTGTGCGACCATGGATTTTTACGATGGCGCCAAACCTATGGATTCTTGAGACCAAGACTCAAGAAACTCATGTAGTTATCTTCTCGCATCGTAGATGACGCCGGTGTCTTGTGTCTCTCACAAACCATTAAAGTTGGAATTAGTTTTGAGTTAAGAAACGGTTGAGCCACCATGGTTTGCTAATGATGGCTTTTTTCTTTTCCAAAATCGCCTTTTTTGTCTAATAAAGTAGTTCAAAATGATATGATATAGATGGTAATGAATATTTAACAAACTTGAAATGTTAAATATATTAAGTACTTGAATCGGCTTTAGAGTCGATGTTTTCTTCAGATCGCCATGATTGATTAAGCTATCATGTTTTTCTTCTTCATTCTAACTAGGATGTCGGTTCGCCTCTTAATGGAATCGATCAATATCCCCACTAGAACTCACACTAATAGTAGGAGAAATAGACATAATGGAGGAAAAACAAACATAAGAACTAACTAAAGAACAATAAACCCATCAGAACAAGAATGAGAATAGGATCTTCCATGTTTTGATTTGGGTACTGCGACCTATTTGGATGTCCACACGAAAGAACCTCGAATAGTTTACACAACGCTCCAAAAACACTAGGTTCGAAGATGGAGCGGGAGAGAAATAGAGTATATTCTGAACCTAGCTAGCTATCCGATTATCGATTCAAAATGGATATTGACGAGCTGACCATCAAAGATATTAGTAGTTTTGGGTTGTAGAAGGCGATGTGCGACCATGGATTTTTACGATGGCGCCAAACCTATGGATTCTTGAGACCAAGACTCAAGAAACTCATGTAGTTATCTTCTCGCATCGGAGATGACGCCAGTGTCTTGTGTCTCTCACAAACCATTAAAGTTGGAATTAGTTTTGAGTTAAGAAAGGGTTGAGCCACCATGGTTTGCTAATGATGGCTTTTTTCTTTTCCAAAATCGCCTTTTTTGTCTAATAAAGTAGTTCAAAATGATATGATATAGATGGTAATGAATATTTAACAAACTTGAAATGTTAAATATATTAAGTACTTGAATCGGCTTTAGAGTCGATGTTTTCTTCGGGATCGCCATGATTGATAAAGCTATCATGTTTTGCTTCTTCATTCTAACTAGGATGTCGGTTCGCCTCTTAATGGAATCGATCAATGTCCCCACCAGAACTCACACTAATAGTAGGAGAAATGGACATAATGGAGGAAAAACAAACATAAGAACTAACTAAAGAACAATAAACCCATCAAAACAAGAATGAGAATAGGATCTTCCATGTTTTGATTTGGGTGCTATGCAGACCTATTTGGATGTCCACATGAAAGAACCTCGAACAGTTTACACAACGCTCCAAAAACACTAGGTTCGAAGATGGAGCGGGAGAGAAATAGAGTATATTCTGAACCTAGCAAGCTATCCGATTATCGATTCAAAATGGATATTGACGAGCTGACCATCAAAGATATCAGTAGTTTTTGGTTGTAGAAGGCAGTGTGCGACCAAGAATTTTCACGATGGCGCCAAACCTAAGTATTCTTGAGACCAAGACTCAAGAAAGTCATGTACGTTTGTTCATCTTGAATGGTTTTGTTAACGGGTCTTTATCTTATGGTAGTTAGCTTCTCGGTATCGAGTTGACACCGGTGTCTTGTGTCTCTCACAAACCATTAAAATTGCAATTAATTTTGAGTTAAGAAAGGGTTGTGCCACCATGGTTTGCTAATGATGACTTTTTTCTTTTCCAAAATTGCCTTTTTGTCTAATAAAGTAGTTCAAAATGATATGATATAGATGGTAATAAATATTTAACAAACTTGAAATGTTAAATATATTAAGTACTTGAATCAGCTTTAGAGTCGATGTTTTCTTCAGGATCGCCATGATTGATTAAGCTATCATGTTTTTCTTCTTCATTCTAACTAGGATGTTGGTTTGCCTCTTAATGGAATCGATCAATATCCCCACTAGAACTCACACTAATAGTAGGAGAAATAGACATAATGGAGGAAAAACAAACATAAGAACTAACTAAAGAACAATAAACCCATCAGAACAAGAATGAGAATAGGATCTTCCATGTTTTGATTTGGGTACTGCAGACATATTTGGATGTCCACACGAAAGAACCTCGAATAGTTTACACAACGCTCCAAAAACACTAGGTTCGAAGATGGAGCGGGAGAGAAATAGAGTATATTCTGAACCTAGCTAGCTATCCGATTATCGATTCAAAATGGATATTGACGAGCTGGCCATCAAAGATATTAGTAGTTTTGGGTTGTAGAAGGCAGTGTGCGACCATGGATTTTTACGATGGCGCCAAACCTATGGATTCTTGAGACCAAGACTCAAGAAACTCATGTAGTTATCTTCTCGCTATCGGAGATGACGCCAGTGTCTTGTGTCTCTCACAAACCATTAAAGTTGGAATTAGTTTTGAGTTAAGAAAGGGTTGAGCCACCATGGTTTGCTAATGATGGCTTTTTTCTTTTCCAAAATCGCCTTTTTTGTCTAATAAAGTAGTTCAAAATGATATGATATAGATGGTAATGAATATTTAACAAATTTGAAATGTTAAATATATTAAGTACTTGAACGACTTTAGAGTCGATGTTTTCTTCGGGATCGCCATGATTGATAAAGCTATCATGTTTTGCTTCTTCATTCTAACTAGGATGTCGGTTCGCCTCTTAATGGAATCGATCAATGTCCCCACCGTAACTCACACTAATAGTAGGAGAAATGGACATAATGGAGGAAAAACAAACATAAGAACTAACTAAAGAACAATAAACCCATCAAAACAAGAATGAGAATAGGATCTTCCATGTTTTGATTTGGGTACTGCGTACCTATTTGGATGTCCACATGAAAGAACCTCGAACAGTTTACACAACGCTCCAAAAACACTAGGTTCGAAGATGGAGCGGGAGAGAAATAGAGTATATTCTCGAACCTAGCAAGCTATCCGATTATCGATTCAAAATGGATATTGACGAGTCGACCATCAAAGATATCGGTAGTTTTGGGTTGTAGAAGGCGATGTGCGACCAAGAATTTTCACGATGGCGCCAAACCTAAGGATTCTTGAGACCAAGACTCAAGAAAGTCATGTACGTTTGTTCATCTTGAATGGTTTTGTTAACGGGTCTTTATCTTATGGTAGTTATCTTCTCAGTATCAGAGTTGACACCAGTGTCCCGTGTCTCTCAGAAACCATTAAAATTGCAATTAATTTTGAGTTAAGAAAGGGTTGTGCCACCATGGTTTGCTAATGATGGCTTTTTTCTTTTCCAACATCGCCTTTTTCGTCTAATAAACTAGTTCGATATGATATGATATAGATGGTAATGAATATTTAACAAACTTGAAATGTTAAATATATTAAGTACTTGAATCAACTTTAGAGTCGATGTTTTCTTCAGGATCGCCATGATTGATAAAGCTAGCATGTTTTGCTTCTTCATTCTAACTAGGATGTCGGGTCGCCTCTTAATGGAATCGATCAATATCCCCACCAGAACTCACACTAATAGTAGGAGAAATAGACATAATGGAGGAAAAACAAACATAAGAACCGACTAAAGAATAGTAAATCCATTCGAACAAAAATAAGAATAGGATCTTCCATGTTTTGATTTGGGTACTGGAGACCTATTTTGATTTCCACACGAAAGAACCTCGATCAGTTTACACAACGCACCAAAAACACTAGGTTCGACGTTGGAGCGGGAGAGAAATAGAGTATATTATGAACCTAGCTAGCTATCCGATTATCGATTCAAAATGGATATTGACGAGCTGACCATCAAAGATATTAGTAGTTTTGGGTTGTAGAAGGCAGTGTGCGACCATGGATTTTTACGATGGCGCCAAACCTATGGATTCTTGAGACCAAGACTCAAGAAACTCATGTAGTTATCTTCTCAGTATCAGAGATGACGCCAGTGTCTTGTGTCTCTCACAAACCATTAAAGTTGGAATTAGTTTTGAGTTAAGAAACGGTTGAGCCACCATGGTTTGCTAATGATGGCTTTTTTCTTTTCCAAAATCGCCTTTTTTGTCTAATAAAGTAGTTCAAAATGATATGATATAGATGGTAATGAATATTTAACAAACTTGAAATGTTAAATATATTAAGTACTTGAATCGGCTTTAGAGTCGATGTTTTCTTCAGGATCGCCATGATTGATTAAGCTATCATGTTTTTCTTCTTCATTCTAACTAGGATGTCGGTTCGCCTCTTAATGGAATCGATCAATATCCCCACCAGAACTCACACTAATAGTAGGAGAAATAGACATAATGGAGGAAAAACAAACATAAGAACTAACTAAAGAACAATAAACCCATCAGAACAAGAATGAGAATAGGATCTTCCATGTTTTGATTTGGGTACTGCAGACCTATTTGGATGTCCACACGAAAGAACCTCGAATAGTTTACACAACGCTCCAAAAACACTAGGTTCGAAGATGGAGCGGGAGAGAAATAGAGTATATTCGAACCTAGCTAGCTATCCGATTATCGATTCAAAATGGATATTGACGAGCCGACCATCAAAGATATTAGTAGTTTTGGGTTGTAGAAGGCGATTGTGCGACCATGGATTTTTACGATGGCGCCAAACCTATGGATTCTTGAGACCAAGACTCAAGAAACTCATGTAGTTATCTTCTCAGTATCAGAGATGACGCCAGTGTCTTGTGTCTCTCACAAACCATTAAAGTTGGAATTAGTTTTGAGTTAAGAAAGGGTTGAGCCACCATGGTTTGCTAATGATGGCTTTTTTCTTTTCCAAAATCGCCTTTTTTGTCTAATAAAGTAGTTCAAAATGATATGATATAGATGGTAATGAATATTTAACAAACTTGAAATGTTAAATATATTAAGTACTTGAATCAGCTTTAGAGTCGATGTTTTCTTCAGGATCGCCATGATTGATAAAGCTATCATGTTTTGCTTCTTCATTCTAACTAGGATGTCGGTTCGCCTCTTAATGGAATCGATCAATGTCCCCACCAGAACTCACACTAATAGTAGGAGAAATGGACATAATGGAGGAAAAACAAACATAAGAACTAACTAAAGAACAATAAACCCATCAAAACAAGAATGAGAATAGGATCTTCCATGTTTTGATTTGGGTTTGCGGACCTATTTGGATGTCCACATGAAAGAACCTCGAACGGTTTACACAACGCTCCAAAAACACTAGGTTCGAAGATGGAGCGGGAGAGAAATAGAGTATATTCTGAACCTAGCAAGCTATCCGATTATCGATTCAAAATGGATATTGACGAGCCGACCATCAAAGATATCAGTAGTTTTTGGTTGTAGAAGGCAGTGTGCGACCAAGAATTTTCACGATGGCGCCAAACCTAAGTATTCTTGAGACCAAGACTCAAGAAAGTCATGTACGTTTGTTCATCTTGAATGGTTTTGTTAACGGGTCTTTATCTTATGGTAGTTAGCTTCTCAGTATCAGAGTTGACACCAGTGTCTTCTGTCTCTCACAAACCATTAAAATTGCAATTAATTTTGAGTTAAGAAAGGGTTGTGCCACCATGGTTTGCTAATGATGACTTTTTTCTTTTCCAAAATTGCCTTTTTGTCTAATAAAGTAGTTCAAAATGATATGATATAGATGGTAATAAATATTTAACAAACTTGAAATGTTAAATATATTAAGTACTTGAATCAGCTTTAAAGTCGATGTTTTCTTCAGGATCGCCATGATTGATTAAGCTATCATGTTTTTCTTCTTCATTCTAACTAGGATGTTGGTTTGCCTCTTAATGGAATCGATCAATATCCCCACTAGAACTCACACTAATAGTAGGAGAAATAGACATAATGGAGGAAAAACAAACATAAGAACTAACTAAAGAACAATAAACCCATCGGAACAAGAATGAGAATAGGATCTTCCATGTTTTGATTTGGGTACTGCAGACCTATTTGGATGTCCACACGAAAGAACCTCGAATAGTTTACACAACGCTCCAAAAACACTAGGTTCGAAGATGGAGCGTGAGAGAAATAGAGTATATTCTGAACCTAGCTAGCTATCCGATTATCGATTCAAAATGGATATTGACGAGCTGACCATCAAAGATATTAGTAGTTTTGGGTTGTAGAAGGCAGTGTGCGACCATGGATTTTTACGATGGCGCCAAACCTATGGATTCTTGAGACCAAGACTCAAGAAACTCATGTAGTTATCTTCTCGATGGTATCAGAGATGACGCCAGTGTCTTGTGTCTCTCACAAACCAGTAAAGTTGGAATTAGTTTTGAGTTAAGAAAGGGTTGAGCCACCATGGTTTGCTAATGATGGCTTTTTTCTTTTCCAAAATCGCCTTTTTTGTCTAATAAAGTACAAAATGATATGATATAGATGGTAATGAATATTTAACAAACTTGAAATGTTAAATATATTAAGTACTTGAATCAGCTTTAGAGTCGATGTTTTCTTCAGGATCGCCATGATTGATAAAGCTATCATGTTTTGCTTCTTCATTCTAACTAGGATGTCGGTTCGCCTCTTAATGGAATCGATCAATGTCCCCACCAGAACTCACACTAATAGTAGGAGAAATGGACATTATGGAGGAAAAACAAACATAAGAACTAACTAAAGAACAATAAACCCATCAGAACAAGAATGAGAATAGGATCTTCCATGTTTTGATTTGGGTACTGCAGACCTATTTGGATGTCCACACGAAAGAACCTCGAATAGTTTACACAACGCTCCAAAAACACTAGGTTCGAAGATGGAGCGGGAGAGAAATAGAGTATATTCGAACCTAGCAAGCTATCCGATTATCGATTCAAAATGGATATTGACGAGCTGACCATCAAAGATATCAGTAGTTTTGGGTTGTAGAAGGCAGTGTGCGACCAAGAATTTTCACGATGGCGCCAAACCTAAGGATTCTTGTGACCAAGACTCAAGAAAGTCATGTACGTTTGTTCATCTTGAAAGGTTTTGTTAACGGGTCTTTATCTTATGGTAGTTAGCTTCTCAGTATCAGAGTTGACACCAGTGTCTTGTGTCTCTCACAAACCATTAAAATTGCAATTAATTTTGAGTTAAGAAAGGGTTGAGCCACCATGTTTTGCTAATGATGGCTTTTTTCTTTTCCAAAATAGCCTTTTTGTCTAATAAAGTAGTTCAAAATGATATGATATAGATGGTAATGAATATTTAACAAACTTGAAATGTTAAATATATTTAGTACTTGAATCAGCTTTAGAGTAGATGTTTTCTTCAGGATCGCCATGATTGATAAAGCTATCATGTTTTGCTTCTTCATTCTAAGTAGGATGTCGGGTCGCCTCTTAATGGAATCGATCAATATCCCAACCAGAACTCACACTGATAGTAGGAGAAATAGACATAATGGAGGAAAAACAAACATAAGAACATACTAAAGAACAGTAAATCCATCAGAACAAAAATGAGAATAGGATCATCCATGTTTTGATTTGGGTATTGGAGACCTATTTTGATGTCCACATGAAAGAACCTCGATAAGTTTACACAATGCACCAAAAACACTAGGTTCGAAGATGGAGCTGGAGAGAAATAGAGTATATTCTGAACCTAGCAAGCTATTCGATTATCGATTAAAAATGGATATTGACGAGCTGACCATCAAAGTTATCAGTAGTTTTGGGTTGTAGAAGGCAGTGTGCGACCAGGGATTTTCACGATGGCGCCAAACCTAAGGATTCTTGAGACCAAGACTCAAGAAAGTCATGTACGTTTTGAATGGTTTTGTTAACGAGTCTTTATCTTCTGGTAGTTATCTTCTCAGTATCAGAGTTGACACTAGTATCTTGTGTCTCTCAGAAACCACTAAAATTGCAATTAGTTTTGTGTTAAGAAAGGGTTGGGCCACCATGTTTTGCTAATGATGGCTTTTTTCTTTTCCAAAATCGCCTTTTTTGTCTAATAAACTAGTTAAAAATGATATGATAAAGAAGGTCATGAATATTTAACAAACTTGAAATGTTAAATATATTAAGTACTTGAATCAGCTTTAGAGTCGATGTTTTCTTCAGTTTCGCCATGATTGATAAAGTTATCATTTTTTGCTTCTTCATCCTAACTAGGATGTTGGGTCGTGTCTTAATGGAATCGATCAATATCCTCACCAGAACACACACTAATACTAGGAGTGATAGACATAATGGAGGAAAAACAAACATAAGAACTAACTAAAGAATAGTAAACCCATCAAAACAAGAATGAGAATAGGATCTTCCATGTTTTGATTTGGGTACTACAGACCTATTTGGATGTCCACATGAAAGAACCTCGAACAGTTTATACAACGCTCTAAAAATACTAGGTTCGAGGTTGGAGCGGGAGAGAAATAGAGTATATTCGGAACCTAGCTAGCTATCCGATTATTGATTTAGGATGGATATTGACGAGCTGACCATCAAAGGTATGAGTAGTTTTGGGTTGCAGAAGGCAGTGTGCGACCAAGGATTTTCACGATGGTGCCAAACCTATGGATTCTTGAGACCAAGACTCAAGAAAGGCATGTATGTTTGTTCGTTTTGAAAAGTTTTGTTAACGGGTCTTTAACATCTGGTAGTTATCTTCTCAGTATCAGAGTTGACGCCAGTGTCTTGTGTCTCTCACAAACTATTGAAATTGCAATTAGTTTTGAGTTAAAAAAGGGTTGAGCCACCATGGTTTGCTAATGATGGCTTTTTTCTTTTCCAAAATCGGCTTTTTTGTCTGATAAACTAGTTTAACATGATATGATATAGAAGGTAATGAATATTTAACAAACTTGAAATGTTAAATATATTAAGTACTTGAATCAGCTTTAGAGTCGATCTTTCCTTCAGGATCGCCATGATTGATAAAGCTATCATTTTTTGCTTCTTCATCCTTACTAGGATGTCGGGTCGTGTCTTAATGGAATCGATCAATATACCCACCAGAACTCACACTGATATTAGGAGAGACAAAAATAATGGAGGAAACACAAACATAAGAACTAACTAAAGAACAGCAAATCCATCAGAACAAGAATGAGAACAGGATCTTCCTTGTTGTGATTTGGCTACTACATACCTATTTGGATGTCCACACGAAAGAACCTCGAACATTGCACACAACACTCCAAAACCACTAGGTTTGTGGTTGGAACGTGAGAGAAATAGAGTATATTCCGAACCTAGCTAGCTATGTGATTATCGATTCAGAATGGATATTGACGAGCTGCGCATCAATGTTATGAGTAGTTTTGGGTTGCATAACGCAATGTGTGACCAAGGATTTTAACAATGGCGCCAAACCTATGGATTCTTGAGACCAAGTCTCAACAAAGTCATTTTATGTTTGTCCGTTTGGAAAATTTTCGTTAACGGGTCTTTATCTTGTGGTAGTTATCTTTTCAGTATCAGAGGATGCGCCGGTGTCTTGTGTCTCTCACAAACCATCAAAATTTCAATTAATTTTGACTTAAGAAAGGGTTGTGCCACCATGGTTTGTTCATGATCGCTTTTTTCTTTTCAAACATCGCCTTTTTGTCTCGGAAACTAGTTTACAATGATATGATATTGAAGGTAACGAATTTGTAATAAACTTAAAATGTTAAATATATTAAGTACTTGAATCAGCTTTAGAGTCGATGTTTTCTTCAGGATCGCCATGATAGATAAAGCTATCATTTTTTGCTTGTTCATCCTAACTAGGACGTTGGGTCGCCTCTTAATGGAATCGATCAGTATCCTCACCAGAACTCACACTAATAGTAGGAGAGACAGACATAATGGAGGAAACACAAACATAAGAATAAACTAAAGAACCGTAAATTCGTCAGAATAAGAATGAGAAAAGGATCTTCCATGTTTTATTTTGGGTACTACAGATATATTTGGATGTCCACACAAAAGAACCTTTAACATTGCACACAACGCTCCAAAAACACTAGGTTCGAGGTTGGAGCGTGAGAGAAATAAAGTAAATTCCGAACCGAGCCAGCTATCCAATTATCGATTCAGAATGGATATTGATGAGCTAATCATCAAAGTTATTAATAGTTTTGGGTTTGCACAAGGCAGTGTGCGACCCAGGATTTTCACGATGGCGCCAAACCTATGGATTCTTGAGACCAAGACTCAAGAAAGCCATGTATGTTTGTCCGTTTTGAAAACTTTCGTAAATGGGTCTTTATCTTGTGGTAGTTATCTTCTCAGTATCAGAGGATACTCCGCTGTCTTGTGTCTCTCACAAACAATCAAAATTGCAATTAGTGTTTACTTAAGAAAGGGTTGTGCCAACATGGTTTGTTCATGATGGCTTTTTTCTTTTCAAACATCGCCTTTTTGTCTCATAAACTACTTCAAAATGATATGATATAGAAGGTAATGAATTTGTAACAAACTTCAAATGATAAATATATTAAGTACTTGAATCAGCTTTAGAGTCTATGTTTTCTTCAGGATCGCCATCATAGATAAAGCTATCATTTTTTGCTTGTTCGTCCTAACTAGGATGTTGGGTCGCCTCTTAATGGAATCGATCAATATCCTCACCAGAACTCCCACTAATAGTAGGAGAGACAGACATAATGGAGGAAACACAAACATAAGAACTACCTAAAGAACCGTAAATCCTTCAAAATAAGAATGAGAACAGGATCTTCAATGTTTTGATTTGGGTACTACAGATCTATTTGGCTGTCCACACAAAAGAACCTTGAACATTGCACACAACGCTCCAAAAACACTAGGTTCGAGGTTGGAGTATGGGAGAAATAAAGTATATTCCGAACCTAGCTAGCTATCCGATTATCGATTCAGAATGGATATTGATGAGCTGATCATCAAAGTTATGAGTAGTTTTGGGTTTGCGAGAGGCGTGTGCGACCAAGGATTTTCACGATGGCGCCAAACATGTGGATTCTTGAGACCAAGACTCAAGAAAGTCATGTATGTTTGTTCGTTTTGAAAAGTTTTGTTAACGGGTCTTTATATTCTGATAGTTATCTTCTCAGTATCGGAGTTGACGCCGGTGTCTTGTGTCTCTCACAAACCATCAAAATTGCAATTAGTTTTGACTTAAGAAAGGGTTCTGCCATTATGGTTTATTCATGATGGCTTTTTTCTTTTCAAACATCGCCTTTTTGTCTCATAAACTAGTTCAAAATGATGTGATATAGAAGGTAATGAATTTGTAACAAACTTCAAATGATAAATATATTAAGTACTTGAATCAGCTTTAGAGTCTATGTTTTCTTCAGGATCGCCATCATAGATAAAGCTATCATTTTTTGCTTGTTCGTCCTAACTAGGATGTTGGGTCGCCTCTTAATGGAATCGATCAATATCGTCACCAGAACTCACACTAATAGTAGGAGACACAGACATAATGGAGGAAACACAAACATAAGAACTACCTAAAGAACCGTAAATCCTTCAAAATAAGAATGAGAACAGGACCTTCAATGTTTTGATTTGGGTACTACAGATCTATTTGGCTGTCCACACAAAAGAACCTCGAACATTGCACACAATGCTCCAAAAACACTAGGTTCGAGGTTGGAGTATGGGAGAAATAAAGTATATTCCGAACCTAGCTAGCTATCCGATTATCGATTCAGAATGGATATTGATGAGCTGATCATCAAAGTTATGAGTAGTTTTGGGTTTGCAGAAGGCAGTGTGCGACCAAGGATTTTCACGATGGCGCCAAACATGTGGATTCTTGAGACCAAGACTCAAGAAAGACATGTATGTTTGTCCGTTTTGAAAACTTTCGTAAACGGGTCTTTATCTTGTGGTAGTTATCTTCTCAGTATCAGAGGATACGCCGCTGTCTTGTGTCTCTCACAAACAATAAAAATTGCAATTAGTTTTGACTTAAGAAAGGGTTGTGCCATAATGGTTTGTTCATGACGGCTTTTTTCTTTTAAAACATCGCCTTTTTGTCTCATAAACTAGTTCAAAATGATGTGATATAGAAGGTAATGAATTTGTAACAAACTTCAAATGATAAATATATTAAGTACTTGAATCAGCTTTAGAGTCTATGTTTTCTTCAGGATCGCCATCATAGATAAAGCTATCATTTTTTGCTTGTTCGTCCTAACTAGGATGTTGGGTCGCCTCATAATGGAATCGATCAATATCCTCACCAGAACTCACACTAATAGTAGGAGAGACAGATATAATGGAGGAAACACAAACATAAGAACTACCTAATGAACCGTAAATCCTTCAGAATAAGAATGAGAACAGGATCTTCAATGTTTTGATTTGGGTACTACAGATCTATTTGGCTGTCCACACAAAAGAACCTCGAACATTGCACACAACGCTCCAAAAACACTAGGTTCGAGGTTGGAGTATGGGAGAAATAAAGTATATTCCGAACCTAGCTAGCTATCCGATTATCGATTCAGAATGGATATTGATGTGCTGATCATCAAAGTTATGAGTAGTTTTGGATTTGCAGAAGGCAGTGTGCGACCAAGGATTTTCACGATGGCGCCAAACATGTGGATTCTTGAGACCAAGACTCAAGAAAGCCATGTATGTTTGTCCGTTTTGAAAACTTTCGTAAACGGGTCTTTATCTTGTGGTAGTTATCTTCTCAGTATCAGAGGATACGCCGTTGTCTTGTGTCTCTCACAAACAATAAAAATTGCAATTAGTTTTGACTTAAGAAAGGGTTGTGCCAACATGGTTTGTTAATGACGGCTTTTTTCTTTTCAAACATCGCCTTTTTGTCTCATCAACTACTTCAAAATGATATGATATAGAAGGTAATGAATTTGTAACAAACTTCAAATGATAAATATATTAAGTACTTGAATCAGCATTAGAGTCTATGTTTTCTTCAGGATCGCCATCATAGATAAAGCTATCATTTTTTGCTTGTTCGTCCTAACTAGGATGTTGGGTCGCCTCTTAATGGAATCGATCAATATCCTCACCAGAACTCACACTAATAGTAGGAGAGACAGACATAATGGAGGAAACACAAACATAAGAACTACCTAAACAACCGTAAATCCTTAAGAACAAGAATGAGAACAGGATCTTCAATGTTTTGATTTGGGTACTACAGATCTATTTGGCTATCCACACAAAAGAACCTCGAACATTGCACACAACGCTCCAAAAACACTAGGTTCGAGGTTGGAGTATGGGAGAAATAAAGTATATTCCAAACCTAGGTAGTTATCCGATTATCGATTCAGAATGGATATTGATGAGCTGATCATCAAAGTTATGAGTAGTTTTGGGTTTGCAGAAGGCAGTGTGCGACCAAGGATTTTCACGATGGCGCCAAACATGTGGATTCTTGAGACCAAGACTCAAGAAAGTCATGTATGTTTGTTCGTTTTGAAAAGTTTTGTTAACGGGTCTTTATATTCTGATAGTTATCTTCTCAGTATCGGAGTTGACGCCGGTGTCTTGTGTCTCTCACAAACCATCAAAATTGCAATTAGTTTTGACTTAAGAAAGGGTTATGCCATTATGGTTTATTCATGATGGCTTTTTTCTTTTCAAACATCGCCTTTTTGTCTCATAAACTAGTTCAAAATGATGTGATATAGAAGGTAATGAATTTGTAACAAACTTCAAATGATAAATATATTAAGTACTTGAATCAGCATTAGAGTCTATGTTTTCTTCAGGATCGCCATCATAGATAAAGCTATCATTTTTTGCTTGTTCGTCCTAACTAGGATGTTGGGTCGCCTCTTAATGGAATCGATCAATATCCTCACCGAACTCACACTAATAGTAGGAGAGACGACATAATGGAGGAAACACAAACATAAGAACTACCTAAAGAACCGTAAATCCTTCAAAATAAGAATGAGAACAGGATCTTCAATGTTTTGATTTGGGTACTACAGATCTATTTGGCTGTCCACACAAAAGAACTTCGAACATTGCACACAACGCTCCAAAAACACTAGGTTCGAGGTTGGAGTATGGGAGAAATAAAGTATATTCCGAACCTAGCTAGCTATCCGATTATCGATTCAGAATGGATATTGATGAGCTGATCATCAAAGTTATGAGTAGTTTTGTGTTTGCAGAAGGCAGTGTGCGACCAAGGATTTTCACGATGGCGCCAAACATGTGGATTCTTGAGACCAAGACTCAAGAAAGCCATGTATGTTTGTCCGTTTTGAAAAATTTCGTAAACGGGTCTTTATCTTGTGGTAGTTATCTTCTCAGTATCAGAGGATACGCCGCTATCTTGTGTCTCTCCCAAACAATAAAAATTGTAATTAGTTTTGACTTAAGAAAGGGTTGTGCCAACATGGTTTGTTCATGACGGCTTTTTTCTTTTCAAATATCGCCTTTTTGTCTCATCAACTACTTCAAAATGATATGATATAGAAGGTAATGAATTTGTAACAAACTTCAAATGATAAATATATTAAGTACTTGAATCAGCTTTAGAGTCTATGTTTTCTTCAGGATCGCCATCATAGATAAAGCTATCATTTTTTGCTTCATCATCCTAACTAGTATGTTGGGTCGCCTCTTAATGGAATTGATGAATATCCTCACCAGAACTCACACTAATAGTAGGAGTGACATACATAATGGAGGAAAAACAAACATATGAACCAACTAAAGAATAGTAAATCCATCAGAACAAGAATGAGAACAGGATCTTCCATGTTTCGATTTGGGTAATACAGACCTATTTGGATTTCAACAGGAAAGAAACTGGAACATTGCACACAACGCTCCAAAAACACTAGGTTTGAGGTTGGAGCGTGAGAGAAATAAAGTATATTCCGAAACTAGCTAGCTATCCGATTATCGATTCATAATGGATATTGACGAGCTGATCATCAAAGTTATGAGTAGTTTTGGGTTGTAGAAGGCAGCGTGCGACCAAGGATTTTCATGATGGCGCCAAACCTATGGATTCTTGAGACCACGACTCAAGAAAGTCATGTATGTTTATCCATTTCGAAAACTTTTGTGAACGGGTCTGTATCTTCTGGTAGTTATCTTCTCAGTATCAGAGTTGACGCTGATGTCTTGTGTCTCTCACAAACCATTAAAATTACAATTAGTTTTGAGTTAAGAAAGGGTTGTGCCACCATGGTTTGTTCATGATGGCTGTTTTCTTTTCAAACATCTCCTTTTTGTCTCATAAACTAGTTCAAAATGATATGATATGGAAGATAATGAATCTTTAACAAACTTGAAATGTTAAATATAGTAAGTACTTAAATCAGCTTTAATGTCAATGTTTTCTTCAGAATCGCCATGATTGATAAAGCTATCATTTTTTGCTTCTTCATCCTAACTAGGATGTCAGGTCGCCTCTTAATGGAATTGGTGAATATCCTCACCAGAACTCACACTAATAGTAGGAGTGACATACATAATGGAGGAAAAACAAACATATGAACCAACTAAAGAATAGTAAATCCATCAGAACAAGAATGAGAACAGGATCTTCCATGTTTCTATTTGGGTAATACAGACCTATTTGGTGTCCACACCTAAGAAACAGGAACATTGCACACAACGCTCCAAAAACACTAGGTTTGAGGTTGGAGCGTGAGAGAAATAAAGTATATTCCGAAACTAGCTAGCTATCCGATTATCGATTCATAATGGATATTGACGAGCTGATCATCAAAGTTATGAGTAGTTTTGGGTTGTAGAAGGCAGCGTGCGACCAAGGATTTTTACGATGGCGCCAAACCTATGGATTCTTGAGACCACGACTCAAGAAAGTCATGTATGTTTGTCCGTTTTGAAAAATTTTGTGAACGGGTTTTTATCTTCTGGTAGTTATCTTCTCAGTATCAGAGTTGACGTCGGTGTCTTGTGTCTCTCACAAATCATCAAAATTTAAATTAGTTTTGAGTTAAGAAAGTGTTGTGCCATCACGGTTTGTTCACGATGGCTTTTTTCTTTTCAAACATCTCCTTTTTGTCTCGTAAAGTAGTTCAAAATGAAATGATATGGAAAGTAATGAATATTTAACAAACTTCAAATGTTAAATATATTGAGTACATGAATCAGCTTTAGAGTCGATGTTTCCTTCAAGATCGCCATGATTGATAAAGCTATCATTTTTTGCTTCATCATCCTAACTAGTATGTCAGGTCTTCTCTTAATGCAATTGATGAATATCCTCACCAGAACTCACACTAATAGTAGGAGTGACATACATAATGGAGGAAAAACAAACATATGAACCAACTAAAGAATAGTAAATCCATCAGAACAAGAATGAGAACAGGATCTTCCATGTTTTGATTTGGGTAATACAGACCTATTCTGATGTCCACAGGAAAGAAACTGGAACATTGCACACAACGCTCCAAAAACACTACGTTTGAGGTTGGAGCATTAGAAAAATAAAGTATATTCCGAAACTAGCTAGCTATCCGATTATCGATTCATAATGGATATTGACGAGCTGATCATCAAAGTTATGAGTAGTTTTGGGTTGGAGAAGGCACCGTGTAACCAAGGATTTTCACGATGGCGCCAAACCTATGGATTCTTGAGACCACGACTCAAGAAAGTCATGTATGTTTGCCCGTTTTGAAAACTTTTGTGAACGGGTCTTTATCTTCTGGTAGTTATCTTCTCAGTATCAGAGTTGACGCTGGTGTCTTGTGTCTCTCACAAACCATCAAAATTGCAATTAGTTTTGAATTAAGAAAGGGTTGTGCCATCACGGTTTGTTGACGATAGCTTTTTTCTTTTCAAACATCTCCTTTTTGTCTCATAAAGTAGTTCAAAATGATATGATATGGAAAGTAATGAATATTTAACAAACTTGAAATGTTAAATATATTAAGTACATGAATCAGCTTTAGAGTCGATGTTTCCTTCAAGATCGCCATGATTGAAAAAGGTATCATTTTTTGCTTCTTCATCCTAACTAGGATATCAGATCGCCTCTTCATGGAATCGATTAATATCCTCACCAGAACTCACACTAATAGTAGGAGAGACATACATAATGGAGGAAAAACAAACATAAGAACTAACTAAAGAATAAGAAATCCATCAGAACAAGAATGAGAATAGGATCTTCCATGTTTCGATTTGGGTACTACAGACCTATTTGGATGTCCACACGAAAGAACCTGGAACATTGCACACAATGCTCCAAAAACACTAGGTTTGTGGTTGGAGCGTGAGAGAAATAAAGTATATTACGAAACTAGCTAGCTATCCGATTATAAATTCGGAATGGATATTGATGAACTGATCATCAAAGTTATGAGTAGTTTTGGGTTGTAGAAGGCAGCGTGCGACAGAGGATTTTCACGATGGCGCCAAACTTATGGATTCTTGAAACGACTCAAGAAAGTCATGTATGTTTGTCCGTTTTGAAAACTTTTGTGAACGGGTCTTTATCTTCTAGTAGTTATCTTCTCAGTATCAGAGTTGACGCCGGTGTCTTGTGTCTTTCACAAACCATCAAAATTGCAATTAGTTTTGAATTAAGAAAGGGTTGTGCCATCACGGTTTGTTCATGATGGTTTTTTTCTTTTCAAACATCGCCTTTTTGACTCATAAACTAGTTAAAAATGATATGATATGGAAAGTAATGAATATTTAACAAACTTGAAATGTTAAATATATTTAGTACATGAATCAGCTTTAGAGTCGATGTTTCCTTCAAGATCGCCATGATTGAAAAAGGTATCATTTTTTGCTTCTTCATCCTAACTAGGATATCAGATCGCCTCTTAATGGAATCGATTAATATCCTCACCAGAACTCACACTAATAGTAGGAGAGACATACACAATGGAGGAAAAACAAACATAAGAACTAACTAAAGAATAGGAAATCCATCAGAACAAGAATGAGAATAGGATCTTCCATGTTTCCATTTGGGTACTACAGACCTATTTGGATGTCCACACGAAAGAACCTGGAACATTACACACAACGCTCCAAAAACACTAGGTTTGTGGTTGGAGCGTGAGAGAAATAAAGTATATTACGAAACTAGCTAGCTATCCGATTATAAATTCGGAATGGATATTGACGAGCTGATCATCAAAGTTATGAGTAGTTTTGGGTTGTAGAAGGCAGCGTGCGACAGAGGATTTTCACGATGGCGCCAAACCTATGGATTCTTGAGACCACGACTCAAGAAAGTCATGTATGTTTGTCCGTTTTGAAAACTTTTGTGAACGGGTCTTTATCTTCTAGTAGTTATCTTCTCAGTACCAGAGTTGACGACGGTGTCTTGTGTCTTTCACAAACCATCAAAATTGCAATTAGTTTTGAATTAAGAAAGGGTTGTGCCATCACGGTTTGTTCATGATGGCTTTTTTCTTTTCAAACATCTCCTTTTTGTCTCATATAGTAGTTCAAAATGATATGATATGGAAAGTAATGAATATTTAACAAACTTGAAATGTTAAATATATTTAGTACATGAATCAGCTTTAGAGTCGATGTTTCCTTCAAGATCGCCATGATTGAAAAAGGTATCATTTTTTGCTTCTTCATCCTAACTAGGATGTCGGATCGCTTCTTAATGGAATCAATCAATATCCTCACCAGAACTCACACTAATAGTAGGAGAGACATACATAATGGAGGAACAACAAACATAAGAACTAACAAAAGAATAAGAAATCCATCAGAACAAGAATGAGAACAGTATCTTCCATGTTTCGATTTGGGTACTACAGACCTATTTGGATGTCCACACGACAGAACCTGGAACATTGCACACAACGCTCCAAAAACACTAGGTTTGTGGTTGGAGCGTGAGAGAAATAAAGTATATTACGAAACTAGCTAGCTATCCGATTATAAATTCGGAATGGATATTGACGAGCTTATCATCAAAGTTATGAGTAGTTTTGGGTTGTAGAAGGCAGCGTGCGACAGAGGATTTTCACGATGGCGCCAAACCTATGGATTCTTGAGACCACGACTCAAGAAAGTCATGTATGTTTGTCCGTTTTGAAAACTTTTGTGAACGGGTCTTTATCTTCTGGTAGTTATCTTCTAAGTCTCAGAGTTGACGCCGGTGTCTTGTGTCTCTCACAAACCATCAAAATTGCAATTAGTTTTGAATTAAGAAAGGGTTGTGCCATCACGGTTTGTTCATGATGGCTTTTTTTCTTTTCAAACATCACCTTTTTGACTCATAAACTAGTTCAAAATGATATGATATGGAAAGTAATGAATATTTAACAAACTTGAAATGTTAAATATATTTAGTACATGAATCAGCTTTAGAGTCGATGTTTCCTTCAAGATCGCCATGATTGAAAAAGGTATCATTTTTTGCTTCTTCATCCTAACTAGGATATCAGATCGCCTCTTCATGGAATCGATTAATATCCTCACCAGAACTCACACTAATAGTAGGAGAGACATACATAATGGAGGAAAAACAAACATAAGAACTAACTAAAGAATAAGAAATCCATCAGAACAAGAATGAGAATAGGATCTTCCATGTTTCGATTTGGGTACTACAGACCTATTTGGATGTCCACACGAAAGAACCTGGAACATTGCACACAATGCTCCAAAAACACTAGGTTTGTGGTTGGAGCGTGAGAGAAATAAAGTATATTCCGAAACTAGCTAGCTATCCGATTCTCGATTCAGAATGGTTATTGACGAGCTGATCATCAAAGTTATGAGTAGTTTTGGGTTGTAGAAGGCAGCGTGCGACAGAGGATTTTCACGATGGCGCCAAACCTATGGATTCTTGAGACCACAACTCAAGAAAGTCATGTGTGTTTGTCCCTTTTGAAAACTTTTGTGAACGGGTCTTTATGTTCTGGTAGTTATCTTCTCAGTATCAGAGTTGACGTCGGTGTCTTGTGTCTTTCACAATCCATCAAAATTGCAATTAGTTTTGAATTAAGAAAGGGTTGTGCCATCACGGTTTATTCATGATGGCTTTTTTCTTTTTAAACATCTCCTTTTTGTCTCATAAAGTAGTTCAAAATGATATGATATGGAAATTAATGAATATTTAACAAACTTGAAATGTTAAATATATTTAGTACATGAATCCGCTTTAGAGTCGATGTTTCCTTCAAGATCGCCATGATTGAAAAAGGTATCATTTTTTGCTTCTTCATCCTAACTAGGATGTCGGATCGCCTATTAATGGAATCAATCAATATCCACACCAGAACTCACACTAATAGTATGAGAGACATACATAATGGAAGAACAACAAACATAAGAACTAACTAAAGAATAGGAAATCCATCGAACATGAATGAGAACGGTATCTTCCATGTTTCGATTTGGGTACTACGGACCTATTTAAATGTCCACACGAAAGAACCTCGGAACGTTGCAGACAACGCTCCAAAAACACTAGGTTTGAGGTTGGAGCGTGAGAAAATAAAGTATATTCCGAAACTAGCTAGCTATCCGCTTCTCGATTCGGAATGGATATTGACGAGCTGATCATCAAAGTTATGAGTAGTTTTGGGTTGTAGAAGGCGAGCGTGCGACAGAGGATTTTCACGATGGCGCCAAACCTATGGATTCTTGAGACCACGACTCAAGAAAGTCATGTATGTTTGTCTGTTTTAAAAACTTTTGTGAACGGGTCTTTATCTTCTAGTAGTTATCTTCTCAGTATCAGAGTTGACGCCGGTGTCTTGTGTCTCTCACAAACCATCAAAATTGCCTTTAGTTTTGAGTTAAGAAAGGAATTTTGCCATCACGGTTTGTTCATGATGGCTTTTTTCTTTTCAAACATCGCCTTTTTGACTCAAAAACTAGTTCAAAATGATATGATATGGAAAGTAATGAATATTTAACAAACTTGAAATTTTAAATATATTAAGTACATGAATCAGCTTTAGAGTTGATGTTTTCTTAAGGATCGCCATGATTGAAAAAGGTATCAGTTTTTGCTTCTTCATCCAAACTAGGATGTCGGCTCGTCTCTTAATGGAATCGATCAATATCCTCACCAGAACAAACACTAATAGTAGGAGAGACATACATAATGGAGGAAAAACAAACATAAGAACAAACAAAAGAATAGTAAATCCATCGAACAAGAATGAGAACGGGATCTTCCATGTTTTGATTTGGGTACTACAGACCTATTTGTATGTCCACACGAAAGAACCTCGAACATTGCACACAACGCTCAAATAACACTAGGTTCGAGGTTAGAGCGTGAGAGAAATAAAGTATATTCCGAAACAAGCTAGCTATCCGATTATCGATTCAGAAGGGATATTGACGAGCTGATCATCAAAGTTATGAGTAGTTTTGGGTTGCAGAAAGCAGTGTGCGACCAAGGATTTTCACGATGGCGCCAAACCTATGGATTCTTGAGAGCAAGACTCAAGAAAGTCATGTCTGTTTGTTCATTTTGAAAAGTTTTGTTAACGGGTCTTTATCTTCTGGTAGTTTTCTTCTCAGTATCAGAGTTGATGCCGGTGTCTTGTGTCTCTCACAAACCATCAAAATTGCAATTAGTTTTGAGTTAAGAAAGGGTTGTGGAACAATGGTTTGTTCATGATGGCTTCTTTCTTTTCAAACATTGCCTTGTTTGTCTCATAAACTAGTTCAAAATGATATGATACGGAGGGTAATGAATATTTAACAAACTTGAAATGTTAAATATATTAAGTACATGAATCGGCTTTAGAGTTGATGTTTTCTTAAGGATCGACATGATTGAAAAAAGTATCATTTTTTGCTTCTTCATCCTAACTAGGATATCGGGTCGCCTCTTAATAGAATTGATCAATATCCTCACCAGAACGCACACTAATAGTAGGAGAAACATACATAATGGAGGAAAAACACACATAAGAACTAACTAAAGAATAATAAATCCATCAGAACAAGAATGAGAACAGGATCTTCCATGTTTTGATTTGTGTACTACAGACCTATTTGGATGTCCACACGAAAGAACCTCGAACATTGCACACAACGCTCCAAAAATACTAGGTTTGAGGTTGGAGCGTGAGAGAAATAATGTATATTCCCAAACTAGCTAGCTATCCGATTATCGATTAAGAATAAATATTGACAAGCTGACCATCAAAGTTATGAGTAGTTTTTGGTTGCAGAAGGCAGTTTGCGATAAAGGATTTTCACGATGGCGCCAAACCTATGGATTCTTGAGACCAAGACTCAAGAAAGTCATGTCTGTTTGTTCATTTTGAAAAGTTTTGTTAACGGGTCTTTATCTTCTGGTAGTGTTCTTCTCAGTATCAGAGTTGACGCCGGTGTCTTGTGTCTCTCACAAACCATCAAAATTGCAATTAGTTTTGAGTTAAGAAAGGGTTGTGGAACAATGGTTTGTTCATGATGGCTTCTTTCTTTTCAAACATTGCCTTGTTTGTCTCATAAACTAGTTCAAAATGATATGATATAGAGGGTAATGAATATTTAACAAACTTGAAATGTTAAATATATTAAGTACATGAATCAGCTTTAGAGTTGATGTTTTCTTAAGGATCGCCATGATTGAAAAAGGTATCAGTTTTTGCTTCTTCATCCTAACTAGGATATCAGATCGCCTCTTCATGGAATCGATTAATATCCTCACCAGAACTCACACTAATAGTAGGAGAGACATACATAATGGAGGAAAAACAAACATAAGAACTAACTAAAGAATAAGAAATCCATCAGAACAAGAATGAGAATAGGATCTTCCATGTTTCGATTTGGGTACTACAGACCTATTTGGATGTCCACACGAAAGAACCTCGGAACATTGCACACAATGCTCCAAAAACACTAGGTTTGTGGTTGGAGCGTGAGAGAAATAAAGTATATTCCGAAACTAGCTAGCTATCCGATTCTCGATTCAGAATGGTTATTGACGAGCTGATCATCAAAGTTATGAGTAGTTTTGGGTTGTAGAAGGCAGCGTGCGACATAGGATTTTCACGATGGCGCCAAACCTATGGATTCTTGAGACCACAACTCAAGAAAGTCATGTGTGTTTGTCCCTTTTGAAAACTTTTGTGAACGGGTCTTTATGTTCTGGTAGTTATCTTCTCAGTATCAGAGTTGACGTCGGTGTCTTGTGTCTTTCACAATCCATCAAAATTGCAATTAGTTTTGAATTAAGAAAGGGTTGTGCCATCACGGTTTATTCATGATGGCTTTTTTCTTTTTAAACATCTCCTTTTTGTCTCATAAAGTAGTTCAAAATGATATGATATGGAAATTAATGAATATTTAACAAACTTGAAATGTTAAATATATTTAGTACATGAATCCGCTTTAGAGTCGATGTTTCCTTCAAGATCGCCATGATTGAAAAAGGTATCATTTTTTGCTTCTTCATCCTAACTAGGATGTCGGATCGCCTATTAATGGAATCAATCAATATCCACACCAGAACTCACACTAATAGTATGAGAGACATACATAATGGAAGAACAACAAACATAAGAACTAACTAAAGAATAGGAAATCCATCAGAACATGAATGAGAACAGTATCTTCCATGTTTCGATTTGGGTACTACAGACCTATTTAAATGTCCACACGAAAGAACCTGGAACGTTGCAGACAACGCTCCAAAAACACTAGGTTTGAGGTTGGAGCGTGAGAAATAAAGTATATTCCGAAACTAGCTAGCTATCCGCTTCTCGATTCAGAATGGATATTGACGAGCTGATCATCAAAGTTATGAGTAGTTTTGGGTTGTAGAAGGCCTGCGAGGATTCACGAGGCGCCCCTAGTGTCTCTCCTCTTTCTCCTCCCTTCCCTCCCCCCCCCCCCCTCCCCCCCCCCCCCCCCCCCCCCCCACTCCCCCCTCCACTTTCTCCCTCTCTCTCCCCCCCTCAACCCCTCTCAAAAAAACCAAAACCACTATCCTATCACTCTCACCTCTAATCGACCTTAATGAATCAATCAATATCCCACCGAACTCACACTAAAGAGAGAACATACAAATGGAAGAAAACAAACATAAGAACTAACTAAAGAATAGAAATCCATCGAACATGAATGAGAACGGTATCTTCCATGTTTCGATTTGGGTACTACAGACCTATTTAAATGTCCACACGAAAGAACCTGGAACGTTGCAGACAACGCTCCAAAAACACTAGGTTTGAGGTTGGAGCGTGAGAAATAAAGTATATTCCGAAACTAGCTAGCTATCCGCTTCTCGATTCAGAATGGATATTGACGAGCTGATCATCAAAGTTATGAGTAGTTTTGGGTTGTAGAAGGCAGCGTGCGACAGAGGATTTTCACGATGGCGCCAAACCTATGGATTCTTGAGACCACGACTCAAGAAAGTCATGTATGTTTGTCCGTTTTAAAAACTTTTGTGAACGGGTCTTTATCTTCTAGTAGTTATCTTCTCAGTATCAGAGTTGACGCCGGTGTCTTGTGTCTCTCACAAACAATCAAAATTGCCTTTAGTTTTGAGTTAAGAAAGGAATTTTGCCATCACGGTTTGTTCATGATGGCTTTTTTCTTTTCAAACATCGCCTTTTTGACTCAAAAACTAGTTCAAAATGATATGATATGGAAAGTAATGAATATTTAACAAACTTGAAATTTTAAATATATTAAGTACATGAATCAGCTTTAGAGTTGATGTTTTCTTAAGGATCGCCATGATTGAAAAAGGTATCGAGTTTTGCTTCTTCATCCAAACTAGGATGTCGGCTCGTCTCTTAATGGAATCGATCAATATCCTCACCAGAACAAACACTAATAGTAGGAGAGACATACATAATGGAGGAAAAACAAACATAAGAACAAACAAAAGAATAGTAAATCCATCAGAACAAGAATGAGAACAGGATCTTCCATGTTTTGATTTGGGTACTACAGACCTATTTGTATGTCCACACGAAAGAACCTCGAACATTTCACACAACGCTCAAATAACACTAGGTTCGAGGTTAGAGCGTGAGAGAAATAAAGTATATTCTGAAACAAGCTAGCTATCCGATTATCGATTCAGAAGGGATATTGACGAGCTGATCAACAAAGTTATGAGTAGTTTTGGGTTGCGAGAAGCGATGTGCGACCAAGGATTTTCACGATGGCGCCAAACCTATGGATTCTTGAGAGCAAGACTCAAGAAAGTCATGTCTGTTTGTTCATTTTGAAAAGTTTTGTTAACGGGTCTTTATCTTCTAGTAGTTTTCTTCTCGGCATCGAGTTGATGCCGGTGTCTTGTGTCTCTCACAAACCATCAAAATTGCAATTAGTTTTGAGTTAAGAAAGGGTTGTGGAACAATGGTTTGTTCATGATGGCTTCTTTCTTTTCAAACATTGCCTTGTTTGTCTCATAAACTAGTTCAAAATGATATGATACAAAGGGTAATGAATATTTAACAAACTTGAAATGTTAAATATATTAAGTACATGAATCAGCTTTAGAGTTGATGTTTTCTTAAGGATCGACATGATTGAAAAAAGTATCATTTTTTGCTTCTTCATCCTAACTAGGATATCGGGTCGCCTCTTAATAGAATTGATCAATATCCTCACCAGAACGCACACTAATAGTAGGAGAAACATACATAATGGAGGAAAAACACACATAAGAACTAACTAAAGAATAATAAATCCATCGAACAAGAATGAGAACGGGATCTTCCATGTTTTGATTTGTGTACTACAGACCTATTTGGATGTCCACACGAAAGAACCTCGAACATTGCACACAACGCTCCAAAAATACTAGGTTTGAGGTTGGAGCGTGAGAGAAATAATGTATATTCCCAAACTAGCTAGCTATCCGATTATCGATTAAGAATAAATATTGACAAGCTGACCATCAAAGTTATGAGTAGTTTTTGGTTGCGAAGGCAGTTTGCGATAAAGGATTTTCACGATGGCGCCAAACCTATGGATTCTTGAGACCAAGACTCAAGAAAGTCATGTCTGTTTGTTCATTTTGAAAAGTTTTGTTAACGGGTCTTTATCTTCTGGTAGTGTTCTTCTCAGTATCAGAGTTGACGCCGGTGTCTTGTGTCTCTCACAAACCATCAAAATTGCAATTAGTTTTGAGTTAAGAAAGGGTTGTGGAACAATGGTTTGTTCATGATGGCTTCTTTCTTTTCAAACATTGCCTTGTTTGTCTCATAAACTAGTTCAAAATGATATGATATAGAGGGTAATGAATATTTAACAAACTTGAAATGTTAAATATATTAAGTACATGAATCAGCTTTAAAGTTGATGTTTTCTTAAGGATCGCCATGATTGAAAAAGGTATCAGTTTTTGCTTCTTCATCCAAACTAGGATGTCGGCTCGTCTCTTAATTGAATCGATCAATATCCTCACCAGAACTCACACTAATAGTAGGAGAGACATACATAATGGAGGAAAAACAAACATAAGAACAAAGAAAAGAATAGTAAATCCATCAGAACAAGAATGAGAACAGGATCTTCCATGTTTTGATTTGGGTACTACAGACCTATTTATATGTCCACACGAAAGAACCTCGAACATTTCACACAACGCTCAAATAACACTAGGTTCGAGGTTAGAGCGTGAGAGAAATAAAGTATACTCCGAAACAAGCTAGCTATCCGATTATCGATTCAGAAGGGATATTGACGAGCTGATCATCAAAGTTATGAGTAGTTTTGGGTTGCAGAAAGCAGTGTGCGACTAAGGATTTTCACGATGGTGCCAAACCTATGGATTCTTGAGACCAAGACTCAAGAAAGTCATGTATGTTTGTTCGTTTTGAAAACTTTTATTAACGGGTCTTTATCATCTAATAGTTATCTTCTCAGCATCAGAGTTGACGCCGGTGTCTTGTGTCTCTCACAAACCATCAAAATTGCAATTAGTTTTGAGTTAAGAAAGGGTTATGGAACAATGGTTTGTTCATGATGGCTTCTTTCTTTTCAAACATTGCCTTGTTTGTCTCATAAACTAGTTCAAAATGATATGATATAGAGGGTAATGAATATTTAACAAACTTGAAATGTTAAATATATTAAGTACATGAATCACCTTTAGAGTTGATGTTTTCTTAAGGATCGCCATGATTGAAAAAAGTATCATTTTTTGCTTCTTCATCCTAACTAGGATATCGGGTCGCCTCTTACTGGAATTGATTAATATCCTCACCAGAACTCACACTAATAGTAGGAGAAACATACATAATGGAGGAAAAACACACATAAGAACTAACTAAAGAATAATAAATCCATCAGAACAAGAATGAGAACGAGGATCTTCCATGTTTTGATTTGTGTACTACAGACCTATTTGGATGTCCACACGAAAGAACCTCGAACATTGCACACAACGCTCCAAAAATACTAGGTTTGAGGTTGGAGCGTGAGAGAAATAATGTATATTCCCAAACTAGCTAGCTATCCGATTATCGATTAAGAATAAATATTGACAAGCTGACCATCAAAGTTATGAGTAGTTTTTGGTTGCAGAAGGCAGTGTGCGATAAAGGATTTTCACGATGGCGCCAAACCTATGGATTCTTGAGACCAAGACTCAAGAAAGTCATGTCTGTTTGTTCATTTTCAAAAGTTTTGTTAACGGGTCTTTATCTTCTGGTAGTTTTCTTCTCAGTATCAGAGTGGACGTCGATGTCTTGTGTCTCTCACAAACCATCAAAATTGCCTTTAGTTTTGAGTTAAGAAAGGGTTGTGCCACCAAGGTTTGTTCATGATGGCTTCTTTGTTTTCAAACATTGCCTTTTTTGTCTCATAAACTAGTTCAAAATGATATGATATAGAGGGTAATGAATATTTAACAAACTTGAAATGTTAAATATATTAAGTACATGAATCGGCTTTAGAGTTGATGTTTTCTTAAGGATCGCCATGATTGAAAAAGGTATCGGTTTTTGCTTCTTCATCCAAACTAGGATGTCGGCTCGTCTCTTAATGGAATCGATCAATATCCTCACCAGACCTCACACTAATAGTAGGAGAGACATACATAATGGAGGAAAAACAAACATAAGAACAAACAAAAGAATAGTAAATCCATCAGAACAAGAATGAGAACAGGATCTTCCATGTTTTGATTTGGGTACTACAGACCTATTTGTATGTCCACACGAAAGAACCTCGAACATTTCACACAACGCTCAAATAACACTAGGTTCGAGGTTAGAGCGTGAGAGAAATAAAGTATATTCTGAAACAAGCTAGCTATCCGATTATCGATTCAGAAGGGATATTGACGAGCTGATCATCAAAGTTATGAGTAGTTTTGGGTTGCAGAAAGCAGTGTGCGACCAAGGATTTTCACGATGGCGCCAAACCTATGGATTCTTGAGACCAAGACTCAAGAAAGTCATGTATGTTTGTTCGTTTTGAAAACTTTCATTAACGGGTCTTTATCTTCTAATAGTTATCTTCTCAGCATCAGAGTTGACGCCGGTGTCTTGTGTCTCTCACAAACCATCAAAATTGCAATTAGTTTTGAGTTAAGAAAGGGTTATGGAACAATGGTTTGTTCATGATGGCTTCTTTCTTTTCAAACATTGCCTTGTTTGTCTCATAAACTAGTTCAAAATGATATGATATAGTGGGTAATGAATATTTAACAAACTTTAAATATTAAATATATTAAGTACATGAATCAACTTTAGAGTTGATGTTTTCTTAAGGATCGCCATGATTGAAAAAAGTATCATTTTTTGCTTCTTCATCCAAACTAGGATGTCGGCTCGTCTCTTAATGGAATTGATCAATATCCTCACCGAACTCACACTAATAGTAGGAGAGACATACATAATGGAGGAAAAACAAACATAAGAACTAACAAAAGAATAATAAATCCATCGAACAAGAATGAGAACGAGATCTTCCATGTTTTGATTTGGGTACTACGGACCTATTTGGATGTCCACACGAAAGAACCTCGAACATTGCACACAACGCTCCAAAAACACTAGGTTTGAGGTTAGAGCGTGAGAGAAATAAAGTATATTCCCAAACTAGGTAGCTATCCGATTATCGATTCGAATAAATATTGACAAGCCGACCATCAAAGTTATGAGTAGTTTTTGGTTGCGAGAAAGAGATGTGCGATAAAGGATTTTCACGATGGCGCCAAACCTATGGATTCTTGAGACCAAGACTCAAGAAAGTCATGTATGTTTGTTCGTTTTGAAAACTTTCATTAACGGGTCTTTATCTTCTGGTAGTTTTCTTCTCAGTATCAGAGTGGACGTCGATGTCTTGTGTCTCTCACAAACCATCAAAATTGCCTTTAGTTTTGAGTTAAGAAAGGGTTGTGCCACCAAGGTTTGTTCATGATGGCTTCTTTCTTTTCAAACATTGCGTTTTTTTGGTCTCATAAACTAGTTCAAAATGATATGATATAGAGGGTAATGAATATTTAACAAACTTGAAATGTTAAATATATTAAGTACATGAATCAGCTTTAGAGTTGATGTTTTCTTAAGGATCACCATGATTGAAAAATGTATCAGTTTTTGCTACTTCATCCAAACTAGGATGTCGGCTCGTCTCTTAATGGAATCGATCAATATCCTCACCAGACCTCACACTAATAGTAGGAGAGACATACATAATGGAGGAAAAACAAACATAAGAACAAACAAAAGAATAGTAAATCCATCGAACAAGAATGAGAACGGGATCTTCCATGTTTTGATTTGGGTACTATAGACCTATTTGTATGTCCACACGAAAGAACCTCGAACATTGCACACAACGCTCAAAAACACTAGGTTTGAGGTTTGGAGCGTGAGAGAAATAAAGTATATTCCAAAAATAGCTAGCTATCCGATTATCGATTCGAATAAATATTGACAAGGCGACCATCAAAGTTATGAGTAGTTTTGGGTTGCGAAAGGCGAGTGTGCGACCAAGGATTTTCACGATGGCGCCAAACCTATGGATTCTTGAGACCAAGACTCAAGAAAGTCATGTATGTTTGTTCGTTTTGAAAACTTTCATTAACGGGTCTTTATCTTCTAATAGTTATCTTCTCAGCATCAGAGTTGACGCTGGTGTCTTGTGTCGCTCACAAACCATCAAAATTGCAATTAGTTTTGAGTTAAGAAAGGGTTGTGGAACAATGGTTTGTTCATGATGGCTTCTTTCTTTTCAAACATTGCCTTGTTTGTCTCATAAACTAGTTCAAAATGATATGATATAGTGGGTAATGAATATTTAACAAACTTTAAATATTAAATATATTAAGTACATGAATCAACTTTAGAGTTGATGTTTTCTTAATGATCGCCATGATTGAAAAAGGTATCATTTTTTGCTTCTTCATCCAAACTAGGATGTCGGCTCGTCTCTTAATGGAATCGATCAATATCCTCACCAGAACTCACACTAATAGTAGGAGAGACATACATAATGGAGGAAAAACAAACATAAGAACCATAACAAAAGAATAGTAAATCCATCAGAACAAGAATGAGAACAGGATCTTCCATGTTTTCATTTGGGTACTACAGACCTATTTGTATATCCACACGAAAGAACATCGAACATTGCACACAACGCTAAAAAACACTAGGTTTGAGGTTAGAGCGTGAGAGAAATAAAGTATATTCCGAAACAAGCTAGCTATCTGATTATCGATTCAGAATGGATATTGACGAGCTGATCATCAAAGTTATGAGTAGTTTTGGGTTGGAGAAAGCAGTGTGCGACCAAGGATTTTCACGATGGTGCCAAACCTATGGATTCTTGAGACCAAGACTCAAGAAAGTCATGTATGTTTGTCCGTTTTGAAAACTTTCATTAACGGGTCTTTATCTTCTAATAGTTATCTTCTCAGCATCAGAGTTGACGTCGGTGTCTTGTGTCTCTCACAAACCATCAAAATTGCAATTAGTTTTGAGTTAAGAAAGGGTTGTGCCACAATGGTTTGTTCATGATGGCTTCTTTCTTTTCAAACATTGCCTTTTTTGTCTCATAAACTAGTTCAAAATGATATGATATAGAGGGTAATGAATATTTAACAAACTTGAAATGTTAAATATATTAAGTAGATGAATCAGCTTTAGAGTCGATGTTTTCTTAAGGATCGCCATGATTGAAAAAGGTATCAGTTTTTGCTTCTTCATCCAAACTAGGATGTCGGCTCGTCTCTTAATGGAATCGATCAATATCCTCACCAGAACTCACACTAATAGTAGGAGAGACATACATAATGGAGGAAAAACAAACATAAGAACTAACAAAAGAATAGTAAATCCATCAGAACATGAATGAGAACAGGATCTTCCATGTTTTGATTTGGGTACTATAGACCTATTTTTATGTCCACACGAAAGAACCTCGAACATTGCACACAACGCTCCAAAAATACTAGGTTTGAGGTTTGGAGCGTGAGAGAAATAATGTATATTCCAAAACTAGCTAGCTATCCGATTATCGATTCAGAATAAATATTGACAAGCTGACCATCAAAGTTATGATTAGTTTTTGGTTGCAGAAGGCAGTGTGCGATAAAGGAATTCAAGATGGCGCCAAACCTATGGATTCTTGACACCAAGACTCAAGAAAGTCATGTATGTTTGTCCGTTTTGAAAACTTTCATTAACGGGTCTTTATCTTCTAATAGTTATCTTCTCAGCATCAGAGTTGACGCCGGTGTCTTGTGTCTCTCACAAACCATCAAAATTGCAATTAGTTTTGAGTTAAGAAAGGGTTGTGCCACAATGGTTTGTTCATGATGGCTTCTTTCTTTTCAAACATTGCCTTTTTATCTCATAAACTAGTTCAAAATGATATGATATAGAGGGTAATGAATATTTAACAAACTTGAAATGTTAAATATATTAAGTACATGAATCAGCTTTAGAGTTGATGTTTTCTTAAGGATCGTCATGATTGAAAAAGGTATCAGTTTTTGCTTCTTCATCCAAACTAGGATGTCGGCTCGTCTCTTAATGGAATCGATCAATATCCTCACCAGAACTCACACTAATAGTAGGAGAGACATACATAATGGAGGAAAAACAAACATAAGAACAAACAAAAGAATAGTAAATCCATCAGAACAAGAATGAGAACAGGATCTTCCATGTTTTGATTTGGGTACTACAGACCTATTTGTATGTCCACACGAAAGAATCTCGAACATTGCACACAACGCTCAAATAACACTAGATTCGAGGTTAGAGCGTGAGAGAAATAAAGTATATTCCGAAACAAGCTAGCTATCCGATTATCGATTCGGAATAAATATTGACAAGTCGATCATCAAAGTTATGAGTAGTTTTGGGTTGCAGAAAGCAGTGTGCGACCAAGGATTTTCACGATGGCGCCAAACCTATGGATTCTTGAGACCAAGACTCAAGAAAGTCATGTATGTTTGTTCGTTTTGAAAACTTTCATTAACGGGTCTTTATCTTCTAATAGTTATCTTCTCAGCATCAGAGTTGACGTCGGTGTCTTGTGTCTCTCACAAACCATCAAAATTGCAATTAGTTTTGAGTTAAGAAAGGGTTGTGCCACAATGGTTTGTTCATGATGGCTTCTTTCTTTTCAAACATTGCCTTTTTTGTCTCATAAACTAGTTCAAAATGATATGATATAGAGGGTAATGAATATTTAACAAACTTGAAATGTTAAATATATTAAGTACATGAATCAGCTTTAGAGTCGATGTTTTCTTAAGGATCGCCATGATTGAAAAAGGTATCAATTTTTGCTTCTTCATCCAAACTAGGATGTCGGCTCGTCTCTTAATGGAATCGATCAATATCCTCACCGAGAACTCACACTAATAGTAGGAGAGACATACATAATGGAGGAAAAACAAACATAAGAACTAACAAAAGAATAGTAAATCCATCGAACATGAATGAGAACAGGATCTTCCATGTTTTCATTTGGGTACTATAGACCTATTTGTATATCCACACGAAAGAACATCGAACATTGCACACAACGCTCCAAAAAACACTAGGTTTGAGGTTAGAGCGTGAGAGAAATAAAGTATATTCCGAAACTAGCTAGCTATCCGATTATCGATTCGAATGAATATTGACAAGTGACCATCAAAGTTATGAGTAGTTTTGGGTTGGAGAAAGCGAGTGTGCGACAAAGGATTTTCACGATGGCGCCAAACCTATGGATTCTTGAGACCAAGACTCAAGAAAGTCATGTATGTTTGTCCATTTTGAAAACTTTCATTAACGGGTCTTTATCTTCTAATAGTTATCTTCTCAGCATCAGAGTTGACGTCGATGTCTTGTGTCTCTCACAAACCATCAAAATTGCAATTAGTTTTGAGTTAAGAAAGGGTTGTGCCACAATGGTTTGTTCATGATGGCTTCTTTCTTTTCAAACATTGCCTTTTTTGTCTCATAAACTAGTTCAAAATGATATGATATAGAGGGTAATGAATATTCAACAAACTTGAAATGTTAAATATATTAAGTACATGAATCACCTTTAGAGTCGATGTTTTCTTAAGGATCGCCATGATTGAAAAAGGTATCAATTTTTGCTTCTTCATCCAAACTAGGATGTCGGCTCGTCTCTTAATGGAATCGATCAATATCCTCACCAGAACTCACACTAATAGTAGGAGAGACATACATAATGGAGGAAAAACAAACATAAGAACTAACAAAAGAATAGTAAATCCATCAGAACAAGAATGAGAACAGGATCTTCCATGTTTTCATTTGGGTACTATAGACCTATTTGTATATCCACACGAAAGAACATCGAACATTGCACACAACGCTAAAAAACACTAGGTTTGAGGTTAGAGCGTGAGAGAAATAAAGTATATTCCGAAACAAGCTAGCTATCTGATTATCGATTCAGAATGGATATTGACGAGCTGATCATCAAAGTTATGAGTAGTTTTGGGTTGGAGAAAGCAGTGTGCGACCAAGGATTTTCACGATGGCACCAAACCTATTGATTCTTGAGACCAAGACTCAAGAAAGTCATGTATGTTTGTCCGTTTTGAAAACTTTCATTAACGGGTCTTTATCTTCTAATAGTTATCTTCTCAGCATCAGAGTTGACGTCGATGTCTTGTGTCTCTCACAAACCATCAAAATTGCAATTAGTTTTGAGTTAAGAAAGGGTTGTGCCACAATGGTTTGTTCATGATGGCTTCTTTCTTTTCAAACATTGCCTTTTTTGTCTCATAAACTAGTTCAAAATGATATGATATAGAGGGTAATGAATATTCAACAAACTTGAAATGTTAAATATATTAAGTACATGAATCACCTTTAGAGTCGATGTTTTCTTAAGGATCGCCATGATTGAAAAAGGTATCAATTTTTGCTTCTTCATCCAAACTAGGATGTTGGCTCGTCTCTTAATGGAATCGATCAATATCCTCACCAGAACTCACACTAATAGTAGGAGAGACATACATAATGGAGGAAAAACAAACATAAGAACTAACAAAAGAATAGTAAATCCATCAGAACAAGAATGAGAACAGGATCTTCCATGTTTTCATTTGGGTACTATAGACCTATTTGTATATCCACATGAAAGAACATCGAACATTGCACACAACGCTAAAAAACACTAGGTTTGAGGTTAGAGCGTGAGAGAAATAAAGTATATTCCGAAACAAGCTAGCTATCTGATTATCGATTCAGAATGGATATTGACGAGCCGATCATCAAAGTTATGAGTAGTTTTGGGTTGCGAGAAAGCGATGTGCGACCAAGGATTTTCACGATGGCACCAAACCTATTGATTCTTGAGACCAAGACTCAAGAAAGTCATGTATGTTTGTCCGTTTTGAAAACTTTCATTAACGGGTCTTTATCTTCTAATAGTTATCTTCTCAGCATCAGAGTTGACGTCGGTGTCTTGTGTCTCTCACAAACCATCAAAATTGCAATTAGTTTTGAGTTAAGAAAGGGTTGTGCCACAATGGTTTGTTCATGATGGCTTCTTTCTTTTCAAACATTGCCTTTTTTGTCTCATAAACTAGTTCAAAATGATATGATATAGAGGGTAATGAATATTCAACAAACTTGAAATGTTAAATATATTAAGTACATGAATCGGCTTTAGAGTCGATGTTTTCTTAAGGATCGCCATGATTGAAAAAGGTATCAATTTTTGCTTCTTCATCCAAACTAGGATGTTGGCTCGTCTCTTAATGGAATCGATCAATATCCTCACCAGAACTCACACTAATAGTAGGAGAGACATACATAATGGAGGAAAACAAACATAAGAACTAACAAAAGAATAGTAAATCCATCAGAACAAGAATGAGAACAGGATCTTCCATGTTTTCATTTGGGTACTATAGACCTATTTGTATATCCACATGAAAGAACATCGAACATTGCACACAACGCTCCAAAAACACTAGGTTTGAGGTTTGGAGCGTGAGAGAAATAAAGTATATTCCAAAACAAGCTAGCTATCCGATTATCGATTCGGAATGGATATTGACAAGCCGATCATCAAAGTTATGAGTAGTTTTGGGTTGGAGAAAGCGAAGTGTGCGACAAAGGATTTTCACGATGGCACCAAACCTATGGATTCTTGAGACCAAGACTCAAGAAAGTCATGTATGTTTGTCCGTTTTGAAAACTTTCATTAACGGGTCTTTATCTTCTAATAGTTATCTTCTCAGCATCAGAGTTGACGCCGGTGTCTTGTGTCTCTCACAAACCATCAAAATTGCAATTAGTTTTGAGTTAAGAAAGGGTTGTGCCACAATGGTTTGTTCATGATGGCTTCTTTCTTTTCAAACATTGCCTTTTTTGTCTCATAAACTAGTTCAAAATGATATGATATAGAGGGTAATGAATATTCAACAAACTTGAAATGTTAAATATATTAAGTACATGAATCACCTTTAGAGTCGATGTTTTCTTAAGGATCGCCATGATTGAAAAAGGTATCAATTTTTGCTTCTTCATCCAAACTAGGATGTAGGCTCGTCTCTTAATGGAATCGATCAATATCCTCACCAGAACTCACACTAATAGTAGGAGAGACATACATAATGGAGGAAAAACAAACATAAGAACTAACAAAAGAATAGTAAATCCATCAGAACAAGAATGAGAACAGGATCTTCCATGTTTTCATTTGGGTACTACAGACCTATTTGTATATCCACACGAAAGAACATCGAACATTGCACACAACGCTAAAAACACTAGGTTTGAGGTTAGGAGCGTGAGAGAAATAAAGTATATTCCCAAACAAGCTAGCTATCCGATTATCGATTCGGAATGGATATTGACAAGCCGATCATCAAAGTTATGAGTAGTTTTGGGTTGGAGAAAGCGAGTGTGCGACCAAGGATTTTCACGATGGCGCCAAACCTATGGATTCTTGAGACCAAGACTCAAGAAAGTCATGTATGTTTGTCCGTTTTGAAAACTTTCTTTAACGGGTCTTTATCTTCTAATAGTTATCTTCTCAGCATCAGAGTTGACGTCGGTGTCTTGTGTCTCTCACAAACCATCAAAATTGCAATTAGTTTTCAGTTAAGAAAGGGTTGTGCCACAATGGTTTGTTCATGATGGCTTCTTTCTTTTCAAACATTGCCTTTTTTGTCTCATAAACTAGTTCAAAATGATATGATATAGAGGGTAATGAATATTCAACAAACTTGAAATGTTAAATATATTAAGTACATGAATCAGCTTTAGAGTCGATGTTTTCTTAAGGATCGCCATGATTGAAAAAGGTATCAATTTTTGCTTCTTCATCCAAACTAGGATGTAGGCTCGTCTCTTAATGGAATCGATCAATATCCTCACCGAACTCACACTAATAGTAGGAGAGACATACATAATGGAGGAAAAACAAACATAAGAACTAACAAAAGAATAGTAAATCCATCAGAACAAGAATGAGAACAGGATCTTCCATGTTTTCATTTGGGTACTACAGACCTATTTGTATGTCCACACGAAAGAACCTCGAACATTGCACACAACGCTCCAAAAATACTAGGTTTAAGGTTTGGAGCGTGAGAGGAATAATGTATATTCCAAAACTAGCTAGCTATCCGATTATCGATTCGAAATAAATATTGACAAGCCGACCATCAAAGTTATGAGTAGTTTTTGGTTGCGAAGCGTGTGCGATAAAGGATTTTCACGATGGCGCCAAACCTATGGATTCTTGAGACCAAGACTCAAGAAAGTCATGTATGTTTGTCCGTTTTGAAAACTTTCATTAACGGGTCTTTATCTTCTAATAGTTATCTTCTCAGCATCAGAGTTGACGCCGGTGTCTTGTGTCTCTCACAAACCATCAAAATTGCAATTAGTTTTCAGTTAAGAAAGGGTTGCGCCACAATGGTTTGTTCATGATGGCTTCTTTCTTTTCAAACATTGCCTTTTTTGTCTCATAAACTAGTTCAAAATGATATGATATAGAGGGTAATGAATATTCAACAAACTTGAAATGTTAAATATATTAAGTACATGAATCGGCTTTAGAGTCGATGTTTTCTTAAGGATCGCCATGATTGAAAAAGGTATCAGTTTTTGCTTCTTCATCCAAACTAGGATGTAGGCTCGTCTCTTAATGGAATCGATCAATATCCTCACCGGAACTCACACTAATAGTAGGAGAGACATACATAATGGAGGAAAAACAAACATAAGAACTAACAAAAGAATAGTAAATCCATCGTAACAAGAATGAGAACAGGATCTTCCATGTTTTCATTTGGGTACTACAGACCTATTTGTATGTCCACACGAAAGAACCTCGAACATTGCACACAATGCTCCAAAAATACTAGGTTTAAGGTTTGGAGCGTGAGAGGAATAATGTATATTCCAAAACTAGCTAGCTATCCGATTATCGATTCAGAATAAATATTGACAAGCTGACCATCAAAGTTATGAGTAGTTTTTGGTTGCAGAAAGCGCAATGTGCGATAAAGGATTTTCACGATGGCGCCAAACCTATGGATTCTTGAGACCAAGACTCAAGAAAGTCATGTATGTTTGTCCGTTTCGAAAACTTTCATTAACGGGTCTTTATCTTCTAATAGTTATCTTCTCAGCATCAGAGTTGACGCCGGTGTCTTGTGTCTCTCACAAACCATCAAAATTGCAATTAGTTTTCAGTTAAGAAAGGGTTGTGCCACAATGGTTTGTTCATGATGGCTTCTTTCTTTTCAAACATTGCCTTTTTTGTCTCATAAACTAGTTCAAAATGATATGATATAGAGGGTAATGAATATTCAACAAACTTGAAATGTTAAATATATTAAGTACATGAATCAGCTTTAGAGTCGATGTTTTCTTAAGGATCGCCATGATTGAAAAAGGTATCAGTTTTTGCTTCTTCATCCAAACTAGGATGTAGGCTCGTCTCTTAATGGAATCGATCAATATCCTCACCAGAACTCACACTAATAGTAGGAGAGACATACATAATGGAGGAAAAACAAACATAAGAACTAACAAAAGAATAGTAAATCCATCAGAACAAGAATGAGAACAGGATCTTCCATGTTTTCATTTGGGTACTACAGACCTATTTGTATGTCCACACGAAAGAACCTCGAACATTGCACACAACGCTCCAAAAATACTAGGTTTGAGGTTTGGAGCGTGAGAGGAATAATGTATATTCCCAAACTAGCTAGCTATCCGATTATCGATTCGAATAAATATTGACAAGTTGACCATCAAAGTTATGAGTAGTTTTTGGTTGCGAAAGGCGTGTGCGAGAAAGGACTTTCACAATGGCGCCAAACCTATGGATTCTTGAGACCAAGACTCAAGAAAGTCATGTATGTTTGTCCGTTTCGAAAACTTTCATTAACGGGTCTTTATCTTCTAATAGTTATCTTCTCAGCATCAGAGTTGACGCCGGTGTCTTGTGTCTCTCACAAACCATCAAAATTGCAATTAGTTTTCAGTTAAGAAAGGGTTGCGCCACAATGGTTTGTTCATGATGGCTTCTTTCTTTTCAAACATTGCCTTTTTTGTCTCATAAACTAGTTCAAAATGATATGATATAGAGGGTAATGAATATTCAACAAACTTGAAATGTTAAATATATTAAGTACATGAATCAGCTTTAGAGTCGATGTTTTCTTAAGGATCGCCATGATTGAAAAAGGTATCAGTTTTTGCTTCTTCATCCAAACTAGGATGTAGGCTCGTCTCTTAATGGAATCGATCAATATCCTCACCCGAACTCACACTAATAGTAGGAGAGACATACATAATGGAGGAAAAACAAACATAAGAACTAACAAAAGAATAGTAAATCCATCAGAACAAGAATGAGAACAGGATCTTCCATGTTTTCATTTGGGTACTACAGACCTATTTGTATGTCCACACGAAAGAACCTCGAACATTGCACACAACGCTCCAAAAATACTAGGTTTGAGGTTTGGAGCGTGAGAGGAATAATGTATATTCCCAAACTAGCTAGCTATCCGATTATCGATTCAGAATAAATATTTACAAGTCGACCATCAAAGTTATGAGTAGTTTTTGATTGCAGAAGGCAGTGTGCGAGAAAGGACTTTCACAATGGCGCCAAACCTATGGATTCTTGAGACCAAGACTCAAGAAAGTCATGTATGTTTGTCCGTTTTGAAAACTTTCATTAACGGGTCTTTATCTTCTAATAGTTATCTTCTCAGCATCGATGTTGACGCCGGTGTCTTGTGTCTCTCACAAACCATCAAAATTGCAATTAGTTTTCAGTTAAGAAAGGGTTGCGCCACAATGGTTTGTTCATGATGGCTTCTTTCTTTTCAATCATTGCCTTTTTTGTCTCATAAACTAGTTCAAAATGATATGATATAGAGGGTAATGAATATTCAACAAACTTGAAATGTTAAATATATTAAGTACATGAATCAGCTTTAGAGTCGATGTTTTCTTAAGGATCGCCATGATTGAAAAAGGTATCAGTTTTTGCTTCTTCATCCAAACTAGGATGTAGGCTCGTCTCTTAATGGAATCGATCAATATCCTCACCGAACTCACACTAATAGTAGGAGAGACATACATAATGGAGGAAAAACAAACATAAGAACTAACAAAAGAATAGTAAATCCATCAGAACAAGAATGAGAACAGGATCTTCCATGTTTTCATTTGGGTACTACAGACCTATTTGTATGTCCACACGAAAGAACCTCGAACATTGCACACAACGCTCCAAAAATACTAGGTTTGAGGTTTGGAGCGTGAGAGAAATAATGTATATTCCCAAACTAGCTAGCTATCCGATTATCGATTCAGAATAAATATTGACAAGCTGACCATCAAAGTTATGAGTAGTTTTTGGTTGCAGAAGGCAATGTGCGATAAAGGATTTTCACGATGGCGCCAAACCTATGGATTCTTGAGACCAAGACTCAAGAAAGTCATGTATGTTTGTCCGTTTTGAAAACTTTCATTAACGGGTCTTTATCTTCTAATAGTTATCTTCTCAGCATCAGAGTTGACGCCGGTGTCTTGTGTCTCTCACAAACCATCAAAATTGCAATTAGTTTTGAGTTAAGAAAGGGTTGTGCCACAATGGTTTGTTCATGATGGCTTCTTTCTTTTCAAACATTGCCTTTTTTGTCTCATAAACTAGTTCAAAATGATATGATATAGAGGGTAATGAATATTTAACAAACTTGAAATGTTAAATATATTAAGTACATGAATCAGCTTTAGAGTCGATGTTTTCTTAAGGATCGCCATGATTGAAAAAGGTATCGGTTTTTGCTTCTTCATCCAAACTAGGATGTAGGCTCGTCTCTTAATGGAATCGATCAATATCCTCACCAGAACTCACACTAATAGTAGGAGAGACATACATAATGGAGGAAAAACAAACATAAGAACTAACAAAAGAATAGTAAATCCATCAGAACAAGAATGAGAACGGGATCTTCCATGTTTTCATTTGGGTACTACAGACCTATTTGTATGTCCACACGAAAGAACCTCGAACATTGCACACAACGCTCCAAAAATACTAGGTTTGAGGTTTGGAGCGTGAGAGAAATAATGTATATTCCCAAACTAGCTAGCTATCCGATTATCGATTCGGAATAAATATTGACAAGGCGACCATCAAAGTTATGAGTAGTTTTTGGTTGCGAGAGGCGAATGTGCGATAAAGGATTTTCACGATGGCGCCAAACCTATGGATTCTTGAGACCAAGACTCAAGAAAGTCATGTATGTTTGTCCGTTTTGAAAACTTTCATTAACGGGTCTTTATCTTCTAATAGTTATCTTCTCAGCATCAGAGTTGACGCCGGTGTCTTGTGTCTCTCACAAACCATCAAAATTGCAATTAGTTTTGAGTTAAGAAAGGGTTGCGCCACAATGGTTTGTTCATGATGGCTTCTTTCTTTTCAAACATTGCCTTTTTTGTCTCATAAACTAGTTCAAAATGATATGATATAGAGGGTAATGAATATTCAACAAACTTGAAATGTTAAATATATTAAGTACATGAATCGGCTTTAGAGTCGATGTTTTCTTAAGGATCGCCATGATTGAAAAAGGTATCAGTTTTTGCTTCTTCATCCAAACTAGGATGTAGGCTCGTCTCTTAATGGAATCGATCAATATCCTCACCGAACTCACACTAATAGTAGGAGAGACATACATAATGGAGGAAAAACAAACATAAGAACTAACTAAAGAATAGTAAATCCATCGAACAAGAATGAGAACGGGATCTTCCATGTTTTCATTTGGGTACTACAGACCTATTTGTATGTCCACACGAAAGAACCTCGAACATTGCACACAACGCTCCAAAAATACTAGGTTTGAGGTTTGGAGCGTGAGAGGAATAATGTATATTCCCAAACTAGCTAGCTATCCGATTATCGATTCAGAATAAATATTTACAAGTTGACCATCAAAGTTATGAGTAGTTTTTGATTGCAGAAGGCAATGTGCGATAAAGGATTTTCACGATGGCGCCAAACCTATGGATTCTTGAGACCAAGACTCAAGAAAGTCATGTATGTTTGTCCGTTTTGAAAACTTTCATTAACGGGTCTTTATCTTCTAATAGTTATCTTCTCAGCATCAGAGTTGACGCCGGTGTCTTGTGTCTCTCACAAACCATCAAAATTGCAATTAGTTTTCAGTTAAGAAAGGGTTGCGCCACAATGGTTTGTTCATGATGGCTTCTTTCTTTTCAATCATTGCCTTTTTTGACTCAAAAACAAGTTCAAAATGATATGATATAGAGGGTAATGAATATTCAACAAACTTGAAATGTTAAATATATTAAGTACATGAATCAGCTTTAGAGTCGATGTTTTCTTAAGGATCGCCATGATTGAAAAAGGTATCAGTTTTTGCTTCTTCATCCAAACTAGGATGTAGGCTCGTCTCTTAATGGAATCGATCAATATCCTCACCGGAACTCACACTAATAGTAGGAGAGACATACATAATGGAGGAAAAACAAACATAAGAACTAACTAAAGAATAGTAAATCCATCAGAACAAGAATGAGAACAGGATCTTCCATGTTTTCATTTGGGTACTACAGACCTATTTGTATGTCCACACGAAAGAACCTCGAACATTGCACACAACGCTCCAAAAATACTAGGTTTGAGGTTTGGAGAGTGAGAGAAATAATGTATATTCCCAAACTAGCTAGCTATCCGATTATCGATTCAGAATAAATATTGACAAGTCGACCATCAAAGTTATGAGTAGTTTTTGGTTGCGAAGGCAATGTGCGATAAAGGATTTTCACGATGGCGCCAAACCTATGGATTCTTGAGACCAAGACTCAAGAAAGTCATGTATGTTTGTCCGTTTTGAAAACTTTCATTAACGGGTCTTTATCTTCTAATAGTTATCTTCTCAGCATCAGAGTTGACGCCGGTGTCTTGTGTCTCTCACAAACCATCAAAATTGCAATTAGTTTTGAGTTAAGAAAGGGTTGTGCCACAATGGTTTGTTCATGATGGCTTCTTTCTTTTCAAACATTGCCTTTTTTGTCTCATAAACTAGTTCAAAATGATATGATATAGAGGGTAATGAATATTTAACAAACTTGAAATGTTAAATATATTAAGTACATGAATCAGCTTTAGAGTCGATGTTTTCTTAAGGATCGCCATGATTGAAAAAGGTATCGGTTTTTGCTTCTTCATCCAAACTAGGATGTAGGCTCGTCTCTTAATGGAATCGATCAATATCCTCACCGGAACTCACACTAATAGTAGGAGAGACATACATAATGGAGGAAAAACAAACATAAGAACTAACTAAAGAATAGTAAATCCATCGAACAAGAATGAGAACGGGATCTTCCATGTTTTCATTTGGGTACTACAGACCTATTTGTATGTCCACACGAAAGAACCTCGAACATTGCACACAACGCTCCAAAAATACTAGGTTTGAGGTTTGGAGCGTGAGAGAAATAATGTATATTCCCAAACTAGCTAGCTATCCGATTATCGATTCGAATAAATATTGACAAGCCGACCATCAAAGTTATGAGTAGTTTTTGGTTGCGAAAGGCAATGTGCGATAAAGGATTTTCACGATGGCGCCAAACCTATGGATTCTTGAGACCAAGACTCAAGAAAGTCATGTATGTTTGTCCGTTTTGAAAACTTTCATTAACGGGTCTTTATCTTCTAATAGTTATCTTCTCAGCATCAGAGTTGACGCCGGTGTCTTGTGTCTCTCACAAACCATCAAAATTGCAATTAGTTTTGAGTTAAGAAAGGGTTGTGCCACAATGGTTTGTTCATGATGGCTTCTTTCTTTTCAAACATTGCCTTTTTTGTCTCATAAACTAGTTCAAAATGATATGATATAGAGGGTAATGAATATTTAACAAACTTGAAATGTTAAATATATTAAGTACATGAATCAGCTTTAGAGTCGATGTTTTCTTAAGGATCGCCATGATTGAAAAAGGTATCAGTTTTTGCTTCTTCATCCAAACTAGGATGTAGGCTCGTCTCTTAATGGAATCGATCAATATCCTCACCAGAACTCACACTAATAGTAGGAGAGACATACATAATGGAGGAAAAACAAACATAAGAACTAACTAAAGAATAGTAAATCCATCAGAACAAGAATGAGAACAGGATCTTCCATGTTTTCATTTGGGTACTACAGACCTATTTGTATGTCCACACGAAAGAACCTCGAACATTGCACACAACGCTCCAAAAATACTAGGTTTGAGGTTTGGAGCGTGAGAGGAATAATGTATATTCCAAAACTAGCTAGCTATCCGATTATCGATTCGAGAATAAATATTGACAAGGCGACCATCAAAGTTATGAGTAGTTTTTGGTTGCGAGAAGGCAATGTGCGATAGAGGATTTTCACGATGGCGCCAAACCTATGGATTCTTGAGACCAAGACTCAAGAAAGTCATGTATGTTTGTCCGTTTTGAAAACTTTCATTAACGGGTCTTTATCTTCTAATAGTTATCTTCTCAGCATCAGAGTTGACGCCGGTGTCTTGTGTCTCTCACAAACCATCAAAATTGCAATTAGTTTTCAGTTAAGAAAGGGTTGCGCCACAATGGTTTGTTCATGATGGCTTCTTTCTTTTCAATCATTGCCTTTTTTGACTCAAAAACAAGTTCAAAATGATATGATATAGAGGGTAATGAATATTCAACAAACTTGAAATGTTAAATATATTAAGTACATGAATCAGCTTTAGAGTCGATGTTTTCTTAAGGATCGCCATGATTGAAAAAGGTATCAGTTTTTGCTTCTTCATCCAAACTAGGATGTAGGCTCGTCTCTTAATGGAATCGATCAATATCCTCACCGAACTCACACTAATAGTAGGAGAGACATACATAATGGAGGAAAAACAAACATAAGAACTAACTAAAGAATAGTAAATCCATCGAACAAGAATGAGAACAGGATCTTCCATGTTTTCATTTGGGTACTACAGACCTATTTGTATGTCCACACGAAAGAACCTCGAACATTGCACACAACGCTCCAAAAATACTAGGTTTGAGGTTTGGAGAGTGAGAGAAATAATGTATATTCCCAAACTAGCTAGCTATCCGATTATCGATTCAGAATAAATATTGACAAGCTGACCATCAAAGTTATGAGTAGTTTTTGGTTGCAGAAGGCAATGTGCGATAAAGGATTTTCACGATGGCGCCAAACCTATGGATTCTTGAGACCAAGACTCAAGAAAGTCATGTATGTTTGTCCATTTTAAAACTTTCATTAACGGGTCTTTATCTTCTAATAGTTATCTTCTCAGCATCAGTGTTGACGCCAGTGTCTTGTGTCTCTCACAAACCATCAAAATTGCAATTAGTTTTGAGTTAAGAAAGGGTTGTGCCACAATAGTTTGTTCATGATGGCTTCTTTCTTTTCAAACATTCCCTTTTTTGTCTCATAAACTAGTTCAAAACTATATGATATAGAGGGTAATGAATATTTAACAAACTTGAAATGTTAAATATATTAAGTACATGAATCAGCTTTAGAGTCGATGTTTTCTTAAGGATCGCCATGATTGAAAAAGGTACCAGTTTTTCCTTCTTCATCCAAACTAGGATGTCGGCTCGTCTCTTAATGGAATCGATCAATATCCTCACCAGAACTCACACTAATATTAGGAGAGACATACATAATGGAGGAAAAACAAACATAAGAACTAACAAAAGAATAGTAAATCCATCAGATCATGAATGAGAACAGGATCTTCCATGTTTTGATTTGGGTACTACAGACCTATTTGTATGTCCACACGAAAGAACCTCGAACATTGCACACAACGCTCCAAAAATACTAGGTTTGAGGTTTGGAGCGTGAGAGAAATAATGTATATTCCCAAACTAGCTAGCTATCCGATTATCGATTCGAAGAATAAATATTGACAAGGCGACCATCAAAGTTATGAGTAGTTTTTGGTTGCGAAGGCGATGTGCGATAAAGGATTTTCACGATGGCGCCAAACCTATGGATTCTTGAGACCAAGACTCAAGAAAGTCATGTATGTTTGTCCGTTTTGAAAACTTTCATTAACGGGTCTATATCTTCTAATAGTTATCTTCTCAGCATCAGAGTTGACGCCGGTGTCTTGTGTCTCTCACAAACCATCAAAATTGCAATTAGTTTTGAGTTAAGAAAGGGTTGTGCCACAATGGTTTGTTCATGATGGCTTCTTTCTTTTCAAACATTGCCTTTTTTGTCTCATAAACTAGTTCAAAATGATATGATATAGAGGGTAATGAATATTTAACAAACTTGAAATGTTAAATATATTAAGTACATGAATCAGCTTTAGAGTCGATGTTTTCTTAAGGATCGCCATGATTGAAAAAGGTATCGGTTTTTTGCTTCTTCATCCAAACTAGGATGTAGGCTCGTCTCTTAATGGAATCGATCAATATCCTCACCAGAACTCACACTAATAGTAGGAGAGACATACATAATGGTGGAAAAACAAACATAAGAACTAACTAAAGAATAGTAAATCCATCAGAACAAGAATGAGAACAGGATCTTCCATGTTTTCATTTGGGTACTACAGACCTATTTGTATGTCCACACGAAAGAACCTCGAACATTGCACACAACGCTCCAAAAATACTAGGTTTGAGGTTTGGAGCGTGAGAGAAATAATGTATATTCCCAAACTAGCTAGCTATCCGATTATCGATTCAGAATAAATATTGACAAGCTGACCATCAAAGTTATGAGTAGTTTTTGGTTGCAGAAGGCAGTGTGCGATAAAGGATTTTCACGATGGCGCCAAACCTATGGATTCTTGAGACCAAGACTCAAGAAAGTCATGTATGTTTGTCCGTTTTGAAAACTTTCATTAACGGGTCTATATCTTCTAATAGTTATCTTCTCAGCATCAGAGTTGACGCCGGTGTCTTGTGTCTCTCACAAACCATCAAAATTGCAATTAGTTTTGAGTTAAGAAAGGGTTGTGCCAGAATGGTTTGTTCATGATGGCTTCTTTCTTTTCAAACATTGCCTTTTTTGTCTCATAAACTAGTTCAAAATGATATGATATAGAGGGTAATGAATATTTAACAAACTTGAAATGTTAAATATATTAAGTACATGAATCAGCTTTAGAGTCGATGTTTTCTTAAGGATCGCCATGATTGAAAAAGGTATCGGTTTTTGCTTCTTCATCCAAACTAGGATGTAGGCTCGTCTCTTAATGGAATCGATCAATATCCTCACCGAACTCACACTAATAGTAGGAGAGACATACATAATGGTGGAAAAACAAACATAAGAACTAACTAAAGAATAGTAAATCCATCAGAACAAGAATGAGAACAGGATCTTCCATGTTTTCATTTGGGTACTACAGACCTATTTGTATGTCCACACGAAAGAACCTCGAACATTGCACACAACGCTCCAAAAATACTAGGTTTGAGGTTTGGAGCGTGAGAGAAATAATGTATATTCCCAAACTAGCTAGCTATCCGATTATCGATTCAGAATAAATATTGACAAGCTGACCATCAAAGTTATGAGTAGTTTTTGGTTGCGAGAGGCAGTGTGCGATAAAGGATTTTCACGATGGCGCCAAACCTATGGATTCTTGAGACCAAGACTCAAGAAAGTCATGTATGTTTGTCCGTTTTGAAAACTTTCATTAACGGGTCTATATCTTCTAATAGTTATCTTCTTAGCATCAGAGTTGACGCCGGTGTCTTGTGTCTCTCACAAACCATCAAAATTGCAATTAGTTTTGAGTTAAGAAAGGGTTGTGCCACAATGGTTTGTTCATGATGGCTTCTTTCTTTTCAAACATTGCCTTTTTTGACTCATAAACTAGTTCAAAATGATATGATATAGAGGGTAATGAATATTCAACAAACTTGAAAGGTTAAATATATTAAGTACATGAATCAGCTTTAGAGTCGATGTTTTCTTAAGGATCGCCATGATTGAAAAAGGTATCGGTTTTTGCTTCTTCATCCAAACTAGGATGTAGGCTCGTCTCTTAATGGAATCGATCAATATCCTCACCGAACTCACACTAATAGTAGGAGAGACATACATAATGGTGGAAAAACAAACATAAGAACTAACTAAAGAATAGTAAATCCATCGAAACAAGAATGAGAACGGGATCTTCCATGTTTTCATTTGGGTACTACAGACCTATTTGTATGTCCACACGAAAGAACCTCGAACATTGCACACAACGCTCCAAAAATACTAGGTTTGAGGTTTGGAGCGTGAGAGAAATAATGTATATTCCCAAACTAGCTAGCTATCCGATTATCGATTAAGAATAAATATTGACAAGCTGACCATCAAAGTTATGAGTAGTTTTTGGTTGCAGAATGCAGTGTGCGATAAAGGATTTTCACGATGGCGCCAAACCTATGGATTCTTGAGACCAAGACTCAAGAAAGTCATGTATGTTTGTCCGTTTTGAAAACTTTCATTAACGGGTCTATATCTTCTAATAGTTATCTTCTTAGCATCAGAGTTGACGCCGGTGTCTTGTGTCTCTCACAAACCATCAAAATTGCAATTAGTTTTGAGTTAAGAAAGGGTTGTGCCACAATGGTTTGTTCATGATGGCTTCTTTCTTTTCAAACATTGCCTTTTTTGACTCATAAACTAGTTCAAAATGATATGATATAGAGGGTAATGAATATTCAACAAACTTGAAAGGTTAAATATATTAAGTACATGAATCAGCTTTAGAGTCGATGTTTTCTTAAGGATCGCCATGATTGAAAAAGGTATCAGTTTTTGCTTCTTCATCCAAACTAGGATGTAGGCTCGTCTCTTAATGGAATCGATCAATATCCTCACCAGAACTCACACTAATAGTAGGAGAGACATACATAATGGTGGAAAAACAAACATAAGAACTAACTAAAGAATAGTAAATCCATCAGAACAAGAATGAGAACGGGATCTTCCATGTTTTCATTTGGGTACTACAGACCTATTTGTATGTCCACACGAAAGAACCTCGAACATTGCACACAACGCTCCAAAAATACTAGGTTTGAGGTTTGGAGCGTGAGAGAAATAATGTATATTCCCAAACTAGCTAGCTATCCGATTATCGATTAAGAATAAATATTGACAAGCCGACCATCAAAGTTATGAGTAGTTTTTGGTTGCGAAAAGGCAGTGTGCGATAAAGGATTTTCACGATGGCGCCAAACCTATGGATTCTTGAGACCAAGACTCAAGAAAGTCATGTATGTTTGTCCGTTTTGAAAACTTTCATTAACGGGTCTATATCTTCTAATAGTTATCTTCTTAGCATCAGAGTTGACGCCGGTGTCTTGTGTCTCTCACAAACCATCAAAATTGCAATTAGTTTTGAGTTAAGAAAAGGTTGTGCCACAATGGTTTGTTCATGATGGCTTCTTTCTTTTCAAACATTGCCTTTTTTGACTCATAAACTAGTTCAAAATGATATGATATAGAGGGTAATGAATATTCAACAAACTTGAAAGGTTAAATATATTAAGTACATGAATCAGCTTTAGAGTCGATGTTTTCTTAAGGATCGCCATGATTGAAAAAGGTATCGGTTTTTGCTTCTTCATCCAAACTAGGATGTAGGCTCGTCTCTTAATGGAATCGATCAATATCCTCACCGAACTCACACTAATAGTAGGAGAGACATACATAATGGTGGAAAAACAAACATAAGAACTAACTAAAGAATAGTAAATCCATCGAAACAAGAATGAGAACGGGATCTTCCATGTTTTCATTTGGGTACTACAGACCTATTTGTATGTCCACACGAAAGAACCTCGAACATTGCACACAACGCTCCAAAAATACTAGGTTTGAGGTTTGGAGCGTGAGAGAAATAATGTATATTCCCAAACTAGCTAGCTATCCGATTATCGATTAAGAATAAATATTGACAAGCTGACCATCAAAGTTATGAGTAGTTTTTGGTTGCGAAAGGCAGTGTGCGATAAAGGATTTTCACGATGGCGCCAAACCTATGGATTCTTGAGACCAAGACTCAAGAAAGTCATGTATGTTTGTCCGTTTTGAAAACTTTCATTAACGGGTCTTTATCTTCTAATAGTTATCTTCTTAGCATCAGAGTTGACGCCGGTGTCTTGTGTCTCTCACAAACCATCAAAATTGCAATTAGTTTTCAGTTAAGAAAGGGTTGTGCCACAATGGTTTGTTCATGATGGCTTCTTTCTTTTCAAACATTGCCTTTTTTTACTCATAAACTAGTTCAAAATGATATGATATAGAGGGTAATGAATATTCAACAAACTTGAAAGGTTAAATATATTAAGTACATGAATCAGCTTTAGAGTCGATGTTTTCTTAAGGATCGCCATGATTGAAAAAGGTATCGGTTTTTGCTTCTTCATCCAAACTAGGATGTAGGCTCGTCTCTTAATGGAATCGATCAATATCCTCACCAGAACTCACACTAATCGTAGGAGAGACATACATAATGGAGGAAAAACAAACATAAGAACTAACTAAAGAATAGTAAATCCATCAAAACAAGAATGAGAACAGGATCTTCCATGTTTTCATTTGGGTACTACAGACCTATTTGTATGTCCACATGAAAGAACCTCGAACATTGCACACAACGCTCCAAAAATACTAGGTTTGAGGTTTGGAGCGTGAGAGAAATAATGTATATTCCCAAACTAGCTAGCTATCCGATTATCGATTAAGAATAAATATTGACAAGCCGACCATCAAAGTTATGAGTAGTTTTTGGTTGCGAAAGGCGCGTGTGCGATAAAGGATTTTCACGATGGCGCCAAACCTATGGATTCTTGAGACCAAGACTCAAGAAAGTCATGTATGTTTGTCCGTTTTGAAAACTTTCATTAACGGGTCTTTATCTTCTAATAGTTATCTTCTTAGCATCAGAGTTGACGCCGGTGTCTTGTGTCTCTCACAAACCATCAAAATTGCAATTAGTTTTCAGTTAAGAAAGGGTTATGCCACAATGGTTTGTTCATGATGGCTTCTTTCTTTTCAAACATTGCCTTTTTTGACTCATAAACTAGTTCAAAATGATATGATATAGAGGGTAATGAATATTCAACAAACTTGAAAGGTTAAATATATTAAGTACATGAATCAGCTTTAGAGTCGATGTTTTCTTAAGGATCGCCATGATTGAAAAAGGTATCGGTTTTGCTTCTTCATCCAAACTAGGATGTAGGCTCGTCTCTTAATGGAATCGATCAATATCCTCACCAGAACTCACACTAATCGTAGGAGAGACATACATAATGGAGGAAAAACAAACATAAGAACTAACTAAAGAATAGTAAATCCATCAAAACAAGAATGAGAACAGGATCTTCCATGTTTTCATTTGGGTACTACAGACCTATTTGTATGTCCACATGAAAGAACCTCGAACATTGCACACAACGCTCCAAAAATACTAGGTTTGAGGTTTGGAGCTTGAGAGAAATAATGTATATTCCCAAACTAGCTAGCTATCCGATTATCGATTAAGAATAAATATTGACAAGCTGACCATCAAAGTCATGAGTAGTTTTTGGTTGCAGAAGGCAGTGTTCGATAAAGGATTTTCACGATGGCGCCAAACCTATGGATTCTTGAGACCAACACTCAAGAAAGTCATGTATGTTTGTCCGTTTTGAAAACTTTCATTAACGGGTCTTTATCTTCTAATAGTTATCTTCTTAGCATCAGAGTTGACGCCGGTGTCTTGTGTCTCTCACAAACCATCAAAATTGCAATTAGTTTTCAGTTAAGAAAGGGTTGTGCCACAATGGTTTGTTCATGATGGCTTCTTTCTTTTCAAACATTTCCTTTTTTGACTCATAAACTAGTTCAAAATGATATGATATAGAGGGTAATGAATATTCAACAAACTTGAAAGGTTAAATATATTAAGTACATGAATTAGCTTTAGAGTCGATGTTTTCTTAAGGATCGCCATGATTGAAAAAGGTATCAGTTTTTGCTTCTTCATCCAAACTAGGATGTAGGCTCGTCTCTTAATGGAATCGATCAATATCCTCACCAGAACTCACACTAATAGTAGGAGAGACATACATAATGGAGGAAAAACAAACATAAGAACTAACTAAAGAATAGTAAATCCATCAGAACAAGAATGAGAACAGGATCTTCCATGTTTTCATTTGGGTACTACAGACCTATTTGTATGTCCACACGAAAGAACCTCGAACATTGCACACAACGCTCCAAAAATACTAGGTTTGAGGTTTGGAGCGTGAGAGAAATACTGTATATTCCCAAACTAGCTAGCTATCCGATTATCGATTCAGAATAAATATTGACAAGCTGACCGTCAAAGTTATGAGTAGTTTTTGGTTGCAAAAGGCAGTGTGCGATAAAGGATTTTCACGATGGCGCCAAACCTATGGATTCTTGAGACCAAGACTCAAGAAAGTCATGTATGTTTGTCCGTTTTGAAAACTTTCATTAATGGGTCTTTATCTTCTAATAGTTATCTTCTTAGCATCAGAGTTGACGCCGGTGTCTTGTGTCTCTTACAAACCATCAAAATTGCAATTAGTTTTCAGTTAAGAAAGGGTTGTGCCACAATGGTTTGTTCATGATGGCTTCTTTCTTTTCAAACATTGCCTTTTTTGACTCATAAACTAGTTCAAAATAATATGATATAGAGGGTAATGAATATTCAACAAACTTGAAAGGTTAAATATATTAAGTACATGAATCAGCTTTAGAGTCGATGTTTTCTTAAGGATCGCCATGATTGAAAAAGGTATCAGTTTTTGCTTCTTCATCCAAACTAGGATGTAGGCTCGTCTCTTTATGGAGTCGATCAATATCCTCACCAGAACTCACACTAATAGTAGGAGAGACAGACATAATGGAGGAAAAACAAATATAAGAACTAACTAAAGAATAGTAAATCCATCAGAACAAGAATGAGAACAGGATCTTCCATGTTTTGATTTGGGTACTACAGACCTATTTGGATGTCCACACGAGCGAACCTCAAACATTGCACACAACGCTCCAAAAACACTAGTTTCGGGATTGGAGCGAGAGAGAAGTGGAGTATATTCTGACCCTAGCTAGCTATCCAATTATAGATTCATAATGGATATTGACGAGCTGACCATCAAAGTTATGAGTAGTTTTGGGTTGCAGAAGGCAGTGTGCGACCAAGGATTTTCACGATGGCGCCAAACCTATGGATTCTTTTGACCAAGACTCAACAAAGTCATGTATGTTTGTCCGTTTTGAAAACTTTCGTTAACATGCCTTTATCTTATGGTAGTTATCTTCTTAGTTCAGAGTTGACGCCAGTGTCTTGTGTCTCTCACAAACCATCAAAATTGCAATTAGTTTTGAGTTAAGAAAGGGTTGTGCCATCACGGTTTGTTCATGATGGCTTTTTTCTTTTCAAACATCGCCTTTTTGACTCATACACTAGTTTTAAATGATATGATATGGAAGGTAATGAGTATTTAACAAACTTGAAATATTAAATATATTGAGTACTTGAATCAGCTTTAGAGTCGATGTTTTCTTCAGAATCGCCATGATTGATAAAGCTATCATTTTTTGCTTCATCATCCTAACTAGGATGTCGGGTTGCCTCTTAATGGAATCGATCAATTTCCTCACCAGAACTCACACTAATAGTAGGAGAGACAGACATAATGGAGGTAAAACAAACACATGAACTAACTAGAGAATAGTAAATCCATCAGAACAAGAATGAGAACATGATCTTCCATGTTTCGATTTGGGTACTACAGACCTATTTGGATGTCCACACGAACGAACCTAGAACATTACACACAACGCTCCAAAAACAGTAGGTTCGATGTTAGAGCGGGATAGAAATATAGTATATTCTGAACCTAGCTAGCTATCCGATTATCGATATAGAATGGATATTGACGAGCTGACCATCAAATTTATAAGTACTTTTGGGTTGCAGAAGGCAGTGTGTGACCAAGGATTTTCACGATGGCGCCAAACCTATGGATTCTTTTGACCAAGACTCAAGAAAGTCATGTATGTTTGTCTATTTTCAAAACTTTTGTTAACGGGTCTTTATGTTCTGGTAGTTATCTTCCCAGTATCAGAATTGACATCGGTATCTTGTGTCTCTGACAAACCATCAAAATTGCAATTAGTTTTGAGTTAAGAAAGGGTTGTGCCGTCACGGTTTTTTCATGATGGCTTTTTTGTGTTCAAACATTGCCTTTTTGCCTCATAAAATAGTTCAAAATAATATGATATGGAAAGTAATGAATATTTAACAAACTTGAAATTTTAAATATATTAAGTACTCGAATCAGCTTTAGAGTCGATGTCTTCTTCAGCATCGCCATGATTGATAAAGCTATCATTTTTCGCTTCATCATCCTAACAAGGATTTCGGGTCGCCTCTTAATGGAATCGATCAATATCCTCACCAGAACTCACACTAATAATAGGAGAACCAGACATAATTGTGGAAAAACAAATATAAGAACTAACTAAAGAATAGTAAATCCATCAGAACAAGAAGGAGAACAGGATCTTCCATGTTTTTATTTGGGTACTACAGACCTATTTGGATGTCCACACGAACGAACCTCGAACATTGAACACAACGCTCAAAAACACTAGGTTCGAGGTTGGAGCGAGACAGAAGTTGAGTATATTCTGAACCTAGCTAGCTATGCGATTATCGGTTTAGAATGGATATTGACGAGTTGACCATCATAGTTATGAGTAGTTTTGGGTGGCAGAAGGCAGTGTTTGACCAAGGATTTTCACGATGGCGCCAAACCTATGGATTCTTGAGGCCAAGACTCAACAAAGTCATGTATGTTTGTCCGTTTTGAAGGCTTTCGTTAACGGGGCGCCTTTTAATGGAATTTGTCAATATCCTCACCACAACTAACACTAATAATAGGAGAGACAGACATAATGGAGGAAAAACAAACAAAAGAACTAACAAAAGAACATTAAATTCATCAGAACAAGAGAAAAGGCTCTTCCATGTTTTGATTTGGGTACTACAGACCTAGTTGGATCGTCACACGAATGAACCTCGAGCAGTGCACATAATGTGCCAAAAACACTAGGCTCAAGGTTGCAGCGGGAGAGAAATAGAATATATTCTAAAACAAGCTAGCTATCCTCTTATCTATTCGGAATGGATATTAAGGAGCTGACCATCAAAGTTATGAGTAGTTTTGGATTGCAGAAGGCAGTGTGTGACCACGCATTTGCATGATGGCTCAAAACCTATCAATTCTTCAAACCAAGAGTCAAGAAAGTCATGTCTATTTGTCCTTTTTAAAACTTCTTATAACGGGTCTATATCTTCTCGTAGCTATCTTCTACGTATCGGAGTTGAAGTCGGTGTCTTGTGTCACTCACAAACCATAAAAATTGCAAGTAGCTTTGAGTTAAGAAAGGGTTGTGCTACGATGGTTTTTTTAATGATGGATTTTTTCTATTCGAACATCGTCATACGAAATAGTTCAAAAAAACAAGTTATAGAATGTAATTAATATTTAACAAACTTTAAATATAAAATATATTAAGTACCTGAATCAGCTTTAGAGTCGATGTTTTCTTCGGGATTGCCATGATTGATAAAGCTATCATTTTTTTGCTTCTTCATCCTAACTAGAATGTCGGGGCGCGTTTTAATGGAATTTGTCAATATCCTCACCACAACTAACACTAATAGTAGGAGAGAAAGACATAATGGAGGAAAAACAAACAAAAGAACTAACTAAAGAACATTAAATTCATCAGAACAAGAATGAGAAAAGGCTCTTCCATGTTTTGATTTGGATACTACAGACGTAGTTGGATATTCACACGAATGAACCTCAAACAGTGCACATAACGCTCCAAAAACACTAGGCTCGAGGTTGGAGCGGGTGAGAAATAGAATATATTCTGAAACAAGCTAGCTATCCTCTTATCTATTCACAATGGATATTGAGGAGCTAACCATCAAAGTTATGAGTAGATTTGGATTGCAGAAGGCACTGTGCGACCACACATTTGCATGATGGCTCAAAACCTATTGATTCTTCAGACCAAGAGTCAAGATAGTCATGTCTATTTGTCCTTTTTAAAAACTTCTTTTAACGGGTCTGTATGTTCTAGTAGCTATCTTCTACGTATCGGAGTTGAAGTCGGTGTCTTGTCTCACTCACAAACCATAAAAACTGCAAGTAGCTTTGAGTTAAGAAAGGGTTGTGCTACGATGGTTTTTTTAATGATGGCTTTTTTCTATTCGAACATCGTCATACCAACTAGTTCAAAAAAACAACTTATAGAAGGTAATGAATATTTAACAAACTTGAAATATAAAATATATTAAGTACCTGAATCAGCTTTAGAATCGATGTTTTCTTCAGGATTGCCATGATTGATAAAGCTATCATTTTTTGCTTCTTAATCCTATCTAGAATGTCAGGGCGCCATTTTATGGAATTTTTCAATATCCTCACCACAACTAACACTAATAGTAGGAGAGACAGACATAATGGAGGAAAAACAAACAAAAGAACTAACTAAAGAACATTAAATTCATCAGAACAAGAATGAGAAAAGGCTATTCCATGTTTTGATGTGGGTACTACAGACCTAGTTGGATCTTCACACGAATGAACCTCGAACCGTGCACATAACGCTCCAAAAACACTAGGCTCGAGGTTGGAGCGGGAGAGAAATAGAATATATTCTGAAACAAGCTAGCTATCCTCTTATCTATTCAGAATGTATATTGAGGAGCATACCATCAAAGTTATGAGTAGATTTGGATTGTAGAAGGCAGTGTGCGACCACACATTTGCATGATGGATGAAAACCTATCGATTCTTCAGACCAAGAGTCAAGAAAGTCATGTCTATTTGTCGTTTTTAAAAACTTCTGTTAACGGATCTATATCTTCAAGTAGCTATCTTCTACGTATCGGAGTTGAAGTCGGTGTCTTGTGTCACTCACAAACCATAAAAACTGCAAGTAGCTTTAAGTTAAGAAAGGGCTGTGCTACGACGGTTTTTTTAATGATGGATTTTTTCTATTCGAACATCGTCATACCAACTAGTTAAAAAAAACAACTTATAGAAGGTAATGAATATTTTACAAACTTGAAATATAAAATATATTAAGTACCTGAATCAGCTTTAGAATCGATGTTTTCTTCAGGATTGCCATGATTGATAAAGCTATCATTTTTTTGCTTCTTCATCCTAACTAGAATGTCGGGGCGCGTTTTAATGGAATTTGTCAATATCCTCAACACAACTAACACTAATAGTAGGAGAGACAGACATAATGGAGGAAAAACAAACAAAAGAACTAACTAAAGAACATTAAATTCATCAGAACAAGAATGAGAAAAGGCTCTTCCATGTTTTGAATTGGGTACTACAGACCTAGTTGGATCGTCACACGAATGAACCTCGAACAAGGCACATAACGCGGCAAAAAGACTAGGCTTTGCAGCGGGAAAGAAATAGAATATATTCTAAAACAAGCTAGCTATCCTCTTATCTATTCAGAATGGATATTAAGGAGCTGACCATCAAAGTTATCAGTAGTTTTGGATTGCAGAAGGCAGTGTGCGACCACGCATTTGCATGATGGCTCAAAACCTATCAATTCTTCAAACCAAGAGTCAAGAAACTCATGTCTATTTGTCCTTTTTAAAAACTTCATTTCACGGGTCTATATCTTCTCGTAGCTATCTTCTACGTATCGGAGTTGAAGTCGGTGTCTTGTGTCACTCACAAACCATAAAAATTGCAAGTAGCTTTGAGTTAAGAAAGGGTTGTGCTACGATGGTTTTTTTAATGATGGATTTTTTCTATTCGAACATCGTCATACCAACTAGTTAAAAAAACAACTTATAGAAGGTAATGAATATTTTACAAACTTGAAATATAAAATATATTAAGTACCTGAATCAGCTTTAGAATCGATGTTTTCTTCAGGATTGCCATGATTGATAAAGCTATCATTTTTTTGCTTCTTCATCCTAACTAGAATGTCGGGGCGCGTTTTAATGGAATTTGTCAATATCCTCAACACAACTAACACTAATAGTAGAAGAGACAGACATAATGGAGGAAAAACAAACAAAAGAACTAACTAAAGAACATTAAATTCATCAGAACAAGAATGAGAAAAGGCTCTTCCATGTTTTGAATTGGGTACTACAGACCTAGTTGGATCGTCACACGAATGAACCTCGAACAGTGCACATAACGCGGCAAAAACACTAGGCTTTGCAGCGGGAAAGAAATAGAATATATTCTAAAACAAGCTAGCTATCCTCTTATCTATTCAGAATGGATATTAAGGAGCTGACCATCAAAGTTATCAGTAGTTTTGGATTGCAGAAGGCAGTGTGCGACCACGCATTTGCATGATGGCTCAAAACCTATCAATTCTTCAAACCAAGAGTCAAGAAACTCATGTCTATTTGTCCTTTTTAAAAACTTCATTTCACGGGTCTATATCTTCTCGTAGCTATCTTCTACGTATCGGAGTTGAAGTCGGTGTCTTGTGTCACTCACAAACCATAAAAATTGCAAGTAGCTTTGAGTTAAGAAAGGGTTGTGCTACGATGGTTTTTTTAATGATGGATTTTTTCTATTCGAACATCGTCATACCAAATAGTTCAAATAAACAAGTTATAGAAGGTAATTAATATTTAACAAACTTTAAATATAAAATATATTAAGTACCTGAATCAGCTTTAGAGTCGATGTTTTCTTCCGGATTTTCATGATTGATAAAGCTATCATTTTTTTGCTTCTTCATCCTAACTAGAATGTCGGGGCGCGTTTTAATGGAATTTGTCAATATCCTCACCACAACTAACACTAATAGTAGGAGAGACAGACATAATGGAGGAAAAAAAACAATAGAACGAACTAAAGAACATTAAATTCATCAGAACAAGAATGAGAAAAGGCTATTCCATGTTTTGATTTGGGTACTACAGACCTAGTTGGATCTTCACACGAATGAACCTCGAACAGTGCACATAACGCTCCAAAAACACTAGGCTCGAGGTTGGAGCGGGGGAGAAATAGAATATATTCTGAAACAATCTAGCTATCCTCTTATCTATTCAGAATGGATATTGAGGAGCTCACCATCAAAGTTATGAGTAGATTTGGATTGCAGAAGGCAGTGTGCGACCACACATTTGCATGATGGCTCAAAACCTATCGATTCTTCAGACCAAGAGTCAAGAAAGTCATGTCTATTTGTCCTTTTTTAAAACTTCCGTTAACGGATCTATATCTTCAAGTAGCTATCTTCTACGTATCGGATTTGAAGTCGGTGTCTTGTGTCACTCACGAACCATAAAAACTGCAAGTAGCTTTGAGTTAACAAAGGGTTGTGCTACGATGGTTTTTTTAATGATGGCTTTTTTCTATTCGAACATCGTCATACCAACTAGTTCAAAAAAAAAACTTATAGAAGGTAATGAATATTTAACAAACTTGAAATATAAAATATATTAAGTACCTGAATCAGCTTTAGAGTCGATGTTTTCTTCAGGATTGCCATGATTGATAAAGCTATCATTTTTTTGCTTCTTCATCCTAACTAGAATGTCAAGGTGCGTGTTAATGGAATTTGTCAATATCCTCACCACAACTAACACTAATAGTAGGAGAGACAGACATAATGGAGGAAAAACAAACAAAAGAACTAACTAAAGAACATTAAATTCATCAGAACAAGAATGAGAAAAGGCTATTCCATGTTTTGATGTGGGTACTACAGACCTAGTTGGATCTTCACACGAATGAACCTCGAACAGTGCACATAACGCTCCAAAAACACTAGGCTCGAGGTTGGAGCGGGAGAGAAATAGAATATATTCTGAAACAAGCTAGCTATCCTCTTATCTATTCAGAATGTATATTGAGGAGCATACCATCAAAGTTATGAGTAGATTTGGATTGTAGAAGGCAGTGTGCGACCACACATTTGCATGATGGATGAAAACCTATCGATTCTTCAGACCAAGAGTCAAGAAAGTCATGTCTATTTGTCGTTTTTAAAAACTTCTGTTAAGGGATCTATATCTTCAAGTAGCTATCTTCTACGTATCGGAGTTGAAGTCGGTGTCTTGTGTCACTCACAAACCATAAAAAACTGCAAGTAGCTTTAAGTTAAGAAAGGGTTGTGCTACGACGGTTTTTTTAATGATGGATTTTTTCTATTCGAACATCGTCATACCAACTAGTTAAAAAAAACAACTTATAGAAGGTAATGAATATTTTACAAACTTGAAATATAAAATATATTAAGTACCTGAATCAGCTTTAGAATCGATGTTTTCTTCAGGATTGCCATGATTGATAAAGCTATCATTTTTTTGCTTCTTCATCCTAACTAGAATGTCGGGGCGCGTTTTAATGGAATTTGTCAATATCCTCAACACAACTAACACTAATAGTAGGAGAGACGGACATAATGGAGGAAAAACAAACAAAAGAACTAACTAAAGAACATTAAATTCATCGAACAAGAATGAGAAAAGGCTCTTCCATGTTTTGAATTGGGTACTACGGACCTAGTTGGATCGTCACACGAATGAACCTCGAACGGTGCACATAACGCGGCAAAAACACTAGGCTTTGCAGCGGGAAAGAAATAGAATATATTCTAAAACAAGCTAGCTATCCTCTTATCTATTCGAATGGATATTAAGGAGCTGACCATCAAAGTTATCAGTAGTTTTGGATTGCAGAAGGCAGTGTGCGACCACGCATTTGCATGATGGCTCAAAACCTATCAATTCTTCAAACCAAGAGTCAAGAAACTCATGTCTATTTGTCCTTTTTAAAAACTTCATTTCACGGGTCTATATCTTCTCGTAGCTATCTTCTACGTATCGGAGTTGAAGTCGGTGTCTTGTGTCACTCACGAACCATAAAAACTGCAAGTAGCTTTGAGTTAACAAAGGGTTGTGCTACGATGGTTTTTTTAATGATGGCTTTTTTCTATTCGAACATCGTCATACCAACTAGTTCAAAAAAACAACTTATAGAAGGTAATGAATATTTAACAAACTTGAAATATAAAATATATTAAGTACCTGAATCAGCTTTAGAGTCGATGTTTTCTTCAGGATTGCCATGATTGATAAAGCTATCATTTTTTTGCTTCTTCATCCTAACTAGAATGTCAAGGTGCGTGTTAATGGAATTTGTCAATATCCTCACCACAACTAACACTAATAGTAGGAGAGACAGACATAATGGAGGAAAAACAAACAAAAGAACTAACTAAAGAACATTAAATTCATCAGAACAAGAATGAGAAAAGGCTATTCCATGTTTTGATGTGGGTACTACAGACCCTAGTTGGATCTTCACACGAATGAACCTCGAACAAGGCACATAACGCTCCAAAAACACTAGGCTCGAGGTTGGAGCGGGAGAGAAATAGAATATATTCGAAAAACAAGCTAGCTATCCTCTTATCTATTCGAATGTATATTGAGGAGCATACCATCAAAGTTATGAGTAGATTTGGATTGTAGAAGGCAGTGTGCGACCACACATTTGCATGATGGATGAAAACCTATCGATTCTTCAGACCAAGAGTCAAGAAAGTCATGTCTATTTGTCGTTTTTAAAAACTTCTGTTAACGGATCTATATCTTCAAGTAGCTATCTTCTACGTATCGGAGTTGAAGTCGGTGTCTTGTGTCACTCACAAACCATAAAAAACTGCAAGTAGCTTTAAGTTAAGAAAGGGTTGTGCTACGACGGTTTTTTTAATGATGGATTTTTTCTATTCGAACATCGTCATACCAAATAGTTCAAATAAACAAGTTATAGAAGGTAATTAATATTTAACAAACTTTAAATATAAAATATATTAAGTACCTGAATCAGCTTTAGAGTCGATGTTTTCTTCAGGATTTTCATGATTGATAAAGCTATCATTTTTTTGCTTCTTCATCCTAACTAGAATGTCGGGGCGCGTTTTAATGGAATTTGTCAATATCCTCACCACAACTAACACTAATAGTAGGAGAGACAGACATAATGGAGGAAAAAAAACAATAGAACGAACTAAAGAACATTAAATTCATCAGAACAAGAATGAGAAAAGGCTATTCCATGTTTTGATTTGGGTACTACAGACCTAGTTGGATCTTCACACGAATGAACCTCGAACAGTGCACATAACGCTCCAAAAACACTAGGCTCGAGGTTGGAGCGGGGGAGAAATAGAATATATTCTCAAACAATCTAGCTATCCTCTTATCTATTCAGAATGGATATTGAGGAGCTCACCATCAAAGTTATGAGTAGATTTGGATTGCAGAAGGCAGTGTGCGACCACACATTTGCATGATGGCTCAAAACCTATCGATTCTTCAGACCAAGAGTCAAGAAAGTCATGTCTATTTGTCCTTTTTTAAAACTTCCGTTAACGGATCTATATCTTCAAGTAGCTATCTTCTACGTATCGGATTTCAAGTCGGTGTCTTGTGTCACTCACGAACCATAAAAACTGCAAGTAGCTTTGAGTTAAGAAAGGGTTGTGCTACGATGGTTTTTTTAATGATGGCTTTTTTCTATTCGAACATCGTCATACCAACTAGTTCAAAAAAACAACTTATAGAAGGTAATGAATATTTAACAAACTTGAAATATAAAATATATTAAGTACTCGAATCGGCTTTAGAGTCGATGTTTTCTTCAGGATTGCCATGATTGATAAAGCTATCATTTTTTTGCTTCTTCATCCTAACTAGAATGTCAAGGTGCGTGTTAATGAAATTTGTCAATATCCTCACCACAACTAAAACTAATAGTAGGAGAGACAGACATAATGGAGGAAAAACAAACAAACGAACTAACTAAAGAACATTAAATTAATCAGAACAAGAATGAGAAAAGGCTCTTCCATGTTTTGATTTGGATACTACAGACCTAGTTGGATATTCACACGAATGAACCTCGAACAGTGCACACAATGCTCCAAAAACACTAGGCTCGAGGTTGGAGCGGGAGAGAAATAGAATATATTCTGAAACAAGCTAGCTATCCTCTTATCTATTCAGAATGTATATTGAGGAGCTGACCATCAAAGTTATGTGTAGATTTGGATTGCAGAAGGCAGTGTGCGACCACACATTTGCATGATGGCTCAAAACCTATCGATTCTTCAGACCAAGAGTCAAGAAAGTCATGTCTATTTGTCCTTTTTTAAAACTTCCATTAACGGATCTATATCTTCAAGTAACTATCTTCTACGTATCGGAGTTGAAGTCGGTGTCTTGTGTCACTCACAAACCATAAAAACTGCAAGTAGCTTTGAGTTAAGAAAGGGTTGTGATACGGCGGTTTTTTTAATGATGGCTTTTTTCTATTCGAACATCGTCATACCAACTAGTTCAAAAAAACAATTTATAGAAGGTAATGAATATTTAACAAACTTAAAATATAAAATATATTAAGTACCTGAATCAGCTTTAGAATCGATGTTTTCTTCAGGATTGCCATGATTGATAAAGCTATCAATTTTTGCTTCTTAATCCTATCTAGAATGTCGGGGCGCCATTTAATAGAATTTTTCAATATCCTCACCACAACTAACACTAATAGTAGGAGAGACAGACATAATGGAGGAAAAATATACAAAAGAACTAACTAAAGAACATTAAATTCATCAGAACAAGAATGAGAAAAGGCTCTTCCATGTTTTGATTTGGATACTACAGACCTAGTTGGATATTCACACGAATGAACCTCGAACAAGGCACATAACGCTCCAAAAACACTAGGCTCGAGGTTGGAGCGGGAGCGAAATAGAATATATTCTGAAACAAGCTAGCTATCCTCTTATCTATTCGGAATGTATATTAAGGAGCTGACCATCAAAGTTATGAGTAGATTTGGATTGCAGAAGGCAGTGTGCGACCACACATTTGCATGATGGCTCAAAACCTATCGATTCTTCAGACCAAGAGTCAAGAAAGTCATGTCTATTTGTCCTTTTTTAAAACTTCCATTAACGGATCTATATCTTCAAGTAGCTATCTTTTACGTATCGGAGTTGAAGTCGGTGTCTTGTGTCACTCACAAACCATAAAAACTGCAAGTAGCTTTGAGTTAAGAAAGGGTTGTGATACGACGGTTTTTTTAATGATGGCTTTTTTCTATTCGAACATCGTCATACCAACTAGTTCAAAAAAACAATTTATAGAAGGTAATGAATATTTAACAAACTTAAAATATAAAATATATTACGTACCTGAATCAGCTTTAGAATCGATGTTTTCTTCAGGATTGCCATGATTGATAAAGCTATCATTTTTTTGCTTCATCATCCTAACTAGAATGTCGGGGCGTGTTTTAATGGAATTTGTCAATATCCTCACCACAACTAAAACTAATAGTAGGAGAGACAGACATAATGGAGGAAAAACAAACTAAAGAACTAACTAAAGAACATTAAATTCATCAGAACAAGAATGGGAAAAGGCTCTTCCATGTTTTTATTTGGATACTACAGACCTAGTTGGATATTCACACGAATGAACCTCAAACAGTGCACATAACGCTCCAAAAACACTAGGCTCGAGGTTGGAGCGGGAGAGAAATAGAATATATTCTGAAACGAGCTAGCTATCCTCTTATCTATTCAGAATGTATATTGAGGAGCTGACCATCAAAGTTATGAGTAGATTTGGATTGCAGAAGGCAGTGTGCGACACCACATTTGCATGATGGCTCAAAACCTATCGATTCTTCAGACCAAGAGTCAAGAAAGTCATGTCTATTTGTCCTTTTTTAAAACTTCCATTAACGGATCTATATCTTCAAGTAGATATCTTCTACGTATCGGAGTTGAAGTCGGTGTCTTGTGTCACTCACAAACCATAAAAACTGCAAGTAGCTTTGAGTTAAGAAAGGGTTTTGCTACGATGGTTTTTTTAATGATGGCTTTTTTCTATTCGAACATCGTCATACCAACTAGTTCAAAAAAACAACTTATAGAAGGTAATGAATATTTAACAAACTTGAAATATAAAATATATTAAGTACCTGAATCAGCTTTAGAGTCGATGTTTTCTTCAGGATTGCCATGATTGATAAAGCTATCATTTTTTTGCTTCTTCATCCTAACTAGAATGTCAAGGTGCGTGTTAATGGAATTTGTCAATATCCTCACCACAACTAAAACTAATAGTAGGAGAGACAGACATAATGGAGGAAAAACAAACAAACGAACTAACTAAAGAACATTAAATTAATCAGAACAAGAATGAGAAAAGGCTCTTCCATGTTTTGATTTGGATACTATAGACCTAGTTGGATATTCACACGAATGAACCTCGAACAGTGCACATAATGCTCCAAAAACACTAGGCTCGAGGTTGGAGCGGGAGAGAAATAGAATATATTCTCGAAACAAGCTAGCTATCCTCTTATCTATTCGGAATGTATATTGAGGAGCTGACCATCAAAGTTATGTGTAGATTTGGATTGCGAGAAGCGGTGTGCGACCACACATTTGCATGATGGCTCAAAACCTATCGATTCTTCAGACCAAGAGTCAAGAAAGTCATGTCTATTTGTCCTTTTTTAAAACTTCCATTAACGGATCTATATCTTCAAGTAGCTATCTTCTACGTATCGGAGTTGAAGTCGGTGTCTTGTGTCACTCACAAACCATAAAAACTGCAAGTAGCTTTGAGTTAAGAAAGGGTTGTGATACGGCGGTTTTTTTAATGATGGCTTTTTTCTATTCGAACATCGTCATACCAACTAGTTCAAAAAACAATTTATAGAAGGTAATGAATATTTAACAAACTTAAAATATAAAATATATTAAGTACCTGAATCAGCTTTAGAATCGATGTTTTCTTCAGGATTGCCATGATTGATAAAGCTATCAATTTTTGCTTCTTAATCCTATCTAGAATGTCGGGGCGCCATTTAATAGAATTTTTCAATATCCTCACCACAACTAACACTAATAGTAGGAGAGACAGACATAATGGAGAAAAAATATACAAAAGAACTAACTAAAGAACATTAAATTCATCAGAACAAGAATGAGAAAAGGCTCTTCCATGTTTTGATTTGGTTACTACAGACCTAGTTGGATATTCACACGAATGAACCTCGAACAGTGCACATAACGCTCCAAAAACACTAGGCTCGAGGTTGGAGCGGGAGCGAAATAGAATATATTCTGAAACAAGCTAGCTATCCTCTTATCTATTCGGAATGTATATTAAGGAGCTGACCATCAAAGTTATGAGTAGATTTGGATTGCAGAAGGCAGTGTGCGACCACACATTTGCATGATGGCTCAAAACCTATCGATTCTTCAGACCAAGAGTCAACAAAGTCATGTCTATTTGTCCTTTTTTAAAACTTCCATTAACGGATCTATATCTTCAAGTAGCTATCTTCTACGTATCGGAGTTGAAGTCGGTGTCTTGTGTCACTCACAAACCATAAAAACTGCAAGTAGCTTTGAGTTAAGAAAGGGTTGTGATACGACGGTTTTTTTAATGATGGCTTTTTTCTATTCGAACATCGTCATACCAACTAGTTCAAAAAAACAATTTATAGAAGGTAATGAATATTTAACAAACTTAAAATATAAAATATATTAAGTACCCTGAATCAGCTTTAGAATCGATGTTTTCTTCAGGATTGCCATGATTGATAAAGCTATCATTTTTTTGCTTCATCATCCTAACTAGAATGTCGGGGCGTGTTTTAATGGAATTTGTCAATATCCTCACCACAACTAAAACTAATAGTAGGAGAGACAGACATAATGGAGGAAAAACAAACTAAAGAACTAACTAAAGAACATTAAATTCATCAGAACAAGAATGGGAAAAGGCTCTTCCATGTTTTTATTTGGATACTACAGACCTAGTTGGATATTCACACGAATGAACCTCAAACAGTGCACATAACGCTCCAAAAACACTAGGCTCGAGGTTGGAGCGGGAGAGAAATAGAATATATTCTGAAACGAGCTAGCTATCCTCTTATCTATTCAGAATGTATATTGAGGAGCCGACCATCAAAGTTATGAGTAGATTTGGATTGCGAAGGCGATGTGCGACACCACATTTGCATGATGGCTCAAAACCTATCGATTCTTCAGACCAAGAGTCAAGAAAGTCATGTCTATTTGTCCTTTTTTAAAACTTCCATTAACGGATCTATATCTTCAAGTAGATATCTTCTACGTATCGGAGTTGAAGTCGGTGTCTTGTGTCACTCACAAACCATAAAAACTGCAAGTAGCTTTGAGTTAAGAAAGGGTTGTGCTACGATGGTTTTTTTAATGATAGATTTTTTCTATTCGAACATCGTCATACCAACTAGTTCAAAAAAACAACTTATAGAAGGTAATGAATATTTAACAAACTTGAAATATAAAATATATGAAGTACCTGAATCAGCTTTAGAATCGATGTTTTCTTTAGGATTGCCATGATTGATAAAGCTATCATTTTTTGCTTCTTAATCCTATCTAGAATGTCGGGGCGCCATTTAATGGAATTTGTCAATATCCTCACCACAACTAACACTAATAGTAGGAGCGACAGACATAATGGAGGAAAAACAAGCAAAAGAACTAACTAAAGAACATTAAATTAATCAGAACAAGAATGAGAAAAGGCTCTTCCATGTTTTGATTTGGGTACTACAGTCCTAGTTAGATATTCACACGAATGAACCTGGAACAGTGCACATAACGCTCCAAAAACACTAGGCTCGAGGTTGGAGCGGGAGAGAAATAGAATATATTCTGAAACAAGCTAGCTATCCTCTTATCTATTCGGAATGTATATTGAGGAGCCGACCATCAAAGTTATGAGTAGATTTGGATTGCAGAAGGCAGTATGCGACCACACATTTGCATGATGGCTCAAAACCTATCGATTCTTCAGACCAAGAGTCAAGAAATTCATGTCTATTTGTCCTTTTTTAAAACTTGTTTTAACGGGTCTATATCTTCAAGCAGCTATCTTCTACGTATCGGAGTTGAAGTCGGTGTCTTGTGTCACTCACAAACCATAAAAACTGCAAGTAGCTTTGAGTTAAGAAAGGGTTGTGCTACGACGGTTTTTTTAATGATGGCTTCTTTCTATTCGAACATCGTCATACCAACTAGTTCAAAAAAACAACTTATAGAAGGTAATGAATATTTAACAAACTTGAAATATAAAATATATGAAGTAACTGAATCAGCTTTAGAATCGATGTTTTCTTTAGGATTGCCATGATTGATAAAGCTATCATTTTTTGCTTCTTAATCCTATCTAGAATGTCGGGGCGCCATTTAATGGAATTTGTCAATATCCTCACCACAACTAACACTAATAGTAGGAGCGACAGACATAATGGAGGAAAAACAAGCAAAAGAACTAACTAAAGAACATTAAATTAATCAGAACAAGAATGAGAAAAGGCTCTTCCATGTTTTGATTTGGGTACTACAGACCTAGTTAGATATTCACACGAATGAACCTGGAACAGTGCACATAACGCTCCAAAAACACTAGGCTCGAGGTTGGAGCGGGAGAGAAATCGAATATATTCTGAAACAAGCTAGCTATCCTCTTATCTATTCGAATGTATATTGAGGAGCCGACCATCAAAGTTATGAGTAGATTTGGATTGCGAAGGCGGTGTGCGACCACACATTTGCATGATGGCTCAAAACGTATCGATTCTTCGACCAAGAGTCAAGAAATTCATGTCTATTTGTCCTTTTTTAAAACTTGTTTTAACGGGTCTATATCTTCAAGCAGCTATCTTCTACGTATCGGAGTTGAAGTCGGTGTCTTGTGTCACTCACAAACCATAAAAATTGCAAGTAGCTTTTAGTTAAGAAAGGGTTGTGCTACGATGGTTTTTTTAATGATGGATTTTTTCTATTCGAACATCGTCATACCAACTAGTTCAAAAAAACAAGTTGTAGAAGGTATTGAATATTTAACAAACTTTAAATATAAAATATATTAAGTACCTGAATAAGCTTTAGAGTCGATGTTTTCTTTAGGATTGCCATGATTGATAAACCTATCATTTTTTTGCTTCTTCATCCTAACTAGAATGTCGGGGCGCGTTTTAATGGAATTTGTCAATATCCTCACCACAACTAAAACTAATAGTAGGAGTGACAGACATAATGGAGGAAAAACAAACAAAAGAACTAACTAAAGAACATTAAATTCATCAGAACAAGAATGAGAAAAGGCTCTTCCATGTTTTGATTTGGATACTACGGACCTAGTTGGATATTCACACGAATGAACCTCGAACGAGCACATAACGCTCCAAAAACACTAGGCTCGAGGTTGGAGCGGGAGAGAAATAGAATATATTCCGAAACAAGCTAGCTATCCTCTTATCTATTCAGAATGTATATTGAGGAGCCGACCATCAAAGTTATGAGTAGATTTGGATTGCGAGAATGCGTGTGCGACCACACATTTGCATGATGGCTCAAAACGTATCGATTCTTCAGACCAAGAGTCAAGAAATTCATGTCTATTTGTCCTTTTTTAAAACTTGTTTTAACGGGTCTATATCTTCAAGCAGCTATCTTCTACGTATCGGAGTTGAAGTCGGTGTCTTGTGTCACTAACAAACCATAAAAATTGCAAGTAGCTTTTAGTTAAGAAAGGGTTGTGCTACGATGGTTTTTTTAATGATGGATTTTTTCTATTCGAACATCGTCATACAAACTAGTTCGAAAAAACAAGTTGTAGAAGGTATTGAATATTTAACAAACTTTAAATATAAAATATATTAAGTACTCGAATAAGCTTTAGAGTCGATGTTTTCTTTAGGATTGCCATGATTGATAAACCTATCATTTTTTTGCTTCTTCATCCTAACTAGAATGTCGGGGCGCGTTTTAATGGAATTTGTCAATATCCTCACCACAACTAAAACTAATAGTAGGAGTGACAGACATAATGGAGGAAAAACAAACAAAAGAACTAACTAAAGAACATTAAATTCATCAGAACAAGAATGAGAAAAGGCTCTTCCATGTTTTGATTTGGATACTACGGACCTAGTTGGATATTCACACGAATGAACCTCGAACAAGGCACATAACGCTCCAAAAACACTAGGCTCGAGGTTGGAGCGGGAGAGAAATAGAATATATTCTGAAACAAGCTAGCTATCCTCTTATCTATTCGGAATGTATATTGAGGAGCTGACCATCAAAGTTATGAGTAGATTTGGATTGCAGAAGGCAGTGTGCGACCACACATTTGCATGATGGCTCAAAACGTATCGATTCTTCAGACCAAGAGTCAAGAAATTCATGTCTATTTGTCCTTTTTTAAAACTTGTTTTAACGGGTCTATATCTTCAAGCAGCTATCTTCTACGTATCGGAGTTGAAGTCGGTGTCTTGTGTCACTAACAAACCATAAAAATTGCAAGTAGCTTTTAGTTAAGAAAGGGTTGTGCTACGATGGTTTTTTTAATGATGGATTTTTTTCTATTCGAACATCGTCATACAAACTAGTTCGAAAAAACAAGTTGTAGAAGGTATTGAATATTTAACAAACTTTAAATATAAAATATATTAAGTACTCGAATAAGCTTTAGAGTCGATGTTTTCTTTAGGATTGCCATGATTGATAAAGCTATCATTTTTTTGCTTCTTCATCCTAACTAGAATGTAGGGGCGCGTTTTAATGGAATTTGTCAATATCCTCACCACAACTAAAACTAATAGTAGGAGTGACAGACATAATGGAGGAAAAACAAACAAAAGAACTAACTAAAGAACATTAAATTCATCAGAACAAGAATGAGAAAAGGCTCTTCCATGTTTTGATTTGGATACTACAGACCTAGTTGGATATTCACACGAATGAACCTCGAACAAGTGCACATAACGCTCCAAAAACACTAGGCTCGAGGTTGGAGCGGGAGAGAAATAGAATATATTCTGAAACAAGCTAGCTATCCTCTTATCTATTCAGAATGTATATTGAGGAGCCGACCATCAAAGTTATGAGTAGATTTGGATTGCGAGAAGGCGAGTGTGCGACCACACATTTGCATGATGGCTCAAAACCTATCGATTCTTCAGACCAAGAGTCAAGAAATTCATGTCTATTTGTCCTTTTTTAAAACTTGTTTTAACGGGTCTATATCTTCAAGCAGCTATCTTCTACGTATCGGAGTTGAAGTCGGTGTCTTGTGTCACTCACAAACCATAAAAATTGCAAGTAGCTTTTAGTTAAGAAAGGGTTGTGCTACGATGGTTTTTTTAATGATGGATTTTTTCTATTCGAACATCGTCATACCAACTAGTTCAAAAAAACAAGTTGTAGAAGGTATTGAATATTTAACAAACTTTAAATATAAAATATATTAAGTACTCGAATAAGCTTTAGAGTCGATGTTTTCTTTAGGATTGCCATGATTGATAAACCTATCATTTTTTTGCTTCTTCATCCTAACTAGAATGTCGGGGCGCGTTTTAATGGAATTTGTCAATATCCTCACCACAACTAAAACTAATAGTAGGAGTGACAGACATAATGGAGGAAAAACAAACAAAAGAACTAACTAAAGAACATTAAATTCATCAGAACAAGAATGAGAAAAGGCTCTTCCATGTTTTGATTTGGATACTACAGACCTAGTTGGATATTCACACGAATGAACCTCGAACAGTGCACATAACGCTCCAAAAACACTAGGCTCGAGGTTGGAGCGGGAGAGAAATAGAATATATTCTGAAACAAGCTAGCTATCCTCTTATCTATTCAGAATGTATATTGAGGAGCCGACCATCAAAGTTATGAGTAGATTTGGATTGCGAAAGGCGTGTGCGACCACACATTTGCATGATGGCTCAAAACCTATCGATTCTTCAGACCAAGAGTCAAGAAATTCATGTCTATTTGTCCTTTTTTAAAACTTGTTTTAACGGGTCTATATCTTCAAGTAGCTATCTTCTACGTATCGGAGTTGAAGTCGGTGTCTTGTGTCACTAACAAACCATAAAAATTGCAAGTAGCTTTTAGTTAAGAAAGGGTTGTGCTACGATGGTTTTTTTAATGATGGATTTTTTCTATTCGAACATCGTCATACAAACTAGTTCGAAAAAACAAGTTGTAGAAGGTATTGAATATTTAACAAACTTTAAATATAAAATATATTAAGTACCCGAATAAGCTTTAGAGTCGATGTTTTCTTTAGGATTGCCATGATTGATAAAGCTATCATTTTTTTGCTTCTTCATCCTAACTAGAATGTAGGGGCGCGTTTTAATGGAATTTGTCAATATCCTCACCACAACTAAAACTAATAGTAGGAGTGACAGACATAATGGAGGAAAAACAAACAAAAGAACTAACTAAAGAACATTAAATTCATCAAACAAGAATGAGAAAAGGCTCTTCCATGTTTTGATTTGGATACTACAGACCTAGTTGGATATTCACACGAATGAACCTCGAACAGTGCACATAACGCTCCAAAAACACTAGGCTCGAGGTTGGAGCGGGAGAGAAATAGAATATATTCTGAAACAAGCTAGCTATCCTCTTATCTATTCAGAATGTATATTGAGGAGCTGACCATCAAAGTTATGAGTAGATTTGGATTGCAGAAGGCAGTGTGCGACCACACATTTGCATGATGGCTCAAAACCTATCGATTCTTCAGACCAAGAGTCAAGAAATTCATGTCTATTTGTCCTTTTTTAAAACTTGTTTTAACGGGTCTATATCTTCAAGTAGCTATCTTCTACGTATCGGAGTTGAAGTCGGTGTCTTGTGTCACTAACAAACCATAAAAATTGCAAGTAGCTTTTAGTTAAGAAAGGGTTGTGCTACGATGGTTTTTTTAATGATGGATTTTTTCTATTCGAACATCGTCATACAAACTAGTTCGAAAAAACAAGTTGTAGAAGGTATTGAATATTTAACAAACTTTAAATATAAAATATATTAAGTACCTGAATAAGCTTTAGAGTCGATGTTTTCTTTAGGATTGCCATGATTGATAAAGCTATCATTTTTTTGCTTCTTCATCCTAACTAGAATGTAGGGGCGCGTTTTAATGGAATTTGTCAATATCCTCACCACAACTAAAACTAATAGTAGGAGTGACAGACATAATGGAGGAAAAACAAACAAAAGAACTAACTAAAGAACATTAAATTCATCGAACAAGAATGAGAAAAGGCTCTTCCATGTTTTGATTTGGATACTACGGACCTAGTTGGATATTCACACGAATGAACCTCGAACAAGGCACATAACGCTCCAAAAACACTAAGCTCGAGGTTGGAGCGGGAGAGAAATAGAATATATTCTGAAACAAGCTAGCTATCCTCTTATCTATTCAGAATGTATATTGAGGAGCTGACCATCAAAGTTATGAGTAGATTTGGATTGCAGAAGGCAGTGTGCGACCACACATTTGCATGATGGCTCAAAACCTATCGATTCTTCAGACCAAGAGTAAAGAAATTCATGTCTATTTGTCCTTTTTTAAAACTTGTTTTAACGGGTCTATATCTTCAAGTAGCTATCTTCTACGTATCGGAGTTGAAGTCGGTGTCTTGTGTCACTAACAAACCATAAAAACTGCAAGTAGCTTTTAGTTAAGAAAGGGTTGTGCTACGATGGTTTTTTTAATGATGGATTTTTTCTATTCGAACATCGTCATACAAACTAGTTCGAAAAAACAAGTTGTAGAAGGTATTGAATATTTAACAAACTTTAAATATAAAATATATTAAGTACCCGAATAAGCTTTAGAGTCGATGTTTTCTTTAGGATTGCCATGATTGATAAAGCTATCATTTTTTTGCTTCTTCATCCTAACTAGAATGTAGGGGCGCGTTTTAATGGAATTTGTCAATATCCTCACCACAACTAAAACTAATAGTAGGAGTGACAGACATAATGGAGGAAAAACAAACAAAAGAACTAACTAAAGAACATTAAATTCATCAGAACAAGAATGAGAAAAGGCTCTTCCATGTTTTGATTTGGATACTACAGACCTAGTTGGATATTCACACGAATGAACCTTGAACAGTGCACATAACGCTCCAAAAACACTAGGCTCGAGGTTGGAGCGGGAGAGAAATAGAATATATTCTGAAACAAGCTAGCTATCCTCTTATCTATTCAGAATGTATATTGAGGAGCTGACCATCAAAGTTATGAGTAGATTTGGATTGCAGAAGGCAGTGTGCGACCACACATTTGCATGATGGCTCAAAACCTATCGATTCTTCAGACCAAGAGTAAAGAAATTCATGTCTATTTGTCCTTTTCTAAAATTTGTTTTAACGGGTCTATATCTTCAAGTAGCTATCTTCTACGTATCGGAGTTGAAGTCGGTGTCTTGTGTCACTCACAAACCATAAAAATTGCAAGTAGCTTTTAGTTAAGAAAGGGTTATGCTACGATGGTTTTTTTAATGATGGATTTTTTCTATTCGAACATCGTCATACCAACTAGTTCAAAAAAACAAGTTGTAGAAGGTATTGAATATTTAACAAACTTTAAATATAAAATATATTAAGTACCTGAATAAGCATTAGAGTCGATGTTTTCTTCAGGATTGCCATGATTGATAAAGCTATCATTTTTTTGCTTCTTCATCCTAACTAGAATGTCGGGGCGCGTTTTAATGGAATTTGTCAATATCGTCACCACAACTAAAACTAATAGTAGGAGAGACAGACATAATGGAGGAAAAACAAACAAAAGAACTAACTAAAGAACATTAAATTCATCAGAACAAGAATGAGAAAAGGCTCTTCCATGTTTTGATTTGTATACTACAGACCTAGTTGGATATTCACACGAATGAACCTCGAACAGTGCACATAACGCTCCAAAAACACTAGGCTCGAGGTTGGAGCGGGAGAGAAATAGAATATATTCTGAAACAAGCTAGCTATCCTCTTATCTATTCAGCATGTATATTGAGGAGCTGACCATCAAAGTTATGAGTAGATTTGGATTGCGAAAGGCGCGTGTGCGACCACACATTTGCATGATGGCTCAAAACCTATCGATTCTTCAAACCAAGAGTAAAGAAAGTCATGTCTATTTATCCTTTTTTAAAACTTCCATTAACGGATCTATATCTTCAAGTAGCTATCTTCTACGTATTGGAGTTGAAGTCGGTGTCTTGTGTCACTCACGAACCATAAAAACTGCAAGTAGCTTTGAGTTAAGAAAGGGTTGTGCTACGATGGTTTTTTTAATGATAGATTTTTTCTATTCGAACATCGTCATACCAACTAGTTCAAAAAAACAACTTATAGAAGGTAATGAATATTTAACAAACTTGAAATATAAAATATATTAAGTACCTGAATCAGCTTTAGGGTCGATGTTTTCTTCAGGATTGCCATGATTGATAAAGCTATCATTTATTGCTTCTTCATCCTATCTAGAATGTCGGGGCGCCATTTAATGGAATTTGTCAATATCCTCACCGCAACTAACACTAATAGTAGGAGAGACAGACATAATGGAGGAAAAACAAACAAAAGAACTAACTAAAGAACATTAAATTCATCAGAACAAGAATGAGAAAAGGCTCTTCCATGTTTTGATTTTTATACTACAGACCTAGTTGGATATTCACACGAATGAACCTCGAACAGTGCACATAACGCTCCAAAAAAACTAGGCTCGAGGTTGGAGCGGGAGAGAAATAGAACATATTCTTAAACAAGCTAGCTATCCTCTTATCTATTCAGCATGTATATTGAGGAGCTGACCATCAAAGTTATGAGTAGATTTGGATTGTAGAAGGCAGTGTGCGACCACACATTTGCATGATGGCTCAAAACCTATCGATTCTTCAAACCAAGAGTAAAGAAAGTCATGTCTATTTGTCCTTTTTTAAAACTTCCATTAACGGATCTATATCTTCAAGTAGCTATCTTCTACGTATTGGAGTTGAAGTCGGTGTCTTGTGTCACTCACAAACCATAAAAACTGCAAGTAGCTTTGAGTTTAGAAAGGGTTGTGCTACGATGGTTTTTTTAATGATAGATTTTTTCTATTCGAACATCGTCATACCAACTAGTTCAAAAAAACAACTTATAGAAGGTAATGAATATTTAATAAACTTAAAATATAAAATATATTAAGTACCTGAATCAGCTTTAGGGTCAATGTTTTCTTCAGGATTGCCATGATTGATAAAGCTATCATTTTTTGCTTCTTCGTCCTATCTAGAATGTCGGGGCGCCATTTAATGGAATTTGTCAATATCCTCACCTCAACTAACACTAATAGTAGGAGAGACAGACACAATGGAGGAAAAACAAACAAAAGAACTAACTAAAGAACATTAAATTCATCAGAACAAGAATGAGAAAAGGCTCTTCCATGTTTTGATTTGTATACTACAGCCCTAGTTGGATATTCACACGAATGAACCTCGAACAGTGCACATAACGCTCCAAAAACACTAGGCTCGAGGTTGGAGCGGGAGAGAAATAGAATATATTCTGAAACAAGCTAGCTATCCTATTATCTATTCAGCATGTATATTGAGATGCTGACCATCAAAGTTATGAGTAGATTTGGATTGCAGAAGGCAGTGTGCGACCACACATTTGCATGATGGCTCAAAACCTATCGATTCTTCAGACCAAGAGTCATGAAATTCATGTCTATTTGTCCTTTTTTAAAACTTGTTTTAACGGGTCTATATCTTCAAGTAGCTATCTTCTACGTATCGGAGTTGAAGTCGGTGTCTTGTGTCACTAACAAACCATAAAAATTGCAAGTAGCTTTTAGTTAAGAAAGGGTTGTGCTACGATGGTTTTTTTAATGATGGATTTTTTCTATTCGAACATCGTCATACAAACTAGTTCGAAAAAACAAGTTGTAGAAGGTATTGAATATTTAACAAACTTTAAATATAAAATATATTAAGTACCTGAATCAGCTTTAGGGTCGATGTTTTCTTCAGGATAGCCATGATTGATAAAGCTATCATTTATTGCTTCTTCATCCTATCTAGAATGTCGGGGCGCCATTTAATTGAATTTGTCAATATCCTCACCGCAACTAACACTAATAGTAGGAGAGACAGACATAATGGAGGAAAAACAAACAAAAGAACTAACTAAAGAACATTAAATTCATCAGAACAAGAATGAGAAAAGGCTCTTCCATGTTTTGATTTGGGTACTACAAACCTAGTTGGATATTCACACGAATGAACCTCGAACAGTGCATATAACGCTACAAAAACACTAGGCTCGAGGTTGGAGCGGGAGAGAAATAGAATATATTCTTAAACAATCTAGCTATCCTCTTATCTATTCAGAATGTATATTGAGGAGCTGACCATCAAAGTTATGAGTAGATTTGGATTGCAGAAGGCAGTGTGCGACCACACATTTGCATGATGGCTCAAAACCTATCGATTCTTCAGACCAAGAGTCAAGAAAGTCATGTCTATTTGTCCTTTTTTAAAACTTCCATTAACGGATCTATATCTTCAAGTGGATATCTTCTACGTGTCGGAGTTGAAGTCGGTTTCTTGTGTCACTCACAAACCATAAAAACTGCAAGTAGCTTTGAGTTAAGAAAGGGTTGTGCTACGACGGTTTTTTTAATGATGGCTTCTTTCTATTCGAACATCGTCATACCAACTAGTTCAAAAAAACAACTTATAGAAGGTAATGAATATTTAACAAACTTGAAATATAAAATATATGAAGTACCTGAATCAGCTTTAGAATCGATGTTTTCTTTAGGATTGCCATGATTGATAAAGCTATCATTTTTTGCTTCTTAATCCTATCTAGAATGTCGGGGCGCCATTTAATGGAATTTGTCAATATCCTCACCACAACTAACACTAATAGTAGGAGCGACAGACATAATGGAGGAAAAACAAGCAAAAGAACTAACTAAAGAACATTAAATTCATCAGAACAAGAATGAGAAAAGGCTCTTCCATGTTTTGATTTTTATACTACAGACCTAGTTGGATATTCACACGAATGAACCTCGAACAGTGCACATAACGCTCCAAAAACACTAGGCTCGAGGTTGGAGCGGGAGAGAAATAGAATATATTCTTAAACAAGCTAGCTATCCTCTTATCTATTCAGCATGTATATTGAGGAGCTGACCATAAAAGTTATGAGTAGATTTGGATTGCAGAAGGCAGTGTGCGACCACACATTTGCATGATGGCTCAAAACCTATCGATTCTTTAAACCAAGAGTAAAGAAAGTCATGTCTATTTGTCCTTTTTTAAAACATCCATTAACGGATCTATATCTTCAAGTAGCTATCTTCTACGTATTGGAGTTGAAGTCAGTGTCTTGTGTCACTCACAAACCATAAAAACTGCAAGTAGCTTTGAGTTTAGAAAGGGTTGTGCTATGATGGTTTTTTTAATGATAGATTTTTTCTATTCGAACATCGTCATACCAACTAGTTCAAAAAAACAACTTATAGAAGGTAATGAATATTTAACAAACTTAAAATATAAAATATATTAAGTACCTGAATCAGCTTTAGGGTCAATGTTTTCTTCAGGATTGCCATGATTGATAAAGCTATCATTTTTTGCTTCTTCATCCTATCTAGAATGTCGGGGCGCCATTTAATGGAATTTGTCAATATCCTCACCTCAACTAACACTAATAGTAGGAGAGACAGACACAATAGAGGAAAAACAAACAAAAGAACTAACTAAAGAACATTAAATTCATCAGAACAAGAATGAGAAAAGGCTATTCCATGTTTTGATTTGGGTACTACAGACCTAGTTGGATCTTCACACGAATGAACCTCGAACAGTGCACATAACGCTCCAAAAACACTATGCTCGAGGTTGGAGCGGGAGAGAAATAGAATATATTCTGAAACAATCTAGCTATCCTCTTATCTATTTAGAATGGATATTGAGGAGCTGACCATCAAAGTTATGAGTAGTTTTGGATTGCGAAGGCGATTGTGCGACCACGCATTTGCATGATGGCTCAAAACCTATCGATTCTTCAAACCCTGAGTCAAGAAAGTCATGTCTATTTGTCCTTTTTTAAACATTCGTTAACGGGTCTATATCTTCTAGTAGCTATCTTCTACGTATCGGAGTTGAAGTCGGTGTCTTATGTCACTCACAAACCATAAAAACTGCAAGTAGCTTTGAGTTAAGAAAGGGTTGTGCTACGATGGTTTTTTTAATGATGTCTTTTTTCTATTCGAACATCGTCATACCAACTAGTTCAAAAAAACAACTTGTAGAAGGTAATGAATATTTAACAAACTTGAAATATAAAATATATTAAGTACCTGAATCAGCTTTAGGGTCGATGTTTTCTTCAGGATTGCCATGATTGATAAAGCTATCATTTTTTGCTTCTTCATCCTATCTAGAATGTCAGGGCGCCATTTAATGGAATTTGTCAATATCCTCGCCACAACTAACACTAATAGTAGTAGAGACAGACATGATGAAGGAAAAACAAACAAAAGAACTAACTAAAGAACATTAAATACATCAGAACAAGAATGAGAAAAGGCTATTCCATGGTTTGATTTGGGTACGACAGACCTAGTTGGATCTTCACACGAATGAACCTCGAACAGTGCACATAACGCTCCAAAAACACTAGGCTCGAGGTTGGAGCGGGAGAGAAATAGAATATATTCTGAAACAAGCTAGCTATCCTCTTATCTATTCAGAATGTATATTGAGGAGCTGACCATCAAAGTTATGAGTAGATTTGGATTGTAGAAGGCAGTGTGCGACCACACATTTGCATGATGGCTCAAAACCTATCGATTCTTCAGACCAAGAGTAAAGAAATTCATGTCTATTTGTCCTTTTTTAAAACTTGTTTTAACGGGTCTATATCTTCAAGTAGCTATCTTCTACGTATCGGAGTTGAAGTCGGTGTCTTGTGTCACTCACAAACCATAAAAATTGCAAGTAGCTTTTAGTTAAGAAAGGGTTGTGCTACGATGGTTTTTTTAATGATGGATTTTTTCTATTCGAACATCGTCATACCAACTAGTTCAAAAAAACAAGTTGTAGAAGGTATTGAATATTTAACAAACTTTAAATATAAAATATATTATGTACCTGAATAAGCATTAGAGTCGATGTTTTCTTCAGGATTGCCATGATTGATAAAGCTATCATTTTTTTGCTTCTTCATCCTAACTAGAATGTCGGGGCGCGTTTTAATGGAATTTGTCAATATCGTCACCACAACTATAACTAATAGTAGGAGAGACAGACATAATGGTGTAAAAACAAACAAAAGAACTAACTAAAGAACATTAAATTCATCAGAACAAGAATGAGAAAAGGCTCTTCCATGTTTTGATTTGTATACTACAGACCTAGTTGGATATTCACACGAATGAACTTGAACAGTGCACATAACGCTCCAAAAACACTAGGCTCGAGGTTGGAGCGGGAGAGAAATAGAATATATTCTGAAACAAGCTAGCTATCCTCTTATCTATTCAGCATGTATATTGAGGAGCTGACCATCAAAGTTATGAGTAGTTTTGGATTGCAGAAGGCAGTGTGCGACCACGCATTTGCATGATGGCTCAAAACCTATCGATTCTTCAAACCAAGAGTCAAGAAAGTCATGTCTATTTGTCCTTTTTTAAACATCCGTTAACGGGTCTATATCTTCAAGTAGCTATCTTCTACGTATCGGAGTTGAAGTCGGTGTCTTGTGTCACTCACAAACCATAAAAACGCAAGTAGCTTTGAGTTAAGAAAGGGTTGTGCTACGATGGTTTTTTTAATGATGGCTTTTTTCTATTCGAACATCGTCATACCAACTAGTTCAAAAAAACAACTTGTAGAACGTAATGAATATTTAACAAACTTGAAATATAAAATATATTAAGTACCTGAATCAGCTTTAGGGTCGATGTTTTCTTCAGGATAGCCATGATTGATAAAGCTATCATTTTTTGCTTCATCATCCTATCTAGAATGTCAGGGCGCCATTTAATGGAATTTGTCAATATCCTCACCACAACTAACACTAATAGTAGTAGAGACAGACATAATGAAGGAAAAACAAACAAAAGAACTAACTAAAGAACATTAAATACATCGAACAAGAATGAGAAAAGGTTATTCCATGGTTTGATTTGGGTACTACGGACCTAGTTGGATCTTCACACGAATGAACCTCGAACAAGGCACATAACGCTCCAAAAACACTAGGCTCGAGGTTGGAGCGGGAGAGAAATAGAATATATTCTGAAACAAGCTAGCTATCCTCTTATCTATTCGGAATGTATATTGAGGAGCCGACCATCAAAGTTATGAGTAGATTTGGATTGCGAGATGCGGTGTGCGACCACACATTTGCATGATGGCTCAAAACCTATCGATTCTTCAGACCAAGAGTAAAGAAATTCATGTCTATTTGTCCTTTTTTAAAACTTGTTTTAACGGGTCTATATCTTCAAGTAGCTATCTTCTACGTATCGCAGTTGAAGTCAGTGTCTTGTGTCACTCACAAACCATAAAAATTGCAAGTAGCTTTTAGTTAAGAAATGGTTGTGCTACGATGGTTTTTTTAATGATGGATTTTTTCTATTCGAACATCGTCATACCAACTAGTTCAAAAAAACAAGTTGTAGAAGGTATTGAATATTTAACAAACTTTAAATATAAAATATATTAAGTACCCGAATAAGCTTTAGAGTCGATGTTTTCTTCGGGATTGCCATGATTGATAAAGCTATCATTTTTTTGCTTCTTCATCCTAACTAGAATGTCGGGCGCCTTTTAATGGAATTTGTCAATATCCTCACCGCAACTAACACTAATAGTAGGAGAGACGGACATAATGGAGGAAAAACAAACAAAAGAACTAACTAAAGAACATTAAATTCATCGAACAAGAATGAGAAAAGGCTCTTCCATGTTTTGATTTGTATACTACGGACCTAGTTGGATATTCACATGAATGAACCTCGAACGATTGCACATAACGCTCCAAAAACACTAGGCTCGAGGTTGGAGCGGGAGAGAAATAGAATATATTCTGAAACAAGCTAGCTATCCTCTTATCTATTCAGCATGTATATTGAGGAGCGGACCATCAAAGTTATGAGTAGATTTGGATTGCGAGAAGGCGTGTGCGACCACACATTTGCATGATGGCTCAAAACCTATCGATTCTTCAAACCAAGAGTAAAGAAAGTCATGTCTATTTGTCCTTTTTTAAAACTTCCATTAACGGATCTATATCTTCATGTAGCTATCTTCTACGTATTGGAGTTGAAGTCGGTGTCTTGTGTCACTCACAAACCATAAAAACTGCAAGTAGCTTTGAGTTAAGAAAGGGTTGTGCTACGATGGTTTTTTTAATGATAGATTTTTTCTATTCGAACATCGTCATACCCACTAGTTCAAAAAAACAACTTATATAAGGTAATGAATATTTAACAAACTTGAAATATAAAATATATTCGGTACTCGAATCAGCTTTAGGGTCGATGTTTTCTTCAGGATTGCCATGATTGATAAAGCTATCATTTATTGCTTCTTCATCCTATCTAGAATGTCGGGGCGCCATTTAATGGAATTTGTCAATATCCTCACCGCAACTAACACTAATAGTAGGAGAGACAGACATAATGGAGGAAAAACAAACAAAAGAACTAACTAAAGAACATTAAATTCATCAGAACAAGAATGAGAAAAGGCTATTCCATGTTTTGATTTGGGTACTACAGACCTAGTTGGATATTCACACGAATGAACCTCGAACAGTGCACATAACGCTCCAAAAACACTAGGCTCGAGGTTGGAGCGGGAGAGAAATAGAATATATTCGCAAAACAACCTAGCTATCCTCTTATCTATTCGGAATGTATATTGAGGAGCCGACCATCAAAGTTATGAGTAGATTTGGATTGCGAAGGCAGTGTGCGACCACACATTTGCATGATGGCTCAAAACCTATCGATTCTTCAGACCAAGAGTCAAGAAATTCATGTCTATTTGTCCTTTTTTAAAACTTGTTTTAACGGGTCTATATCTTCAAGTAGCTATCTTCTACGTATCGGAGTTGAAGTCGGTGTCTTGTGTCACTCACAAACCATAAAAATTGCAAGTAGCTTTTAGTTAAGAAAGGGTTGTGCTACGATGGTTTTTTTAATGATGGATTTTTTCTATTCGAACATCGTTATACCAACTAGTTCAAAAAAACAAGTTGTAGAAGGTATTGAATATTTAACAAACTTTAAATATAAAATATATTAAGTACCTGAATAAGATTTAGAGTCGATGTTTTCTTCAGGATTGCCATGATTGATAAAGCTATCATTTTTTTGCTTCTTCATCCTAACTAGAATGTCGGGGCGCGTTTTAATGGAATTTGTCAATATCGTCACCACAACTAAAACTAATAGTAGGAGAGACGGACATAATGGAGGAAAAACAAACAAAAGAACTAACTAAAGAACATTAAATTCATCAGAACAAGAATGAGAAAAGGCTCTTCCATGTTTTGATTTTTATACTACAGACCTAGTTGGATATTCACACGAATGAACCTCGAACAGTGCACATAACGCTCCAAAAACACTAGGCTCGAGGTTGAAGCGGGAGAGAAATAGAATATATTCTGAAACAAGCTAGCTATCCTCTTATCTATTCAGCATGTATATTGAGGAGCAGACCATCAAAGTTATGAGTAGATTTGGATTGCAGAAGGCAGTGTGCGACCACACATTTGCATGATGGCTCAAAACCTATCGATTCTTCAAACCAAGAGTAAAGAAAGTCATGTCTATTTGTCCTTTTTTAAAACTTCCATTAACGGATCTATATCTTCATGTAGCTATCTTCTACGTATTGGAGTTGAAGTCGGTGTCTTGTGTCACTCACAAACCATAAAAGCGCAAGTAGCTTTGAGTTAAGAAAGGGTTGTGCTACGATGGTTTTTTTAATGATAGATTTTTTCTATTCGAACATCGTCATACCCACTAGTTCAAAAAAACAACTTATATAAGGTAATGAATATTTAACAAACTTGAAATATAAAATATATTCAGTACCTGAATCAGCTTTAGGGTCGATGTTTTCTTCAGGATTGCCATGATTGATAAAGCTATCATTTATTGCTTCTTCATCCTATCTAGAATGTCGGGGCGCCATTTAATGGAATTTGTCAATATCCTCACCGCAACTAACACTAATAGTAGGAGAGACGGACATAATGGAGGAAAAACAAACAAAAGAACTAACTAAAGAACATTAAATTCATCAGAACAAGAATGAGAAAAGGCTATTCCATGTTTTGATTTGGGTACTACAGACCTAGTTGGATATTCACACGAATGAACCTCGAACAGTGCACATAACGCTCCAAAAACACTAGGCTCGAGGTTGGAGCGGGAGAGAAATAGAATATATTCTTAAACAAGCTAGCTATCCTCTTATCTATTCAGAATGTATATTGAGGTGCTGACCATCAAAGTTATGAGTAGATTTGGATTGCAGAAGGCAGTGTGCGACCACACATTTGCATGATGGCTCAAAACCTATCGATTCTTCAGACCAAGAGTCAAGAAATTCATGTCTATTTGTCCTTTTTTAAAACTTGTTTTAACGGGTCTATATCTTCAAGTAGCTATCTTCTACGTATCGGAGTTGAAGTCGGTGTCTTGTGTCACTCACAAACCATAAAAATTGCAAGTAGCTTTTAGTTAAGAAAGGGTTGTGCTACGATGGTTTTTTTAATGATGGATTTTTTCTATTCGAACATCGTTATACCAACTAGTTCAAAAAAACAAGTTGTAGAAGGTATTGAATATTTAACAAACTTTAAATATAAAATATATTAAGTACTCGAATAAGATTTAGAGTCGATGTTTTCTTCGGGATTGCCATGATTGATAAAGCTATCATTTTTTTGCTTCTTCATCCTAACTAGAATGTCGGGGCGCGTTTTAATGGAATTTGTCAATATCGTCACCACAACTAAAACTAATAGTAGGAGAGACAGACATAATGGAGGAAAAACAAACAAAAGAACTAACTAAAGAACATTAAATTCATCAGAACAAGAATGAGAAAAGGCTCTTCCATGTTTTGATTTTTATACTACAGACCTAGTTGGATATTCACACGAATGAACCTCGAACAGTGCACATAACGCTCCAAAAACACTAGGCTCGAGGTTGGAGCGGGAGAGAAATAGAATATATTCTTAAACAAGCTAGCTATCCTCTTATCTATTCAGCATGTATATTGAGGAGCTGACCATCAAAGTTATGAGTAGATTTGGATTGCGGAAGGCAGTGTGCGACCACACATTTGCATGATGGCTCAAAACCTATCGATTCTTCAAACCAAGAGTAAAGAAAGTCATGTCTATTTGTCCTTTTTTAAAACTTCCATTAACGGATCTATATCTTCATGTAGCTATCTTCTACGTATTGGAGTTGAAGTCGGTGTCTTGTGTCACTCACAAACCATAAAAACTGCAAGTAGCTTTGAGTTAAGAAAGGGTTGTGCTACGATGGTTTTTTTAATGATAGATTTTTTCTATTCGAACATCGTCATACCAACTAGTTATAAAAACAACTTATATAAGGTAATGAATATTTAACAAACTTGAAATATAAAATATATTAAGTACTCGAATCGGCTTTAGGGTCGATGTTTTCTTCAGGATTGCCATGATTGATAAAGCTATCATTTATTGCTTCTTCATCCTATCTAGAATGTCGGGTCGCCATTTAATGGAATTTGTCAATATCCTCACCGCAACTAACACTAATAGTAGGAGAGACGGACATAATGGAGGAAAAACAAACAAAAGAACTAACTAAAGAACATTAAATTCATCAGAACAAGAATGAGAAAAGGCTATTCCATGTTTTGATTTGGGTACTACAGACCTAGTTGGATATTCACACAAATGAACCTCGAACAGTGCACATAACGCTCCAAAAACACTAGGCTCGAGGTTGGAGCGGGAGAGAAATAGAATATATTCTTAAACAAGCTAGCTATCCTCTTATCTATTCAGAATGTATATTGAGGTGCTGACCATCAAAGTTATGTGTAGATTTGGATTGCAGAAGGCAGTGTGCGACCACACATTTGTATGATGGCTCAAAACCTATCGATTCTTCAGACCAAGAGTCAAGAAATTCATGTCTATTTGTCCTTTTTTAAAACTTGTTTTAACGGGTCTATATCTTCAAGTAGCTATCTTCTACGTATCGGAGTTGAAGTCGGTGTCTTGTGTCACTCACAAACCATAAAAATTGCAAGTAGCTTTTAGTTAAGAAAGGGTTGTGCTACGATGGTTTTTTTAATGATGGATTTTTTCTATTCGAACATCGTCATACCAACTAGTTCAAAAAAAACAAGTTGTAGAAGGTATTTAATATTTAACAAACTTTAAATATAAAATATATTAAGTACCCGAATAAGATTTAGAGTCGATGTTTTCTTCGGGATTGCCATGATTGATAAAGCTATCATTTTTTTGCTTCTTCATCCTAACTAGAATGTCGGGGCGCGTTTTAATGGAATTTGTCAATATCGTCACCACAACTAAAACTAATAGTAGGAGAGACGGACATAATGGAGGAAAAACAAACAAAAGAACTAACTAAAGAACATTAAATTCATCGAACAAGAATGAGAAAAGGCTCTTCCATGTTTTGATTTTTATACTACAGACCTAGTTGCATATTCACACGAATGAACCTCGAACAGTGCACATAACGCTCCAAAAACACTAGGCTCGAGGTTGGAGCGGGAGAGAAATAGAATATATTCTTAAACAAGCTAGCTATCCTCTTATCTACTCAGCATGTATATTGAGGAGCTGACCATCAAAGTTATGAGTAGATTTGGATTGCGGAAGGCAGTGTGCGACCACACATTTGCATGATGGCTCAAAACCTATCGATTCTGCAAACCAAGAGTAAAGAAAGTCATGTCTATTTGTCCTTTTTTAAAACTTCCATTAACGGATCTATATCTTCAAGTAGCTATCTTCTACGTATTGGAGTTGAAGTCGGTGTCTTGTGTCACTCACAAACCATAAAAGCGCAAGTAGCTTTGAGTTAAGAAAGGGTTGTGCTACGATGGTTTTTTTAATGATAGATTTTTTCTATTCGAACATCGTCATACCAACTAGTTCAAAAAAACAACTTATAGAAGGTAATGAATATTTAACAAACTTAAAATATAAAATATATTAAGTACCTGAATCAGCTTTAGGGTCAATGTTTTCTTCAGGATTGCCATGATTGATAAAGCTATCATTTTTTGCTTCTTCATCCTATCTAGAATGTCGGGTCGCCATTTAATGGAATTTGTCAATATCCTCACCGCAACTAACACTAATAGTAGGAGAGACAGACATAATGGAGGAAAAACAAACAAAAGAACTAACTAAAGAACATTAAATTCATCAGAACAAGAATGAGAAAAGGCTATTCCATGTTTTGATTTGGGTACTACAGACCTAGTTGGATATTCACACAAATGAACCTCGAACAGTGCACATAACGCTCCAAAAACACTATGCTCGAGGTTGGAGCGGGAGAGAAATAGAATATATTCTGAAACAAGCTAGCTATCCTCTTATCTATCCGGAATGTATATTGAGGAGCCGACCATCAAAGTTATGAGTAGATTTGGATTGCGAAAGTGCGTGTGCGACCACACATTTGCATGATGGCTCAAAACCTATCGATTCTTCAGACCAAGAGTCAAGAAATTCATGTCTATTTTTCCTTTTTTAAAACTTGTTTTAACAGGTCTATATCTTCAAGTAGCTATCTTCTACGTATCGGAGTTGAAGTCGGTGTCTTGTGTCACTCACAAACCATAAAAATTGCAGGTAGCTTTTAGTTAAGAAAGGGTTGTGCTACGATGGTTTTTTTAATGATGGATTTTTTCTATTCGAACATCGTCATACCAACTAGTTCAAAAAAAACAAGTTGTAGAAGGTATTGAATAGTTAACAAACTTTAAATATAGAATATATTAAGTACCTGAATAAGATTTAGAGTCGATGTTTTCTTCAGGATTGCCATGATTGATAAAGCTATCATTTTTTTGCTTCTTCATCCTAACTAGAATGTCGGGGCGCATTTTAATGGAATTTGTCAATATCGTCACCACAACTAAAACTAATAGTAGGAGAGACAGACATAATGGAGGAAAAACAAACAAAAGAACTAACTAAAGAACATTAAATTCATCAGAACAAGAATGAGAAAAGGCTCTTCCATGTTTTGATTTTTATACTACAGACCTAGTTGGATATTCACACGAATGAACCTCGAACAGTGCACATAACGCTCCAAAAACACTAGGCTCGAGGTTGGAGCGGGAGAGAAATAGAATATATTCTTAAACAAGCTAGCTATCCTCTTATCTATTCAGCATGTATATTGAGGAGCTGAGCATCAAAGTTATGAGTAGATTTGGATTGCGGAAGGCAGTGTGCGACCACACAATTGCATGATGGCTCAAAACCTATCGATTCTGCAAACCAAGAGTAAAGAAAGTCATGTCTATTTGTCCTTTTTTAAAACTTCCATTAACGGATCTATATCTTCAAGTAGCTATCTTCTACGTATTGGAGTTGAAGTCGGTGTCTTGTGTCACTCACAAACCATAAAAACGCAAGTAGCTTTGAGTTAAGAAAGGGTTGTGCTACGATGGTTTTTTTAATGATAGATTTTTTCTATTCGAACATCGTCATACCAACTAGTTCAAAAAAACAACTTATAGACGGTAATGAATATTTAACAAACTTAAAATATAAAATATATTAAGTACCTGAATCAGCTTTAGGGTCAATGTTTTCTTCAGGATTGCCATGATTGATAAAGCTATCATTTTTTGCTTCTTCATCCTATCTAGAATGTCGGGTCGCCATTTAATGGAATTTGTCAATATCCTCACCGCAACTAACACTAATAGTAGGAGAGACAGACATAATGGAGGAAAAACAAACAAAAGAACTAACTAAAGAACATTAAATTCATCAGAACAAGAATGAGAAAAGGCTATTCCATGTTTTGATTTGGGTACTACAGACCTAGTTGGATATTCACACAAATGAACCTCGAACGATGCACATAACGCTCCAAAAACACTATGCTCGAGGTTGGAGCGGGAGAGAAATAGAATATATTCCGAAACAAGCTAGCTATCCTCTTATCTATTCGGAATGTATATTGAGGAGCCGACCATCAAAGTTATGAGTAGATTTGGATTGCGAGAAGGCGTGTGCGACCACACATTTGCATGATGGCTCAAAACCTATCGATTCTTCAGACCAAGAGTCAAGAAATTCATGTCTATTTGTCCTTTTTTAAAACTTGTTTTAACGGGTCTATATCTTCAAGTAGCTATCTTCTACGTATCGGAGTTGAAGTCGGTGTCTTGTGTCACTCACAAACCATAAAAATTGCAAGTAGCTTTTAGTTAAGAAAGGGTTGTGCTACGATGGTTTTTTTAATGATGGATTTTTTCTATTCGAACATCGTCATACCAACTAGTTCAAAAAAAACAAGTTGTAGAAGGTATTTAATATTTAACAAACTTTAAATATAAAATATATTAAGTACCTGAATAAGATTTAGAGTCGATGTTTTCTTCAGGATTGCCATGATTGATAAAGCTAACATTTTTTTGCTTCTTCATCCTAACTAGAATGTCGGGGCGCGTTTTAATGGAATTTGTCAATATCGTCACCACAACTAAAACTAATAGTAGGAGAGACAGACATAATGGAGGAAAAACAAACAAAAGAACTAACTAAAGAACATTAAATTCATCAGAACAAGAATGAGAAAAGGCTCTTCCATGTTTTGATTTTTATACTACAGACCTAGTTGCATATTCACACGAATGAACCTCGAACAGTGCACATAACGCTCCAAAAACACTAGGCTCGAGGTTGGAGCGGGAGAGAAATAGAATATATTCTTAAACAAGCTAGCTATCCTCTTATCTATTCAGCATGTATATTGAGGAGCCGACCATCAAAGTTATGAGTAGATTTGGATTGCGGAAGGCAGTGTGCGACCACACATTTGCATGATGGCTCAAAACCTATCGATTCTGCAAACCAAGAGTAAAGAAAGTCATGTCTATTTGTCCTTTTTTAAAACTTCCATTAACGGATCTATATCTTCAAGTAGCTATCTTCTACGTATTGGAGTTGAAGTCGGTGTCTTGTGTCACTCACAAACCATAAAAACTGCAAGTAGCTTTGAGTTAAGAAAGGGTTGTGCTACGATGGTTTTTTTAATGATAGATTTTTTCTATTCGAACATCGTCATACCAACTAGTTCAAAAAAACAACTTATAGAAGGTAATGAATATTTAACAAACTTAAAATATAAAATATATTAAGTACCCGAATCGGCTTTAGGGTCAATGTTTTCTTCGGATTGCCATGATTGATAAAGCTATCATTTTTTGCTTCTTCATCCTATCTAGAATGTCGGGTCGCCATTTAATGGAATTTGTCAATATCCTCACCGCAACTAACACTAATAGTAGGAGAGACAGACATAATGGAGGAAAAACAAACAAAAGAACTAACTAAAGAACATTAAATTCATCAGAACAAGAATGAGAAAAGGCTATTCCATGTTTTGATTTGGGTACTACAGACCTAGTTGGATATTCACACAAATGAACCTCGAACAGTGCACATAACGCTCCAAAAACACTATGCTCGAGGTTGGAGCGGGAGAGAAATAGAATATATTCTGAAACAAGCTAGCTATCCTCTTATCTATTCAGAATGTATATTGAGGAGCTGACCATCAAAGTTATGAGTAGATTTGGATTGCAGAAGGCAGTGTGCGACCACACATTTGCATGATGGCTCAAAACCTATCGATTCTTCAGACCAAGAGTCAAGAAATTCATGTCTATTTGTCCTTTTTTAAAACTTGTTTTAACAGGTCTATATCTTCAAGTAGCTATCTTCTACGTATCGGAGTTGAAGTCGGTGTCTTGTGTCACTCACAAACCATAAAAATTGCAGGTAGCTTTTAGTTAAGAAAGGGTTGTGCTACGATGGTTTTTTTAATGATGGATTTTTTCTATTCGAACATCGTCATACCAACTAGTTCAAAAAAAAACAAGTTGTAGAAGGTATTGAATAGTTAACAAACTTTAAATATAGAATATATTAAGTACTTGAATAAGATTTAGAGTCGATGTTTTCTTCAGGATTGCCATGATTGATAAAGCTATCATTTTTTTGCTTCTTCATCCTAACTAGAATGTCGGGGCGCATTTTAATGGAATTTGTCAATATCGTCACCACAACTAAAACTAATAGTAGGAGAGACAGACATAATGGAGGAAAAACAAACAAAAGAACTAACTAAAGAACATTAAATTCATCAGAACAAGAATGAGAAAAGGCCCTTCCATGTTTTGATTTTTATACTACAGACCTAGTTGGATATTCACACGAATGAACCTCGAACAGTGCACATAACGCTCCAAAAACACTAGGCTCGAGGTTGGAGCGGGAGAGAAATAGAATATATTCTTAAACAAGCTAGCTATCCTCTTATCTATTCAGCATGTATATTGAGGAGCTGAGCATCAAAGTTATGAGTAGATTTGGATTGCGGAAGGCGTGTGCGACCACACAATTGCATGATGGCTCAAAACCTATCGATTCTGCAAACCAAGAGTAAAGAAAGTCATGTCTATTTGTCCTTTTTTAAAACTTCCATTAACGGATCTATATCTTCAAGTAGCTATCTTCTACGTATTGGAGTTGAAGTCGGTGTCTTGTGTCACTCACAAACCATAAAAAGCTGCAAGTAGCTTTGAGTTAAGAAAGGGTTGTGCTACGATGGTTTTTTTAATGATAGATTTTTTCTATTCGAACATCGTCATACCAACTAGTTCAAAAAAACAACTTATAGAAGGTAATGAATATTTAACAAACTTAAAATATAAAATATATTAAGTACCTGAATCAGCTTTAGGGTCAATGTTTTCTTCAGGATTGCCATGATTGATAAAGCTATCATTTTTTGCTTCTTCATCCTATCTAGAATGTCGGGTCGCCATTTAATGGAATTTGTCAATATCCTCACCGCAACTAACACTAATAGTAGGAGAGACGGACATAATGGAGGAAAAACAAACAAAAGAACTAACTAAAGAACATTAAATTCATCAGAACAAGAATGAGAAAAGGCTATTCCATGTTTTGATTTGGGTACTACAGACCTAGTTGGATATTCACACAAATGAACCTCGAACAGTGCACATAACGCTCCAAAAACACTATGCTCGAGGTTGGAGCGGGAGAGAAATAGAATATATTCTGAAACAAGCTAGCTATCCTCTTATCTATTCAGAATGTATATTGAGGAGCCGACCATCAAAGTTATGAGTAGATTTGGATTGCGAAGGCGATGTGCGACCACACATTTGCATGATGGCTCAAAACCTATCGATTCTTCGACCAAGAGTCAAGAAATTCATGTCTATTTGTCCTTTTTTAAAACTTGTTTTAACGGGTCTATATCTTCAAGTAGCTATCTTCTACGTATCGGAGTTGAAGTCGGTGTCTTGTGTCACTCACAAACCATAAAAATTGCAAGTAGCTTTTAGTTAAGAAGGGGTTGTGCTACGATGGTTTTTTTAATGATGGATTTTTTCTATTCGAACATCGTCATACCAACTAGTTCAAAAAAACAAGTTGTAGAAGGTATTGAATATTTAACAAACTTTAAATATAAAATATATTAAGTACCTGAATAAGATTTAGAGTCGATGTTTTCTTCAGGATTGCCATGATTGATAAAGCTATCATTTTTTTGCTTCTTCATCCTAACTAGAATGTCGGGGCGCGTTTTAATGGAATTTGTCAATATCGTCACCACAACTAAAACTAATAGTAGGAGAGACAGACATAATGGAGGAAAAACAAACAAAAGAACTAACTAAAGAACATTAAATTCATCAGAACAAGAATGAGAAAAGGCTCTTCCATATTTTGATTTGTATACTACAGACCTAGTTGGATATTCACACGAATGAACCTCGAACAGTGCACATAACGCTCCAAAAACACTAGGCTCGAGGTTGGAGCGGGAGAGAAATAGAATATATTCTTAAATAAGCTAGCTATCCTCTTATCTATTCAGCATGTATATTGAGGAGCAGACCATCAAAGTTATGATTAGATTTGGATTGCGAAAGGCAGTGTGCGACCACACATTTGCATGATGGCTCAAAACCTATCGATTCTTCAAACCAAGAGTAAAGAAAGTCATGTCTATTTGTCCTTTTTTAAAACTTCCATTAACGGATCTATATCTTCAAGTACCTATCTTCTACGTATTGGTGTTGAAGTCGGTGTCTTGTGTCACTCACAAACCATAAAAACTGCAAGTAGCTTTGAGTTAAGAAAGGGTTGTGCTACGATGGTTTTTTTAATGATAGATTTTTTCTATTCGAACATCGTCATACCAACTAGTTCAAAAAAACAACTTATAGAAGGTAATGAATATTTAACAAACTTAAAATATAAAATATATTAAGTACCCGAATCGGCTTTAGGGTCAATGTTTTCTTCGGGATTGCCATGATTGATAAAGCTATCATTTTTTGCTTCTTCATCCTATCTAGAATGTCGGGTCGCCATTTAATGGAATTTGTCAATATCCTCACCGCAACTAACACTAATAGTAGGAGAGACAGACATAATGGAGGAAAAACAAACAAAAGAACTAACTAAAGAACATTAAATTCATCAGAACAAGAATGAGAAAAGGCTATTCCATGTTTTGATTTGGGTACTACAGACCTAGTTGGATATTCACACGAATGAACCTCGAACAGTGCACATAACGCTCCAAAAACACTATGCCGAGGTTGGAGCGGGAGAGAAATAGAATATATTCTGAAACAATCTAGCGATCCTCTTATCTATTCAGAATGGATATTGAGGAGCCGACCATCAAAGTTATGAGTAGATTTGGATTGCAGAAGGCAGTGTGCGACCACACATTTGCATGATGGCTCAAAACCTATCGATTCTTCAGACCAAGAGTCAAGAAATTCATGTCTATTTGTCCTTTTTTTAAACTTGTTTTAACGGGTCTATATCTTCAAGTAGCTATCTTCTACGTATCGGAGTTGAAGTCGGTGTCTTGTGTCACTCACAAACCATAAAAATTGCAAGTAGCTTTTAGTTAAGAAAGGGTTGTGCTACGATGGTTTTTTTAATGATGGATTTTTTCTATTCGAACATCGTCATACCAACTAGTTCAAAAAAACAACTTATAGAAGGTAATGAATATTTAACAAACTTAAAATATAAAATATATTAAGTACCTGAATCAGCTTTAGGGTCAATGTTTTCTTCAGGATTGCCATGATTGATAAAGCTATCATTTTTTGCTTCTTCATCCTATCTAGAATGTCGGGTCGCCATTTAATGGAATTTGTCAATATCCTCACCGCAACTAACACTAATAGTAGGAGAGACAGACATAATGGAGGAAAAACAAACAAAAGAACTAACTAAAGAACATTAAATTCATCAGAACAAGAATGAGAAAAGGCTATTCCATGTTTTGATTTGGGTACTACAGACCTAGTTGGATATTCACACGAATGAACCTCGAACAGTGCACATAACGCTCCAAAAACACTATGCCGAGGTTGGAGCGGGAGAGAAATAGAATATATTCTGAAACAATCTAGCGATCCTCTTATCTATTCGGAATGGATATTGAGGAGCCGACCATCAAAGTTATGAGTAGATTTGGATTGCGAGAAGGCGATGTGCGACCACACATTTGCATGATGGCTCAAAACCTATCGATTCTTCGAACCAAGAGTCAAGAAATTCATGTCTATTTGTCCTTTTTTAAAACTTGTTTTAACGGGTCTATATCTTCAAGTAGCTATCTTCTACGTATCGGAGTTGAAGTCGGTGTCTTGTGTCACTCACAAACCATAAAAATTGCAAGTAGCTTTTAGTTAAGAAAGGGTTGTGCTACGATGGTTTTTTTAATGATGGATTTTTTCTATTCGAACATCGTCATACCAACTAGTTCAAAAAAAACAAGTTGTAGAAGGTATTGAATATTTAACAAACTTTAAATATAAAATATATGAAGTACCTGAATAAGATTTAGAGTCGATGTTTTCTTCAGGATTGCCATGATTGATAAAGCTATCATTTTTTTGCTTCTTCATCCTAACTAGAATGTCGGGGCGCGTTTTAATGGAATTTGTCAATATCGTCACCACAACTAAAACTAATAGTAGGAGAGAAAGACATAATGGAGGAAAAATAAACAAAAGAACTAACTAAAGAACATTAAATTCATCAGAACAAGAATGAGAAAAGGCTCTTCCATATTTTGATTTGTATACTACAGACCTAGTTGGATATTCACACGAATGAACCTCGAACAGTGCACATAACGCTCCAAAAACACTAGGCTCGAGGTTGGAGCGGGAGAGAAATAGAATATATTCTTAAACAAGCTAGCTATCCTCTTATCTATTCAGCATGTATATTGAGGAGCTGACCATCAAAGTTATGAGTAGATTTGGATTGCAGAAGGCAGTGTGCGACCACACATTTGCATGATGGCTCAAAACCTATCGATTCTTCAAACAAAGAGTAAAGAAAGTCATGTCTATTTTTCCTTTTTTAAAACTTCCATTAACGGATCTATATCTTCAAGTAGCTATCTTCTACGTATTGGTGTTGAAGTCGGTGTCTTGTGTCACTCACAAACCATAAAAACTGCAAGTAGCTTTGAGTTAAGAAAGGGTTGTGCTACGATGGTTTTTTTAATGATAGATTTTTTCTATTCGAACATCGTCATACCAACTAGTTCAAAAAAACAACTTATAGAAGGTAATGAATATTTAACAAACTTAAAATATAAAATATATTAAGTACCTGAATCAGCTTTAGGGTCAATGTTTTCTTCAGGATTGCCATGATTGATAAAGCTATCATTTTTTGCTTCTTCATCCTATCTAGAATGTCGGGTCGCCATTTAATGGAATTTGTCAATATCCTCACCGCAACTAACACTAATAGTAGGAGAGACAGACATAATGGAGGAAAAACAAACAAAAGAACTAACTAAAGAACATTAAATTCATCAGAACAAGAATGAGAAAAGGCTATTCCATGTTTTGATTTGGGTACTACAGACCTAGTTGGATATTCACACGAATGAACCTCGAACAGTGCACATAACGCTCCAAAAACACTATGCCGAGGTTGGAGCGGGAGAGAAATAGAATATATTCTGAAACAATCTAGCGATCCCCTTATCTATTTAGAATGGATATTGAGTAGCTGACCATCAAAGTTATGAGTAGTTTTGGATTGCTGAAGGCAGTGTGCGACCACGCATTTGCATGATGGCTCAAAACCTATCGATTCTTCAAACCAAGAGTCAAGAAAGTCATGTCTATTTGTCCTTTTTTAAACATCCGTTAATGGGTCTATATCTTCTAGTAGCTATCTTCTACGTATCGGAGTTGAAGTCGGTGTCTTGTGTCACTCACAAACCATAAAAATGCAAGTAGCTTTGAGTTAAGAAAGGGTTGTGCTACGATGGTTTTTTTAATGATGTCTTTTTTCTATTCGAACATCGTCATACCAACTAGTTCAAAAAAACAACTTGTAGAAGGTAATGAATATTTAACAAACTTGAAATATAAAATATATTAAGTACCCGAATCGGCTTTAGGGTCGATGTTTTCTTCAGGATTGCCATGATTGATAAAGCTATCATTTTTTGCTTCTTCATCCTATCTAGAATGTCAGGGCGCCATTTAATGGAATTTGTCAATATCCTCACCACAACTAACACTAATAGTAGTAGAGACAGACATAATGAAGGAAAAACAAACAAAAGAACTAACTAAAGAACATTAAATACATCAGAACAAGAATGAGAAAAGGCTATTCCATGGTTTGATTTGGGTACGACAGACCTAGTTGGATCTTCACACGAATGAACCTCGAACAGTGCACATAACGCTCCAAAAACACTAGGCTGGAGGTTGGAGCGGGGGAGAAATAGAATATATTCTGAAACAATCTAGCTATCATCTTATCTATTTAAAATGGATATTGAGGAGCTGACCATCAAAGTTATGAGTAGTTTTGGATTGCAGATGGCAGTGTGCGACCACGCACTTACGTGATGGCTCAAAACCTATTGATTCTTCAAACCAAGAGTCAAGGAAGTCATGTCTATTTGTCCTTTTTTAAAACTTCCTTTAACGGGTCTATATCTTCTATTAGCTATCTTCTACGTATCGGAGTTGAAGTCGATGTCTTGTGTCACTCACAAACCATAAAAACTGCAAGTAGCTTTGAGTTAAGAAAGGGTTATGCTACGATGGTTTTTTTAATGATGTCTTTTTTCTATTCGAACATCGTCATACCAAAAAGTTCAAAAAAACAACATATAGAAGGTAATGAATATTTAACAAACTTGAAATATAAAATATATTAAGTACCTGAATCAGATTTAGGGTCGATGTTTTCTTTAGGATTGTCATGATTGATAAAGCTATCATTTTTTGCTTCTTCATCCTATCTAGAATGTCGGGCGCCATTTAATGGAATTTGTCAATATCCTCACCGCAACTAACACTACTAGTAGGAGAGACAGACATAATGGAGGAAAAACAAACAAAAGAACTAACTAAAGAACATTAAATTCATCAGAACAAGAATGAGAAAAGGCTCTTCCATATTTTGATTTGTATACTACAGACCTAGTTGGATATTCACACGAATGAACCTCAAACAGTGCACAAAACGCTCCAAAAACACTAGGCTCGAGGTTGGAGCGGGAGAGAAATAGAATATATTCTTAAACAAGCTAGCTATCCTCTTATCTATTCAGCATGTATATTGAGGAGCTGACCATCAAAGTTATGAGTAGATTTGGATTGCGAAAGGCGTGTGCGACCACACATTTGCATGATGGCTCAAAACCTATCGATTCTTCAAACCAAGAGTAAAGAAAGTCATGTCTATTTGTCCTTTTTTAAAACTTCCATTAACGGATCTATATCTTCAAGTAGCTATCTTCTACGTATTGGAGTTGAAGTTGGTGTCTTGTGTCACTCACAAACCATAAAAACTGCAAGTAGCTTTGAGTTAAGAAAGGGTTGTGCTACGATGGTTTTTTTAATGATAGATTTTTTCTATTCGAACATCGTCATACCAACTAGTTCAAAAAAACAACTTATAGAAGGTAATGAATATTTAACAAACTTAAAATATAAAATATATTAAGTACCTGAATCAGCTTTAGGGTCAATGTTTTCTTCACGATTGCCATGATTGATAAAGCTATCATTTTTTGCTTCTTCATCCTATCTAGAATGTCGGGTCGCCATTTAATGGAATTTGTCAATATCCTCACCGCAACTAACACTAATAGTAGGAGAGACAGACATAATGGAGGAAAAACAAACAAAAGAACTAACTAAAGAACATTAAATTCATCAGAACAAGAATGAGAAAAGGCTATTCCATGTTTTGATTTGGGTACTACAGACCTAGTTGGACATTCACACGAATGAACCTCGAACAGTGCACATAACGCTCCAAAAACACTATGCTCGAGGTTGGAGCGGGAGAGAAATAGAATATATTCTGAAACAAGCTAGCTATCCTCTTATCTATTAAGAATGTATATTGAGGAGCTGACCATCAAAGTTATGAGTAGATTTGGATTGTAGAAGGCAGTGTGCGACCACACATTTGCATGATGGCTCAAAACCTATCGATTCTTCAGACCAAGAGTCAAGAAATTCATGTCTATTTGAACTTTTTTAAAACTTGTTTTAACGGGTCTATATCTTCAAGTAGCTATCTTCTACGTATCGGAGTTGAAGTCGGTGTCTTGTGTCACTCACAAACCATAAAAATTGCAAGTAGCTTTTAGTTAAGAAAGGGTTGTGCTACGATGGTTTTTTTAATGATGGATTTTTTCTATTCGAACATCGTTATACCAACTAGTTCAAAAAAAACAAGTTGTAGAAGGTATTGAATATTTAAAAAACTTTAAATATAAAATATATTAAGTACCTGAATAAGATTTAGAGTCGATGTTTTCTTCAGGATTGCCATGATTGATAAAGCTATCATTTTTTTGCTTCTTCTTCCTAACTAGAATGTCGGGGCGCGTTTTAATGGAATTTGTCAATATCGTCACCACAACTAAAACTAATAGTAGGAGAGACAGACATAATGGAGGAAAAACAAACAAAAGAACTAACTAAAGAACATTAAATTCATCAGAACAAGAATGAGAAAAGGCTCTTCCATGTTTTGATTTTTATACTACAGACCTAGTTGGATATTCACACGAATGAACCTCGAACAGTGCACATAATGCTCCAAAAACACTAGGCTCGAGGTTGGAGCGGGAGAGAAATAGAATATATTCTTAAACAAGCTAGCTATCCTCTTATCTATTCAGCATGTATATTGAGGAGCTGACCATCAAAGTTATGATTAGATTTGGATAGCGGAAGGCAGTGTGCGACCACACATTTGCATGATGGCTCAAAACCTATCGATTCTTCAAACCAAGAGTAAAGAAAGTCATGTCTATTTGTCCTTTTTTAAAACTTCCATTAACGGATCTATATCTTCAAGTAGCTATCTTCTTCGTATTGGAGTTGAAGTCGGTGTCTTGTGTCACTCACAAACCATAAAAACTGCAAGTAGCTTTGAGTTAAGAAAGGGTTGTGCTACGATGGTTTGTTTAATGATAGATTTTTTCTATTCGAACATCGTCATACCAACTAGTTCAAAAAAACAACTTATAGAAGGTAATGAATATTTAACAAACTTAAAATATAAAATTTATTAAGTACCTGAATCAGCTTTAGGGTCAATGTTTTCTTCAGGATTACCATGATTGATAAAGCTATCATTTTTTGCTTCTTCATCCTATCTAGAATGTCGGGTCGCCATTTAATGGAATTTGTCAATATCCTCACCGCAACTAACACTAATAGTAGGAGAGACAGACATAATGGAGGAAAAACAAACAAAAGAACTAACTAAAGAACATTAAATTCATCGAACAAGAATGAGAAAAGGCTATTCCATGTTTTGATTTGGGTACTACAGACCTAGTTGGATATTCACACGAATGAACCTCGAACAGTGCACATAACGCTCCAAAAACACTATGCCGAGGTTGGAGCGGGAGAGAAATAGAATATATTCTGAAACAATCTAGCTATCCTCTTATCTATTTAGAATGGATATTGAGGAGCTGACCATCAAAGTTATGAGTAGTTTTGGATTGCAGAAGGCAGTGTGCGACCACGCATTTGCATGATGGCTCAAAACCTATCGATTCTTCAAACCAAGAGTCAAGAAAGTCATGTCTATTTGTCCTTTTTTAAACATCCGTTAATGGGTCTATATCTTATAGTAGCTATCTTCTACGTATCGGAGTTGAAGTCGGTGTCTTGTGTCACTCACAAACCATAAAAACTGCAAGTAGCTTTGAGTTAAGAAAGGGTTGTGCTACGATGGTTTTTTTAATGATGTCTTTTTTCTATTCGAACATCGTCATACCAACTAGTTCAAAAAAACAACTTGTAGAAGGTAATGAATATTTAACAAACTTGAAATATAAAATATATTAAGTACCTGAATCAGCTTTAGGGTCGATGTTTTCTTCAGGATTTCCATGATTGATAAAGCTATCATTTTTCGCTTCTTCATCCTATCTAGAATGTCGGGGCGCGATTTAATGGAATTTGTCAATATCCTCACCACAACTAACACTAATAGTAGGAGAGACAGACATAATGGAGGAAAAACAAACAAAAGAACTAACGAAAGAACATTAAATTCATCAGAACAAGAATGAGAAAAGGCTATTCCATGTTTTGATTTGGGTACTACAGACCTAGTTGGATCTTCACACGAATGAACCTCGAACAGTGCACATAACGCTCGAAAAACACTATGCTCGAGGTTGGAGCGGGAGAGAAATAGAATATATTCTGAAACAATCTAGCTATCCTCTTATCTATTTAGAATGGATATTGAGGAGCTGACCATCAAAGTTATGAGTAGTTTTGGATTGCAGAAGGCAGTGTGCGACCACGCATTTGCATGATGGCTCAAAACCTATCGATTCTTCAAACCAAGAGTCAAGAAAGTCATGTCTATTTGTCCTTTTTTAAACATCCGTTAACGGGTCTATATCTTCTAGTAGCTATCTTCTACGTATCGGAGTTGAAGTCGGTGTCTTGTGTCACTCACAAACCATAAAAACTGCAAGTAGCTTTGAGTTAAGAAAGGGTTGTGCTACGATGATTTTTTTAATGATGTCTTTTTTCTATTCGAACATCGTCATACCAACTAGTTCAAAAAAACAACTTGTAGAAGGTAATGAATATTTAACAAACTTGAAATATAAAATATATTAAGTACCTGAATCAGCTTTAGGGTCGATGTTTTCTTTAGGATTGCCATGATTGATAAAGCTATCATTTTTTGCTTCTTCATCCTATCTAGAATGTCAGGGCGCCATTTAATGGAATTTGTCAATATCCTCACCACAACTAACACTAATAGTAGTAGAGACAGACATAATGAAGGAAAAACAAACAAAAGAACTAACTAAAGAACATTAAATACATTAGAACAAGAATGAGAAAAGGCTATTCCATGGTTTGATTTGGGTACGACAGACCTAGTTGGATCTTCACACGAATGAACCTCGAACAGTGCACATAACGCTCCAAAAACACTAGGCTGGAGGTTGGAGCGGGAGAGAAATAGAATATATTCTGAAACAATCTAGCTATCATCTTATCTATTTAAAATGGATATTGAGGAGCTGACCATCAAAGTTATGAGTAGTTTTGGATTGCAGATGGCAGTGTGCGACCGCGCACTTACATGATGGCTCAAAACCTATCGATTCTTCAAACCAAGAGTCAAGAAAGTCATGTCTATTTGTCCTTTTTAAAAACTTCCGTTAACGGGTCTATATCTTTTAGTAGCTATCTTCTACGTATCGGAGTTAAAGTCGGTGTCTTGTGTCCCTCACAAACCATAAAAACTGCAAGTAGCTTTGAGTTAAGAAAGGGTTGTGCTACGATGGTTTTTTTAATGATTGCTTTTTTCTATTCGAACATCGTCATACCAACTAGTTCAAAAAAACAACTTATAGAAGGTTATGAATATTTAACAAACTTGAAATATAAAATATATTAAGTACCTGAATCAGCTTTAGAGTCGATGTTTTCTTCAGGATTGTCATGATTGATAAAGCTATCATTTTTTGCTTCTTCATCCTATCTAGAATGTCGGGGCGCCATTTAATGGAATTTGTCAATATCCTCACAACAACTCACACTAATAGTAGGAGAGACAGACATAATGGTGGAAAAAAAACAAAAGAAATAACTAAACTACATTAAATTCATAAAAACAAGAATGATACAAGGCACTTCCATGTTTTGATTTGGGTACTAAAGATCTATTCGGATCTTCACATGAATGAACCTCGAACAGTGCAACAATGCTCATAAAACACTAGGTTTAAGGTTGGAGCGGGAGAGAAATAAAATATATTCTGAAACAAGCTAGCTATCCTCTTATCCATTGAGAATGGATATTGAGGAACTGACCATGAAAGTTATGCGTAGTTTTGGGTTTGCAGAAGGCAATGTCGGACCACGAATTTTCATGATTGCTCCAAACCTATGGATTCTTGAGACCAAGACTAGAGAAATTTACGTCTGATTGTCCGTTTTAAAAACTTTTGATAACGGGTGTATATCTTCTAATATCTATCTTCTCTGTATCAGAGTTGAGGTTGGTGTATTGTGTCTCTCGGTAACCATCAAAATTATGAGTAGTTTTGAGTTATGAAAGGGGTGTGCTACCTTGGTTTTTTTAATGATGGCTTTTTTCTTTTCAAACATCGCCATTTTGTATTATGAACTAGTTGAAAACAATAAGATATAGAAGGTAATGAATATTTAACAAACTTGAAATGTTAAACATATTAAGTACTTCAATCAGCTTTAGAGTCAATATTTTCTTTAGGATCGACATGATTGATCAAGATTTCATTTTTCGCTTCTTCATCCTAACCAGAATGTTATGGCACCTCTCAATAGAATCAGACTATATGCTCACCAGAACTGACCCTAATAGTAGGAGCGACAGACATAATGGTGGAAAAAAAACAAAAGAAATAACATTAAATTCATAAAAACAAGAATGATAAAAGGCTCTTTCATGTTTTGATTTGGGTACTAAAGATCTATTTGGATCTTCACACGAAAGATGCTCGAACAGTGCAACAATGCTCATAAAACACTAGGTTTAAGGTTGGAGCGGGAACTATATTCCGAAACAAGCTAGCTATCCTCTTATCAATTCAGAATGGATATTGAGGAGCTGACCATCAATGTTATGCGTAGTTTTGGGCTGTAGAAGGCAATGTGCGACCACGAATTTTCATGATGGCTCCAAACCTATGGATTCTTGAAAACAAGACTAGAGAAATTTATGTCTGTTTGTCCATTTTTAAAACTCCCGTTAATGGGTCTATGTGGTAGCTATCTTCTTAGAATCAGAGTTGAGGTCGGTCTCTTGTGTCTCTCCCAAACCATCAAAATTGTGAGTAGTTTTGAGTTTAGAAAGTGGTGTGCTACCTTGGTTTTTTTAATGATGGTTTTTTTCTTTTCAAACAGCACCTTTTTTGTCTTATCAACTAGTTGAAAACAATAAGATATATATATGGTAATGAATATTGAACAAACTTGAAATGTAAAATATATTAAGTACTTGAATCAGCTTTCGAGTCAATGCTTTCTTCAGGATAGACATGATTTATAAATCTATCCGTTTTTGCTTCTTTATCCTAACTAGGATGTCGGGGCGCCACTTAATGGAATTGGACAATATGCTCACAACAACTCACACTAATAGTATGAGAGATAGACATAATGGAGGAAAAACTAACAAAAGAAGTAACTAAACAACATTAAATTCATCAGAAAAAAAATGATAAAAGGCACTTCCATGTTTTGATTGGGTACTAAAGATCTATTTGGATCTTCACGCGAAAGAACCTCGAACAGTGCAAGAATGCTCATAAAACACTAGGTTTGAGGTTGGAGCGGGAGAGAAATAAAATGTCTTCTGAAACAACCTATCTATACTCTTATCGATTCATAATAGATATTAAGGAGCTGGCCATCCAAGTTATGCATAGTTTTGGGTTGTAGAAGGCAATGTTTGACATCGAATTTTCATGATGGCACCAAACCTATGGATTCTTGAGACTAAGACTAGAGAAAGTCGTGTACCTCTTAATGGAATCAGACAATATGGTCACCACAACTCACACTAATAGTAGGAGAGACAGACATAATGGAGGCAAAACAAACAAAAGAACTACCTAAAGAACATTAAATCCATAAGAACAAGAATGATAAATGGCTCTTCCATGTTTTGATCTGGGTACTAAAGATCTATTTGGATCTTCACACGAAATAAGCTCGAACAGTGCAGACAACGCTCCAAAGACACTAGGTTTAGGATGCGGCGGGAAAGATATAAAATATATTCTGAAACAAGCTAGCTATCCTCTTATTGATTCATAATAGATATTAAGGAGCTGACCATCAAAGTTATGCATAGTTTTGCATGTATAAGGAAATGTGCGACCACAAATTTTCATGATGGCTCCAAACCTAGATTCTTGACACCAAAACGAGAGACCTTTTTGTATGTTTGTCCATTTTAAAAACTTCCGTTAACGTGTTTATATCTTCTAGTAGCTATCTTCTCAGTATTAGAGTTGAGGTTGGTGTCTTGCGTCTCTCACAAACCATCAATGTTGCGAGTAGTTTTGAGTTAACAACGGGTTGTACTACCATTGGTTTTTTAATGACGGCTTTTTTCTTTTCAAACATCGCCTTTTTTGTCTTATCAACTAGTTGAAAACAATAAGATATAGAAGGTAATGAATATTTAAGAAACTTGAAATGTTAAATATATTAAGTACTTGAATCAGCTATAGAGTCAATGTTTTCTTCAGGATCGACATGATTGATAAAGCTACCATTTTCTTCTTCTTCATCCTAACTACGATGTAGGGGCACCTGTTAATGGAATCGGACAATATGGTCACCACAACTCACACTAATAGTAGGAGAGACAGACATAATGGAGGGAAAACAAACAAAAGAACTAGCTAAAGAACATTAAATCCTTAAGAACAAGAATGATAATGGCTGTTCTATGTTTTAATTTGGGTACTAAAGACCTATTTGGATCTTCACACGAAATAAGCTCGAACAGTGCAGACAACGGTCCAAAGACACTAGGTTCGAGATTGCAGCGGGAAAGAAATAAAATATATTCTAAAACAAGCTAGCTATCCTCTTATCAATTCAGAATGGACATTGAGGAGCTGACCATCAAAGTTATGCGTACTTTTGGGTTGCAGAAGGCAATGTGCGACGACGAATTTTCATGATGGCTCCAAACCTATGGATTCTTGAAACCAAGACTAGAGACATTTATGTCTGTTTGTCCGTTTGGAAACTTCCGTTAACAAGTCTATATCTTCTAGTATGTATCTTGTGAGTATTAGAATTGAGGTCGGTGTTTTGTGTCTCTCAGAAACCATCAAAGTTGCAGGTAGTTTGAGTTAAGAAACGGTTGTGCTACCATGGTTTTTTTAATGATGGTTGTTTTCTTTTCAACCATCTCCTTTTTTGTTTTATCAAATGGTTGAAAACAATAAGATATAGACGGTAATGAATATTTAACAAACTTGAAATGTTAAATATATTAAGTACTTGAATCAGCCGTAGAGTCAATGTTTTCTTCAGGATCGACATGATTGATAACCTTACCATTTTTTTCTTCTTCATCCTAACTAAGATGTAGGGGCACCTCTTAATGGAATCAAACAAAATGCTTACCACAACTTACACTAATAGTAGGAGAGACAGACATAATGGAGGGAAAACAAACAAAAGAACTAACTAAAGAACATTAAATCCATCAGAACAAGAATGATAAACGGCTCTTCCATGTTTTGATTTGGGTACTAAAGACCTATTTGGATCTTCACACGAAATAAGCTCGAACAGTGCAGAAAACGCTCCAAAGACACTAGGTTTAGGATGGAGCGGGATAGAAATAAAATATATTCTGAAACAAGCTAGCTATCCTCTTATTGATTCAGAATAGATATTAAGGAGCTAACCATCAAAGTTATGCGTAGTTTTGCATGTATAAGGAAATGTGCGACCACAAATTTTCATGATGGCTCCAACCCTAGATTCTTGACACCAAATCGAGAGACCTTTTTGTATGTTTGTCCATTTTAAAAAACTTCCGTTAGCGGGTCTATATTTTCAAGTAGCTATCTTCTCAATATAAGAGTTGAGGTCGGTGTCTTGTGTCTCTAACAAACCATCAATGTTGCGAGTAGTTTTGAGTTAACAAAGGGTTGTACTACCATTGTTTTTTTAATGACGGCTTTTTTCTTTCCAAACATCCCCTTTTTTGTAATATCAACTAGTTGAAAAACAATAAGTTATAGAAGGTAATGAATATTTAAGAAACTTGAAATGTTAAATATATTAAGTACTTGAATCAGCTATAGAGGCAATGTTTTCTTCAGGATCGACATGATTGATAAAGCTACCATTTTTTTCTTCTTCATCCTAACAAGGATGTAGGGGCACCTGTTAATGGAATCGGACAATATGGTCACCACAACTCACACTAATAATAGGAGAGACAGACATAATGGAGGGAAAACAAACAAAAGAACTACCTAAAGAACATTAAATCCATAAGAACAAGAATGATAAATGGCTCTTCCATGTTTTGATTTGGGTACTAAAGACCTATTTGGATCTTCACACGAAATATGCTCGAACACTGCATACAACGCTCCAAAGACACTATGTCCGAGATTGCAGCGGGAAAGAAATAAAATATATTCTAAAACAAGTCAGCTATCCTCTTATCAATTCAGAATGGCCATTGAGGAGCTGACCATCAAAGTTATGCGTAGTTTTGGGTAGCGAAAGGGAATGTGCGACCATGAATTTTCATCATGGGTCCAAACCTATGGATTCTTGACACCAAGACTAGAGACATTTATGTCTGTTTTGTAAACTTTCGTTAACTAGTCTATATCTTCTAGTAGCTATCTTTTCAGTATCAGAGTTAAGGTCGGTGTCTATCAAAGTTGCCAGTAGTGTGAGTTAAGAAATAGTTGTGCTACCATGGTTTTTTTAATGACGGTTTTTTTCTTTTCAAACATCGCCTTTTTTGTTTTATCAACTTGTTGAAAACAATAAGATATAGACGGTAATGAATATTTAACAAACTTGAAATTTTAAATATATTAAGTACTTGAATCAGCTGTAGAGTCAATGTTTTCTTAAGGATCGACATGATTGATAAAGCTACCATTTTTTTCTTCTTCATCCTAACGAGGATGTAGGGGCACCTCTTAATGGAATCGGACAACATGGTCACCACAACTCACACTAATAGTATGAGAGACAGACATAATGGAGGGAAAACAAACAAAAGAACTACCTAAAGAACATTAAATCCATAAGAACAAGAATGATAAATGGCTCTTCCATGTTTTGATTTGGGTACTAAAGACCTATTTGGATCTTCACACGAAATAAGCTCGAACAGTGCATACAACGCTCCAAAGACACTATGTCCGAGATTGCAGCGGGAAAGAAATAAAATATATTCTAAAACAAGTCAGCTATCCTCTTATCAATTCAGAATGGCCATTGAGGAGCTGACCATCAAAGTTATGCGTTGTTTTGGGTAGCAAAAGGGAATGTGCGACCATGAATTTTCATCATGGGTCCAAACCTATGGATTCTTGACACCAAGACTAAAGACATTTATGTCTGTTTGTCCGTTTTGTAAACTTTCGTTAACTAGTCTATATCTTCTAGTAGCTATCTTTTCAGTATCAGAGTTAAGGTCGGTGTCTATCAAAGTTGCCAGTAGTGTGAGTTAAGAAATAGTTGTGCTACCATGGTTTTTTTAATGACGGTTTTTTTCTTTTCAAACATCGCCTTTTTTGTTTTATCCACTTGTTGAAAACAATAAGATATAGACGGTAATGAATATTTAACAAACTTGAAATTTTAAATATATTAAGTACTTGAATCACTTTGTAGAGTCAATGTTTTCTTAAGGATCGACATGATTGATAAAGCTACCATTTTTTTCTTCTTCATCCTAACGAGGATGTAGGGGCACCTCTTAATGGAATCGGACAACATGGTCACCACAACTCACACTAATAGTATGAGAGACAGACATAATGGAGGGAAAACAAACAAAAGAACTACCTAAAGAACATTAAATCCATAAGAACAAGAATGATAAATGGCTCTTCCATGTTTTGATTTGGGTACTAAAGACCTATTTGGATCTTCACACGAAATAAGCTCGAACAGTGCATACAACGCTCCAAAGACACTAGGTCCGAGATTGCAGCGGGAAAGAAATAAAATATATTCTAAAATAAGCTAGCTATCCTCTTATCAATTCAGAATGGACATTGAGGAGCTGACCATCAACGTTATGCATAGTTTTGGGTTGCAAAAGGGAATGTGCGACCATGAATTTTCATCATGGGTCCAAACCTATGGATTCTTGAAACCAAGACTAGAGACATTTATGTCTGTTTGTCCGTTTTGTAAACTTTCGTTAACTAGTCTATCTCTTCTAGTAGCTATCTTTTCAGTATCAGAGTTGAGGTCGGTGTCTATCAAAGTTGCCAGTAGTGTGAGTTAAGAAATGGTTGTGCTACCATGATTTTTTTAATAACGGTTTTTTTCTTTTCAAACATCGCCTTTTTTGTATTATCAACTTGTTGAAAACAATAAGATATAGACGGTAATGAATATTTAACAAACTTGAAATTACTAAATATTTTAAGTACTTGAATCAGCCGTAGAGTCAATGTTTTCTTCAGGATCGACATGATTGATAAAGCTACCATTTTTTTCTTCTTCATCCTAACGAGGATGTAGGGGCACCTCTTAATGGAATTGGACAATATGCTCACCACAACTCACACTAATAGTAGGAGAGACATACATAATGGAGGGAAGACAAACAAAAGAACTAGCTAAAGAACATTAAATCCTTAAGAACAAGAATGATAATGGCTGTTCTATGTTTTGATTTGGGTACTAAAGACCTATTTGGATCTTCACACGAAATAAGCTCGAACAGTGCAGACAACGGTCCAAAGACACTAGATTCGAGATGGCAGCGGGAAAGAAATAAAATATATTCTAAAACAAGCTAGCTATCCTCTTATCAATTCAGATTGGACATTGAGGAGCTGACCATCAAAGTTATGGGTAGTTTTTTGTTGGAGAAGGGAATGTGCGACCACGAATTTTCATGATGGCTCCAAACCTATGGATTCTTGAATCCAAGACTAGAGACATTTATGTCTGTTTGTCCGTTTGGAAACTTCCGTTAACAGGTCTATATCTTCTAGTATGTATCTTGTGAGTATCATAATTGAGGTCGGTGTTTTGTGTCTCTCAGAAACCATCAACGTTGCAGGTAGTTTGAGTTAAGAAACGGTTGTGCTACCATGGTTTTTTTAATGATGGTTGTTTTCTTTTCAACCATCTCCTTTTTTGTTTTATCAACTGGTTGAAAACAATAAGATATAGACGGTAATGAATATTTAACAAACTTGAAATGTTAAATATATTAAGTACTTGACTCAGCCGTAGAGTCAATGTTTTCTTCAGGATCGACATGCTTGATAACGCTACCATTTTTTTCTTCTTCATCCTAACTAAGATGTAGGGGCACCTCTTAATGGAATCAGACAATATGCTTACCACAACTCACACTAATAGTAGGATAGCCAGACATAATGGAGGGAAAACAAACAAAAAAACTAACTAAAGAACATTAAATCCATCAGAACAAGAATGATAAACGGCTCTTCCATGTTTTGATTTGGGTACTAAAGACCTATTTGGATCTTCACACGAAATAAGCTCGAACAGTGCAGACAACGCTCCAAAGACACTAGGTTTAGGATGGAGCGGGAAAGAAATAAAATATATTCTGAAACAAGCTAGCTATCCTCTTATTGATTCAGAATAGATATTAAGGAGCTGACCATCAAAGTTATGCGTAGTTTTGCATGTATAAGGAAATGTGCGACCACAAATTTTCATGATGGCTCCAAACCTAGATTCTTGACACCAAATCGAGAGACCTTTTTGTATGTTTGTCCATTTTAAAAAACTTCCGTTAGCGGGTCTATATTTTCAAGTAGCTATCTTCTCAATATAAGAGTTGAGGTCGGTGTCTTGTGTCTCTAACAAACCATCAATGTTGCGAGTAGTTTTGAGTTAACAAAGGGTTGTACTACCATTGTTTTTTTAATGACGGCTTTTTTCTTTTCAAACATTGCCTTTTTGTTTCATCGACTTGTTGAAAACAATAAGATATAAAAGGTAATGAATATTTAACAAACTTGAAATGTTAAATATATTAAGTACTTTAATCAGCTTTACAGTCAATGTTTTCTTCAGGATTCACATGATTGAGAAAGCTATCATTTTTTGCTTCTTCATTTTAACTAGGATGTCGGGGTGCCTCTTAATGGAATCGGACAATATCCTCACCACAACTCACACTAATAGTAGGAGAGACACACATAATGAAGGGAAAACAAACAAAAGAACTAACTAAACAACATTAAATCCATAAGAACAAGAATGATAAATGGCTCTTCCATGTTTTAATTTGGGTACTAAAGACCTATTTTGATCTTCACACGAAATAACCTCGAACAATGCACAGACTGCTCCAGACACACTAGATTCGAGGTTGGAGCGGGAAAGAAATAAAATATATTCTAAAACAAGCTAGCTATCCTTTTATCTATTCAGGATGGGTATTGAAGAGCTGGCCATCAAAGTTATGCGTAGTTTTGGGTTGAAGAAGGCAATGGCGACCAAAATGTTCTTGATGGCTCCAAACCAAAGGATTCATTAAACCAAGACTAGAGATATTTATGTCTGTTTGTCCATTTTGAAATCCGTTAACGGGTCTATATCTCCTAGTAGTTATCTTCTGAGTATCATAGTTGAGGTCTGTGTCTTGTGTCTCTCACAAACCATCAAAGTTGCGAGTAGTTTTGAGTTAAGAAAGGGCTGTGCTACCATGGTTTTTTAATGACGGCCTTTTTCTTTTCAAGCATAGCCTTTTTTGTCTTCTCAACTGGTTGAAAAAAAATAAGATATAGAAGCTAATGAATATTTAATAAACTTGAAATGTTAAATATATTAAGTACTTGAATCAGCTTTACAGTCAATGTTTTCTTTAGGACTGATATGATTGAGAAAGTAATCATTTTTTGCTTTCATCGTAACAAGGATGTCGGGGTGCCTCTTAATGGAATCGGACAATATGCTCACAAAAACTGACACTAATAGTAGGAAAGACAGACATTAAATCCATAAGAACAAGAATGATAAAAGGCTCTTCCATGTTTTGATTTGGGTACTAAAGACCTATTTGGATCTTCACACGAAATAACCTGGAACAGTGCATAGACCGCTCCAAAGACACTAGGTTCGAGGTTAGAGCGTGAAAGAAATAAAATATATTCTAAAACAAGCTAGCTATCCTCTTATCGATTCATGATGGGTATTGAAGAGCTGACCATCAAAGTTATGCGTAGTTTTGGGTTGCAGAAGGCAATGTGCGACAACGAATGTTCATGATGGCTCCAAACCAATGGATTCTTGAAACCAAGACTAGAGACATTTTGTCTATTTGTTTGTTTTGAAAACTTCCATTAACGGGTCTATATCTCCTTCTAGGTCTGTTCTGAGTATCAGAGTTGAGGTCTGTGTCTTTTGTCTCTCACAAACCATCAAAGTTGCGAGGTGTTTTGAGTTAAGAAAGGGTTGTGCTACCATGGTTTTTTTAATACGGCTTTTTTCTTTTTAAACATCGCCTTTTTTGTCTTATCAAATGGTTGAAAACAATAACATATAGAAGGTAATGAATACTTAACAAACTTGAAATGTTAAATATATTAAGTACTTGAATCAGCTTTACTGTGAATGTTTTCTTCACGATGGACATGATTGAGAAAGCTATCATTTTTTGCTTCTTAATCCTAACTAGGATGTCGGGGTGCCTCTTAATGGAATCAGATAATATCCTCACAACAACTAGCACTAATAGTAAGAGAGACAGACATAACGGTGGAAAAAAAAACAAAAGAAGTAACTCAACAACATTAAATTCATTAGAACAAGAATGATAAAAGGCTCTTCCATGTTTTGATTTGGGTACTAAAGACCTATTTGGATCTTCACACGAAATAACCTGGAACAGTGCACAGACCGCTCCAAAGACACTAGGTTTGAGGTTAGAGTGTGACAGAAATAAAATATATTCTAAAACTAGCTAGCTATCCTCTTATCGATTCAGGATGGGTATTGAAGAGCTGACCATCAAAGTTATGCGTAGTTTTGGGTTGCAGAAGGCAATGTGCGACAACGAATGTTCATGATGGCTCCAAACCTATGGATTCTTGAAACCAAGACTAGAGACATTTATGTCTATTTGTCTGTTTTAAAATCCGTTAACGGGTCTATATCTCCTAGTAGTTATCTTCTGAGTATCAGAGTTGAGGTCTGTGTCTTGTGTCTCTTACAAACCATCAAAGTTGCGAGAAGTTTTGAGTTAAGAAAGGGTTGTGCTACCATGGTTTTTTTAATGACGGCTTTTTTCTTTTAAAACATCGCCTTTTTTGTCTTATCAAATGGTTGAAAACAATAAGATATAGAAGGTAATGAATACTTAACAAACTTGAAATGTTAAATATATTAAGTACTTGGATCTGCTTTACAGTCAATGTTTTCTTCACGATGGACATGATTGAGAAAGCTATCATTTTTTGCTTCTTCATCCTAACTAGGATGTCAGGGTGCCTCTTAATGGAATCGGACAATATGCTCACAACAACTCACACTAATAGTATAAGAGACAGACATAATGGTGGGAAAACAAACAAAAGAAGTAACTCTACCACATTAAATTAATCTTAAAAAATGATAAAAGGCTTTTCCATGATTTGATTTGGGTACTAAACACCTATTTGGATCTTCACACGAAATAACCTGGAACAGTGCACAGGCCGCTCCAAAGACACTAGTTTCGAGGTTAGAGTGTGAAAGAAATAAAATATATTCTAAAACAAGCTAGCTATCCTCTTATCGATTCAGGATGGGTATTGAAGAGCCGACCATCAAAGTTATGCATAGTTTTGGGTTGCAGAAGGCAATGTGCGACCACAAATGTTCATGATGGCTCCAAACCAATGGATTCTTGAAACAAAGACTACAGACATTTTGTCTGTTTGTTTGTTTTGAAAACATCCGTTAACGGGTCTATATCTCCTTGTAGGTCTCTTCTGAGTATCAGAGTTGAGGTCTGTGTCTTGTGTCTCTTACAAACCATCAAAGTTGCGAGTAGTTTTGAGTTAAGAAAGGGTTGTGCTACCATGGTTTTTTTAATGACGGCTTTTTTCTTTTCAAACATCGCCTTTTTTGTCTTATCAAATGGTTGAAAACAATAAGATATAGAAGGTAATGAATACTTAACAAACTTGAAATATTAAATATATTAAGTACTTGAATCAGCTTTACAGTCAATGTTTTCTTCACGATGGACATGATAGAGAAAGCTATCATTTTTTGCTTCTTCATCCTAACTAGGATGTCGGGGTGCCTCTTAATGGAATCGGACAATATGCTCACAACAACTCACACTAATAGTATGAGAGACAGACATAATGGTGGAAAAACAAACAAAAGAAGTAACTCAACGACATTAAATTAATCTAAACAAAAATGATAAAAGGCTCTTCAATGTTTTGATTTGGGTACTAAAGACCTATTTGGATCTTCACACGAAATAACCTGGAACAAAGGTACGACCGCTCCAAAGACACTAGGTTCGAGGTTAGAGTGTGAAAGAAATAAAATATATTCTAAAACAAGCTAGCTATCCTCTTATCGATTCAGGATGGGTATTGAAGAGCCGACCATCAAAGTTATGCATAGTTTTGGGTTGCAGAAGGCAATGTGCGACCACGAATGTTCATGATGGCTACAAACCAATGGATTCTTGAAACCAAGACTAGAGACATTTTGTCTGTTTGTTTGTTTTGAAAACTTCCGTTAATGGGTCTATATCTCCTTGTAGGTCTCTTCGGAGTATCAGAGTTGAGGTCTGTGTCTTGTGTCTCTTAAAAACCATCAAAGTTGCGAGTAGTTTTGAGTTAAGAAAGGGTTGTGCTACCATGGTTTTTTTAATGACGGCTTTTTTCTTTTGCAACATCGCCTTTTTGTCCTATCAAATCTTTGAAAACAATAAGATATAGAAGGTAATGAATACTTAACAGACTTGAAATGTTAAATATATTAAGTACTTGAATCAGCTTTACATTCTTGCTTTCTTCACGATGCACATGATTGAGAAAGCTATCATTTTTTGCTTCCTCATCCTAACTAGGATGTTGGGGTGCCTCTTAATGGAATCAGACAATATGCTCACAACAACTCACACTAATAGTAGGAGGGACATACATAATGCTGGAAAAACAAACAAAAGAAGTAACTCAACAACATTAAATTCATCAGAATAAGAATGATAAAAGGCTCTTCCATGTTTTGATTTTGGTACTAAAGACCTATTTGGATCTTCACACGAAATAACCTGGAATAGTGCACAGACCGCTCCAAAGACACTAGGTTCGAGGTTAGAGCGTGAAAGAAATAAAATATATTCTAAAACAAGCTAGCTATCCTCTTATCGATTCAGGATGGGTATTGAAGAGCCGACCATCAAAGTTATGCATAGTTTTGGGTTGCAGAAGGCAATGTGCGACGACAAATGTTCATGATGGCTCCAAACCAATGGATTCTTGAAACCAAGACGACAGACATTTTGTCTGTTTGTTTGTTTTGAAAACTTCCGTTAACGGGTCTATATCTCCTTGTAGAGGTCTCTTCTGAGTATCAGAGTTGAGGTCCGTGTCTTGTGTCTCTTAAAAACCATCAAAGTTGCGAGTAGTTTTGAGTTAAGAAAGGGTTGTGCTACCATGGTTTTTTTAATGACGGCTTTTTTCTTTTCAAACATCGCCTTTTGTCTTATCAAGTGGTTGAAAACAATAAGATATAGAAGGTAATGAATACTTAACAAACTTGAAATGTTAAATATATTAAGTACTTGAATCGGCTTTACATTCACTGCTTTCTTCACGATGGACATGATTGAGAAAGCTATCATTTTTTGCTTCCTCATCCTAACTAGGATGTTAGGGTGCCTCTTAATGGAATCAGACAATATGCTCACAACAACTCACACTGATAGTAGGAGGCACAGACATAATGCTGGAAAAACAAACAAAAGAAGTAACTCAACAACATTAAATTCATCAGAAAAAGAATGATAAAAGGCTCTTCCATGTTTTGATTTGGGTACTAAAGACCTATTTGGATCTTCACACAAAATAACCTGGAACAGTGCACAGACCGCTCCAAAGACACTAGGTTCGAGGTTAGAACGTGAAAGAAATAAAATATATTCTAAAACAAGCTAGCTATCCTCGTATCGATTCAGGATGGGTATTGAAGAGCCGGCCATCAAAGTTATGCATAGTTTTGGGTTGCAGAAGGCAATGTGCGACCACGAATGTTCATGATGGCTCCAAACCAATGGATTCTTGAAACCAAGAATAGAGACATTTTGTCTGTTTGTTTGTTTTGAAAACTTCTGTTAACGGGTCTATATCTCCTTGTAGGTCTCTTCTGAGTATCAGAGTTGAGGTCTGTGTCTTGTGTCTCTTAAAAACCATCAAAGTTGCAAGTAGTTTTGAGTTAAGAAAGGGTTGTGCTACCATGGTTTTTTTAATGACGGCTTTTTTCTTTTCAAACATCGCCTTTGTTGTCTTATCAAATGGTTGAAAACAATAACATATAGAAGGTAATGAATACTTAACAAACTTGAAATGTTAAATATATTAAGTACTTGAATCAGCTTTACATTCACTGCTTTCTTCACGATGGACATGATTGAGAAAGCTATCATTTTTTGCTTCCTCATCCTAACTAGGATGTTGGGGTGCCTCTTAATGGAATCAGACAATATGCTCACAACAACTCACACTAATAGTAGAAGGGACAGACATAATGCCGGAAAAACAAACAAAAGAAGTAACTCAACAACATTAAATTCATCAAAACAAGAATGATAAAAGGCTCTTCCATGTTTTGATTTGGGTACTAAAGACCTATTTGGATCTTCACACGAAATAACCCGGAACAAGGTACGTACCGCTCCAAAGACACTAGGTTCGAGGTTAGAGCGTGAAAGAAATAAAATATATTCTAAAACAAGCTAGCTATCCTCTTATCGATTCAGGATGGGTATTGAAGAGCCGACCATAAAAGTTATGCATAGTTTTGGGTTGCAAAAGGCAATGTGCGACCACGAATGTTCATGATGGCTCCAAACCAATGGATTCTTGAAACCAAGACGACAGACATTTTGTCTCGTTTGTTTGTTTTGAAAACTTCCGTTAACGGGTCTATATCTCCTTGTAGGTCTCTTCGGAGTATCAGAGTTGAGGTCTGTGTCTTCTGTCTCTTAAAAACCATCAAAGTTGCGAGTAGTTTTGAGTTAAGAAAGTGTTGTGCTACCATGGTTTTTTTAATGACCGCTTTTTTCTTTTCAAACATCGCCTTTTTTGTCCTATCAAATGGTTGAAAACAATAACATATAGAAGGTAATGAATACTTAACAAACTTGAAATGTTAAATATATTAAGTACTTGAATCAGCTTTACATTCCTTTGCTTTCTTCACGATGCACATGATTGAGAAAGCTATCATTTTTTGCTTCCTCATCCTAACTAGGATGTTGGGGTGCCTCTTAATGGAATCAGACAATATGCTCACAACAACTCACACTAACAGTAGGAGGGACATACATAATGCTGGAAAAACAAACAAAAGAAGTAACTCAACAAAATTAAATTCATCAGAACAAGAATGATAAAAGGCTCTTCCATGTTTTGATTTCGGTACTAAAGACCTATTTGGATCTTCACACGAAATAACCTGGAATAGTGCACAGACCGCTCCAAAGACACTAGGTTCGAGGTTAGAGCGTGAAAGAAATAAAATATATTCTAAAACAAGCTAGCTATCCTCTTATCGATTCAGGATGGGTATTGAAGAGCCGACCATCAAAGTTATGCATAGTTTTGGGTTGCAGAAGGCAATGTGCGACGACAAATGTTCATGATGGCTCCAAACCAATGGATTCTTGAAACCAAGACGACAGACATTTTGTCTGTTTGTTTGTTTTGAAAACTTCCGTTAACGGGTCTATATCTCCTTGTAGGTCTCTTCTGAGTATCAGAGTTGAGGTCCATGTCTTGTGTCTCTTAAAAACCATCAAAGTTGCGAGTAGTTTTGAGTTAGGAAAGGGTTGTGCTACCATGGTTTTTTTAATGACGGCTTTTTTCTTTTCAAACATCGCCTTTTGTCTTATCAAGTGGTTGAAAACAATAAGATATAGAAGGTAATGAATACTTAACAAACTTGAAATGTTAAATATATTAAGTACTTGAATCAGCTTTACATTCACTGCTTTCTTCACGATGGACATGATTGAGAAAGCTATCATTTTTTGCTTCCTCATCCTAACTAGGATGTTAGGGTGCCTCTTAATGGAATCAGACAATATGCTCACAACAACTCACACTGATAGTAGGAGGCACATACATAATGCTAGAAAAACAAACAAAAGAAGTAACTCAACAACATTAAATTCATCAGAAAAAGAATGATAAAAGGCTCTTCCATGTTTTGATTTGGGTACTAAAGACCTATTTGGATCTTCACACAAAATAACCTGGAACAGTGCACATACCGCTCCAAAGACACTAGGTTCGAGGTTAGAACGTGAAAGAAATAAAATATATTCTAAAATAAGCTAGCTATCCTCTTATCGATTCAGGATGGGTATTGAAGAGCCGGCCATCAAAGTTATGCATAGTTTTGGGTTGCAGAAGGCAATGTGCGACCACGAATGTTCATGATGGCTCCAAACCAATGGATTCTTGAAACCAAGAGTAGAGACATTTTGTCTGTTTGTTTGTTTTGAAAATTTCTGTTAACGGGTCTATATCTCCTTGTAGGTCTCTTCTGAGTATCAGAGTTGAGGTCTGTGTCTTGTGTCTCTTAAAAACCATCAAAGTTGCGAGTAGTTTTGAGTTAAGAAAGGGTTGTGCTACCATGGTTTTTTTAATGACGGCTTTTTTCTTTTCAAACATCGCCTTTGTTGTCTTATTAAATGGTTGAAAACAATAACATATAGAAGGTAATGAATACTTAACAAACTTGAAATGTTAAATATATTAAGTACTTGAATCAGCTTTACATTCACTGCTTTCTTCACGATGGACATGATTGAGAAAGCTATCATTTTTTGCTTCCTCATCCTAACTAGGATGTTGGGGTGCCTCTTAATGGAATCGACAATATGCTCACAACAACTCACACTAATAGTAGAAGGGACAGACATAATGCTGGAAAAACAAACAAAAGAAGTAATTCAACAACATTAAATTCATCAAAACAAGAATGATAAAAGGCTCTTCCATATTTTGATTTGGGTACTAAAGACCTATTTGGATCTTCACACGAAATAACCTGGAACAGTGCACAGACCGCTCCAAAGACACTAGGTTCGAGGTTAGAGCGTGAAAGAAATAAAATATATTCTAAAACAAGCTAGCTATCCTCTTATCGATTCAGGATGGGTATTGAAGAGCCGACCATCAAAGTTATGCATAGTTTTGGGTTGCAAAAGGCAATGTGCGACCACGAATGTTCATGATGGCTCCAAACCAATGGATTCTTGAAACCAAGACTAGAGACATTTTGTCTGTTTGTTTGTTTTGAAAACTTCCGTTAACGGGTCTATATCTCCTTGTAGGTCTCTTCGGAGTATCAGAGTTGAGGTCTGTGTCTTCTGTGTCTTAAAAACCATCAAAGTTGCAAGTAGTTTTGAGTTAAGAAAGTGTTGTGCTACCATGGTTTTTTTAATGACCGCTTTTTTCTTTTCAAACATCGCCTTTTTTGTCTTATCAAATGGTTTGAAAACAATAAGATATAGAAGGTAATGAATACTTAACAAACTTGAAATATTAAATATATTAAGTACTTGAATCAGCCTTACAGTCAATGTTTTCTTCACGATGGACATGATTGAGAAAGCTATCATTTTTTGCTTCTTCATCCTAACTAGGATGTCGGGGTGCCTCTTAATGGAATCGGACAATATGCTCACAACAACTCACACTAATAGTATGAGAGACAGACATAATGGTGGAAAAACAAACAAAAGAAGTAACTCAACGACATTAAATTCATCTAAACAAAAATGATAAAAGGCTCTTCCATGTTTTGATTTGGGTACTAAAGACCTATTTGGATCTTCACACGAAATAACCTGGAACAGTGCATAGACCGCTCCAAAGACACTAGGTTCGAGGTTAGAGCGTGAAAGAAATAAAATATATTCTAAAACAAGCTAGCTATCCTCTTATCGATTCAGGATGGGTATTGAAGAGCCGACCATCAAAGTTATGCATAGTTTTGGGTTGCAAAAGGCAATGTGCGACCACGAATGTTCATGATGGCTCCAAACCAATGGATTCTTGAAACAAAGACTAGAGACATTTTGTCTGTTTGTTTGTTTTGAAAACTTCCGTTAACGGGTCTATATCTCCTTGTAGGTCTCTTCTGAGTATCAGAGTTGAGGTCTGTGTCTTGTGTCTCTTAAAAACCATCAAAGTTGCAAGTAGTTTTGAGTTAAGAAAGGGTTGTGCTACCATGGTTTTTTTAATGACGGCTTTTTTCTTTTCAAACATCGCCTTTGTTGTCTTATCAAATGGTTGAAAACAATAACATATAGAAGGTAATGAATACTTAACAAACTTGAAATGTTAAATATATTAAGTACTTGAATCAGCTTTACATTCACTGCTTTCTTCACGATGGACATGATTGAGAAAGCTATCATTTTTTGCTTCCTCATCCTAACTAGGATGTTGGGGTGCCTCTTAATGGAATCAGACAATATGCTCACAACAACTCACACTAATAGTAGAAGGGACAGACATAATGCCGGAAAAACAAACAAAAGAAGTAACTCAACAACATTAAATTCATCAAAACAAGAATGATAAAAGGCTCTTCCATGTTTTGATTTGGGTACTAAAGACCTATTTGGATCTTCACACGAAATAACCTGGAACAATCAGACGTACCGCTCCAAAGACACTAGGTTCGAGGTTAGAGCGTGAAAGAAATAAAATATATTCTAAAACAAGCTAGCTATCCTCTTATCGATTCAGGATGGGTATTGAAGAGCCGACCATAAAAGTTATGCATAGTTTTGGGTTGCAAAAGGCAATGTGCGACCACGAATGTTCATGATGGCTCCAAACCAATGGATTCTTGAAACCAAGACGACAGACATTTTGTCTGTTTGTTTGTTTTGAAAACTTCCGTTAACGGGTCTATATCTCCTTGTAGGTCTCTTCGGAGTATCAGAGTTGAGGTCTGTGTCTTCTGTCTCTTAAAAACCATCAAAGTTGCGAGTAGTTTTGAGTTAAGAAAGTGTTGTGCTACCATGGTTTTTTTAATGACGGCTTTTTTCTTTTCAAACATCGCCTTTGTTGTCTTATTAAATGGTTGAAAACAATAACATATAGAAGGTAATGAATACTTAACAAACTTGAAATGTTAAATATATTAAGTACTTGAATCAGCTTTACATTCATCGCTTTCTTCACGATGGACATGATTGAGAAAGCTATCATTTTTTGCTTCCTCATCCTAACTAGGATGTTGGGGTGCCTCTTAATGGAATCAGACAATATGCTCACAACAACTCACACTAATAGTAGAAGGGACAGACATAATGCTGGAAAAACAAACAAAAGAAGTAATTCAACAACATTAAATTCATCAAAACAAGAATGATAAAAGGCTCTTCCATATTTTGATTTGGGTACTAAAGACCTATTTGGATCTTCACACGAAATAACCTGGAACGAAGTGCACGGACCGCTCCAAAGACACTAGGTTCGAGGTTAGAGCGTGAAAGAAATAAAATATATTCTAAAACAAGCTAGCTATCCTCTTATCGATTCAGGATGGGTATTGAAGAGCCGACCATCAAAGTTATGCATAGTTTTGGGTTGCAAAAGGCAATGTGCGACCACGAATGTTCATGATGGCTCCAAACCAATGGATTCTTGAAACCAAGACTAGAGACATTTTGTCTGTTTGTTTGTTTTGAAAACTTCCGTTAACGGGTCTATATCTCCTTGTAGGTCTCTTCGGAGTATCAGAGTTGAGGTCTGTGTCTTCTGTGTCTTAAAAACCATCAAAGTTGCGAGTAGTTTTGAGTTAAGAAAGTGTTGTGCTACCATGGTTTTTTTAATGACCGCTTTTTTCTTTTCAAACATCGCCTTTTTTGTCTTATCAAATGGTTTGAAAACAATAAGATATAGAAGGTAATGAATACTTAACAAACTTGAAATATTAAATATATTAAGTACTTGAATCAGCCTTACAGTCAATGTTTTCTTCACGATGGACATGATTGAGAAAGCTATCATTTTTTGCTTCTTCATCCTAACTAGGATGTCGGGGTGCCTCTTAATGGAATCGGACAATATGCTCACAACAACTCACACTAATAGTATGAGAGACGGACATAATGGTGGAAAAACAAACAAAAGAAGTAACTCAACGACATTAAATTCATCTAAACAAAAATGATAAAAGGCTCTTCCATGTTTTGATTTGGGTACTAAAGACCTATTTGGATCTTCACACGAAATAACCTGGAACAAAGTGCATAGACCGCTCCAAAGACACTAGGTTCGAGGTTAGAGCGTGAAAGAAATAAAATATATTCTAAAACAAGCTAGCTATCCTCTTATCGATTCAGGATGGGTATTGAAGAGCCGACCATCAAAGTTATGCATAGTTTTGGGTTGCAAAAGGCAATGTGCGACCACGAATGTTCATGATGGCTCCCAACCAATGGATTCTTGAAACAAAGACTAGAGACATTTTGTCTGTTTGTTTGTTTTGAAAACTTCCGTTAACAGGTCTATATCTCCTTGTAGGTCTCTTCTGAGTATCAGAGTTGAGGTCTGTGTCTTGTGTCTCTTACAAACCATCAAACTTGCGAGTAGTTTTGAGTTAAGAAAGGGTTGTGCTACCATGGTTTTTTTAATGACGGCTTTTTTCTTTTCAAACATCGCCTTTTTTGTCTTATCAAATGGTTGAAAACAATAAGATATAGAAGGTAATGAATACTTAACAAATTTGAAATGTTAAATATATTAAGTACTTGAATTAGCTGTACATTCATTGCTTTCTTCACGATGGACATGGTTGAGAAAGCTATCACTTTTTGCTTCTTCATCCTAACTAGGATGTCGGGGTGCCTCTTAATGGAATCGGACAATATGCTCACAACAACTCACACTAATAGTGTGAGAGACAGACATAATGGTGGAAAAACAAATAAAAGAAGTAACTCAACAACATTAAATTCATCTAAACAAAAATGATAAAAGGCTCTTCCATGTTTTGATTTGGGTACTAAAGACCTATTTGGATCTTCACACGAAATAACCTTGAACAGTGCACAGACCGCTCCAAAGACACTAGGTTCGAGGTTAGAGCGTGAAAGAAATAAAATATATTCTAAAACAAGCTAGCTATCCTCTTATCGATTCAGGATGGGTATTGAAGAGCCGACCATCAAAGTTATGCATAGTTTTGGGTTGGAGAAGGTAATGTGCGACCACAAATGTTCATGATGGCTCCAAACCAATGGATTCTTGAAACCATGACTACAGACATTTTGTCTGTTTGTTTGTTTTGAAAACTTCTGTTAACGGGTCTATATCTCCTTGTAGGTCTCTTCTGAGTATCAGAGTTGAGGTCTGTGTCTTGTGTCTCTTAAAAACCATCAAAGTTGCGAGTAGTTTTGAGTTAAGAAAGGGTTGTGCTACCATGGTTTTTTTAATGACGGCTTTTTTCTTTTCTAACATCGCCTTTTTTTTCTTATCAAATGGTTGAAAACAATAACATATAGAAGGTAATGAATACTTAACAAACTTGAAATGTTAAATATATTAAGTACTTGAATCAGCTTTACATTCATTGCTTTCTTCACGATGGACATGATTGAGAAAGCTATCAGTTTTTGCTTCCTCATCCTAACTAGGATGTTGGGGTGCCTCTTTATGGAATCAGACAATATGCTCACAACAACTCACACTAATAGTAGAAGGGACAGACATAATGCTGGAAAAACAAACAAAAGAAGTAACTCAACAACATTAAATTCATCTAAACAAAAATGATAAAAGGCTCTTCGATGTTTTGATTTGGGTAATAAAGACCTATTTGGATCTTCACACGAAATAACCTGGAACAGTGCACAGACCGCTCCAAAGACACTAGGTTCGAGGTTAGAGCGTGAAAGAAATAAAATATATTCTAAAACAAGCTAGCTATCCTCTTATCGATTCAGGATGGGTATTGAAGAGCCGACCATCAAAGTTATGCATAGTTTTGGGTTGCAGAAGGCAATGTGTGACCACAAATGTTCATGATGGCTCCAAGCCAATGGATTCTTGAAACCAAGACTACAGACATTTTGTCTGTTTGTTTGTTTTGAAAACTTCTGTTAACGGGTCTATATCTCCTTGTAGGTCTCTTCTAAGTATCAGAGTTGAGGTCTGTGTCTTGTGTCTCTTACAAACCATCAAACTTGCGAGTAGTTTTGAGTTAAGAAAGGGTTGTGCTACCATGGTTTTTTTAATGACGGCTTTTTTCTTTTCAAACATCGCCTTTTTTGTCTTATCAAATGGTTGAAAACAATAACATATAGAAGGTAATGAATACTTAACAAACTTGAAATGTTAAATATATTAAGTACTTGAATCAGCTTTACATTCATTGCTTTCTTCACGATGGACATGATTGAGAAAGCTATCAGTTTTTGCTTCCTCATCCTAACTAGGATGTCGGGGTGCCTCTTAATGGAATCAGACAATATGCTCACAACAACTCACACTAATAGTAGAAGGGACAGACATAATGCTGGAAAAACAAACAAAAGAAGTAACTCAACAACATTAAATTCATTAGAACAAGAATGATAAAAGGCTCTTCCATGTTTTGATTTGGGTACTAAAGACCTATTTGGATCTTCACACGAAATAACCTGGAACAGTGCACAGACCGCTCCAGAGACACTAGGTTCGAGGTTAGAGCGTGAAAGAAATAAAATATATTCTAAAACAAGCTAGCTATCCTCTTATCGATTCAGGATGGGTATTGAAGAGCCGACCATCAAAGTTATGCATAGTTTTGGGTTGCGAGAAGGCAATGTGTGACCACAAATGTTCATGATGGCTCCAAGCCAATGGATTCTTGAAACCAAGACTACGTGACATTTTGTCTGTTTGTTTGTTTTGAAAACTTCTGTTAACGGGTCTATATCTCCTTGTAGGTCTCTTCTAAGTATCAGAGTTGAGGTCTGTGTCTTGTGTCTCTTACAAACCATCAAACTTGCGAGTAGTTTTGAGTTAAGAAAGGGTTGTGCTACCATGGTTTTTTTAATGACGGCTTTTTTCTTTTCAAACATCGCCTTTTTTGTCTTATCAAATGGTTGAAAACAATAACATATAGAAGGTAATGAATACTTAACAAACTTGAAATGTTAAATATATTAAGTACTTGAATCAGCTTTACATTCATTGCTTTCTTCACGATGGACATGATTGAGAAAGCTATCAGTTTTTGCTTCCTCATCCTAACTAGGATGTCGGGGTGCCTCTTAATGGAATCAGACAATATGCTCACAACAACTCACACTAATAGTAGAAGGGACAGACATAATGCTGGAAAAACAAACAAAAGAAGTAACTCAACAACATTAAATTCATTAGAACAAGAATGATAAAAGGCTCTTCCATGTTTTGATTTGGGTACTAAAGACCTATTTGGATCTTCACACGAAATAACCTGGAACAGTGCACAGACCGCTCCAAAGACACTAGGTTCGAGGTTAGAGCATGAAAGAAATAAAATATATTCTAAAACAAGCTAGCTATCCTCTTATCGATTCAGGATGGGTATTGAAGAGCCGGCCATCAAAGTTATGCATAGTTTAGGGTTGCAGAAGGCAATGTGCGAGCACGAATGTTCATGATGGCTCCAAACCAATGGATTCTTGAAACCAAGACTAGAGACATTTTGTCTGTTTGTTTGTTTTGAAAACTTCCGTTAACGGGTCTATATCTCCTTGTAGGTCTCTTCTGAGTATCAGAGTTGAGGTCTGTGTCTTGTGTCTCTTAAAAACCATCAAAGTTGCGAGTAGTTTTGAGTTAAGAAAGGGTTGTGCTACCATGGTTTTTTTAATGACGGCTTTTTTCTTTTCAAACATCGCCTTTGTTGTCTTATTAAATGGTTGAAAACAATAACATATAGAAGGTAATGAATACTTAACAAACTTGAAATGTTAAATATATTAAGTACTTGAATCGGCTTTACATTCATTGCTTTCTTCACGATGGACATGATTGAGAAAGCTATCATTTTTTGCTTCCTCATCCTAACTAGGATGTTGGGGTGCCTCTTAATGGAATCGGACAATATGCTCACAACAACTCACACTAATAGTAGAAGGGACGGACATAATGCTGGAAAAACAAACAAAAGAAGTAATTCAACAACATTAAATTCATCAAAACAAGAATGATAAAAGGCTCTTCCATATTTTGATTTGGGTACTAAAGACCTATTTGGATCTTCACACGAAATAACCTGGAACAGTGCACAGACCGCTCCAAAGACACTAGGTTCGAGGTTAGAGCGTGAAAGAAATAAAATATATTCTAAAACAAGCTAGCTATCCTCTTATCGATTCAGGATGGGTATTGAAGAGCCGACCATCAAAGTTATGCATAGTTTTGGGTTGCAAAAGGCAATGTGCGACCACGAATGTTCATGATGGCTCCAAACCAATGGATTCTTGAAACCAAGACTAGAGACATTTTGTCCGTTTGTTTGTTTTGAAAACTTCCGTTAACGGGTCTATATCTCCTTGTAGGTCTCTTCGGAGTATCAGAGTTGAGGTCTGTGTGTTCTGTGTCTTAAAAACCATCAAAGTTGCGAGTAGTTTTGAGTTAAGAAAGTGTTGTGCTACCATGGTTTTTTTAATGACGGCTTTTTTCTTTTCAAACATCGCCTTTTTTGTCTTATCAAATGGTTGAAAACAATAACATATAGAAGGTAATGAATACTTAACAAACTTGAAATGTTAAATATATTAAGTACTTGAATCAGCTTTACATTCATTGCTTTCTTCACGATGGACATGATTGAGAAAGCTATCAGTTTTTGCTTCCTCATCCTAACTAGGATGTTGGGGTGCCTCTTAATGGAATCAGACAATATCCTCACAACAACTCACACTAATAGTAGAAGGGACAGACATAATGCTGGAAAAACAAACAAAAGAAGTAACTCAACAACATTAAATTCATCAGAACAAGAATGATAAAAGGCTCTTCCATGTTTTGATTTGGGTACTAAAGACCTATTTGGATCTTCACACGAAATAACCTGGAACAATGCATAGACCGCTTCAAAGACACTAGGTTCGAGGTTAGAGCGTGATAGAAATAAAATATATTCTAAAACAAGCTAGCTATCCTCTTATCGATTCAGGATGGGTATTGAAGAGCCGACCATAAAAGTTATGCATAGTTTTGGGTTGCAGAAGGCAATGTGCGAGCACGAATGTTCATGATGGCTCCAAACCAATGGATTCTTGAAACCAAGACTAGAGACATTTTGTCTGATTGTTTATTTTGAAAACTTCTGTTAACGGGTCTATATCTCCTTGTAGGTCTCTTCTAAGTATCAGAGTTGAGGTCTGTGTCTTGTGTCTCTTACAAACCATCAAACTTGCGAGTAGTTTTGAGTTAAGAAAGGGTTGTGCTACCATGGTTTTTTTAATGACGGCTTTTTTCTTTTCAAACATCGCCTTTTTTGTCTTATCAAATGGTTGAAAACAATAACATATAGAAGGTAATGAATACTTAACAAACTTGAAATGTTAAATATTTTAAGTACTTGAATTAGCTTTACAGTCAATGTTTTCTTCACGATGGACAAGATTGAGAAAGCTATCATTTTTTGTTTCCTCATCCTAACTAGGATGTCGAGGTGCCTCTTAATGGAATCGGACAATATGCTCACAACAACTCACACTAATAGTATAAGAGACAGACATAATGGTGGAAAAACAAATAAAAGAAGTAACTCAACAACATTAAATTCATCTAAACAAAAATGATAAAAGGCTCTTCGATGTTTTGATTTGGGTACTAAAGACCTATTTGGATCTTCACACGAAATAACACTGGAACGAGTGCACGGACCGCTCCAAAGACACTAGGTTCGAGGTTAGAGCGTGAAAGAAATAAAATATATTCTAAAACAAGCTAGCTATCCTCTTATCGATTCGGGATGGGTATTGAAGAGCCGGCCATCAAAGTTATGCATAGTTTAGGGTTGCGAGAAGGCAATGTGCGAGCACGAATGTTCATGATGGCTCCAAACCAATGGATTCTTGAAACCAAGACTAGAGACATTTTGTCCGTTTGTTTGTTTTGAAAACTTCCGTTAACGGGTCTATATCTCCTTGTAGGTCTCTTCTGAGTATCAGAGTTGAGGTCCGTGTCTTGTGTCTCTTAAAAACCATCAAAGTTGCGAGTAGTTTTGACTTAAGAAAGGGTTGTGCTACCATGGTTTTTTTAATGACCGCTTTTTTCTTTTCAAACATCACCTTTTTTGTCTTATCAAATGGTTGAAAACAATAAGATATAGAAGGTAATGAATACTTAACAAACTTGAAATGTTAAATATATCAAGTACTTGAATCAGCTTTACATTCATTGCTTTCTGCACGATGGACATGATTGAGAAAGCTATCATTTTTTGCTTCCTCATCCTAACTAGGATGTTGGAGTGTCTCTTAATGGAATCAGACAATATGCTCACAACAACTCACACTGATAGTAGGAGGCACAGACATAATGCTGGAAAAACAAACAAAAGAAGTAACTCAACAACATTAAATTCATTAGAACAAGAATGATAAAAGGCTCTTCCATGTTTTGATTTGGGTACTAAAGACCTATTTGGATCTTCACACGAAATAACACGGAACGAAGGCACGTACCGCTCCAAAGACACTAGGTTCGAGGTTAGAACGTGAAAGAAATAAAATATATTCTAAAACAAGCTAGCTATCCTCTTATCGATTCAGGATGGGTATTGAAGAGCCAACCATCAAAGTTATGCATAGTTTTGGGTTACAGAATGCAATGTGCGACCACAAATGTTCATGATGGCTCCAAACCAATGGATTCTTGAAACCAAGACTACAGACATTTTGTCTGTTTGTTTGTTTTGAAAACTTCCGTTAACGGGTCTATATCTCCTTGTAGGTCTCTTCTGAGTATCGAAGTTGAGGTCTGTGTCTTGTGTCTCTTACAAACCATCAAAGTTGCGAGTAGTTTTGAGTTAAGAATGGGTTGTGCTACCAAGGTTTTTTTAATGACGGCTTTTTTCTTTTCAAACATCGCCTTTTTTGTCTTATCAAATGGTTGAAAACAATAAGATATAGAAGGTAATGAATACTTAACAAACTTGAAATGTTAAATATTTTAAGTACTTGAATTAGCTTTACAGTCAATGCTTTCTTCACGATGGACATGATTGAGAAAGCTATCCTTTTTTGCTTCTTCATCCTAACTAGGATGTCAGGGTGCCTCTTAATGGAATCGGACAATATGCTCACAACAACTCACACTAATAGTATAAGAGACAGACATAATGGTGGAAAAACAAATAAAAGAAGTAACTCAACAACATTAAATTCATCTAAACAAAAATGATAAAAGGCTCTTCGATGTTTTGATTTGGGTACTAAAGACCTATTTGGATCTTCACACGAAATAACCTGGAACAGTGCACAGACCGCTCCAAAGACACTAGGTTCGAGGTTAGAGTGTGAAAGAAATAAAATATATTCTAAAACAAGCTAGCTATCCTCTTATCGATTCAGGATGTGTATTGAAGAGCCGACCATCAAAGTTATGCATAGTTTTGGGTTGCAGAAGGCAATGTGCGACCACAAATGTTCATGATGGCTCCAAACCAATGGATTCTTGAAACCAAGACTACAGATATTTTGTCTGTTTCTTTGTTTTTAAAACTTCTGTTAACGGGTCTATATCTTCTTGTAGGTCACTTCTGAGTATCAGAGTTGAGGTCTGTGTCTTGTGTCTCTTAAAAACCATCAAAGTTGCGAGTAGTTTTGAGTTAAGAAAGGGTTGTACTACCATGGTTTTTTTAATGACGGCTTTTTTCTTTTCAAACATCGCCTTTTTTGTCTTATCAAATGGTTGAAAACAATAAGATATAGAAGGTAATGAATACTTAACAAACTTGAAATGTTAAATATTTTAAGTACTTGAATTAGCTTTACAGTCAATGTTTTCTTCACGATGGACATGATTGAGAAAGCTATCATTTTTTGCTTCTTCATTCTAACTAGGATGTCGGGGTGTCTCTTAATGGAATCGGACAATATGCTCACAACAACTCACACTAATAGTATAAGAGACAGACATAATGGAGGAAAAACAAATAAAAGAAGTAACTCAACAACATTAAATTCATCCAAACAAAAATGATAAAAGGCTCTTCGATGTTTTGATTTGGGTACTAAAGACCTATTTGGATCTTCACACGAAATAACCTGGAACAGTGCACAGACCGCTCCAAAGACACTAGGTTCGAGGTTAGAGCGTGAAAGAAATAAAATATATTCCAAAACAAGCTAGCTATCCTCTTATCGATTCAGGATGGGTATTGAAGAGCCGGCCATCAAAGTTATGCATAGTTTAGGGTTGCAGAAGGCAATGTGCGACCACGAATGTTCATGATGGCTCCAAACCAATGGATTCTTGAAACCAAGACTAGAGACATTTTGTCTGTTTGTTTGTTTTGAAAACTTCCGTTAATGGGTCTATATCTCCTTGTAGGTCTCTTCTGAGTATCAGAGTTGAGGTATGTGTCTTGTGTCTCTTAAAAACCATCAAAGTTGCGAGTAGTTTTGAGTTAAGAAAGGGTTGTGCTACCATGGTTTTTTTAATGACCGCTTTTTTCTTTTCAAACATCGCCTTTTTTGTCTTATCAAATGGTTGAAAACAATAAGATATAGAAGGTAATGAATACTTAACAAACTTGAAATGTTAAATATATCAAGTACTTGAATCAGCTTTACATTCATTGCTTTCTTCACGATGGACATGATTGAGAAAGCTATCATTTTTTGCTTCCTCATCCTAACTAGGATGTTGGGGTGCCTCTTAATGGAATCAGACAATATGCTCACAACAACTCACACTAATAGTAGGAGGGACACACATAATGCTGGAATAACAAACAAAAGAAGTAACTCAACAACATTAAATTCATCTAAACAAAAATGATAAATGGCTCTTCCATGTTTTGATTTGGGTACTAAAGACCTATTTGGATCTTCACACGAAATAACCTGGAACAGTGCACAGACCGCTCCAAAGACACTAGGTTCGAGGTTAGAGCGTGAAAGAAATAAAATATATTCTAAAACAAGCTAGCTATCCTCTTATCGATTCAAGATGGGTATTGAAGAGCCGGCCATCAAAGTTATGCATAGTTTTGGGTTGCAGAAGGCAATGTGCGACCACGAATGTTCATGATGGCTCCAAACCAATGGATTCTTGAAACCAAGACTACTGACATTTTGTCTCCGTTTGTTTGTTTTGAAAACATCCGATAACGGGTCTATATCTCCTTGTAGGTCTCTTCTGAGTATCAGAGTTGAGGTCCGTGTCTTGTGTCTCTTAAAAACCATCAAAGTTGCGAGTAGTTTTGACTTAAGAAAGGGTTGTGCTACCATGGTTTTTTTAATGACGGCTTTTTTCTTTTCAAACATCGCCTTTTGTCTTATCAAATGGTTGAAAACAATAAGATATAGAAGGTAATGAATACTTAACAAACTTGAAATGTTAAATATATTAAGTACTTGAATCGGCTTTACATTCACCGCTTTCTTCACGATGGACATGATTGAGAAAGCTATCACTTTTTGCTTCCTCATCCTAACTAGGATGTTGGGGTGCCTCTTAATGGAATAAGACAATATGCTCACAACAACTCACACTAATAGTAGAAGGGACACACATAATGCTGGAATAACAAACAAAAGAAGTAACTCAACAACATTAAATTCATCATAACAAGAATGATAAAAGGCTCTTCCATGTTTTGATTTGGGTACTAAAGACCTATTTGGATCTTCACACGAAATAACCTGGAACAGTGCACAGACCGCTCCAAAGACACTAAGTTCGAGGTTAGAGCGTGAAAGAAATAAAATATATTCTAAAACAAGCTAGCTATCCTCTTATCGATTCAAGATGGGTATTGAAGAGCCGGCCATCAAAGTTATGCATAGTTTTGGGTTGCAGAAGGCAATGTGCGACCATGAATGTTCATGATGGCTCCAAACCAATGGATTCTTGAAACCAAGACTAGAGACATTTTGTCTGTTTGTTTGTTTTGAAAACTTCCGTTAATGGGTCTATATCTCCTTGTAGGTCTCTTCTGAGTATCAGAGTTGAGGTATGTGTCTTGTGTCTCTTAAAAACCATCAAAGTTGCGAGTAGTTTTGAGTTAAGAAAGGGTTGTGCTACCATGGTTTTTTTAATGACCGCTTTTTTCTTTTCAAACATCGCCTTTTTTGTCTTATCAAATGGTTGAAAACAATAAGATATAGAAGGTAATGAATACTTAACAAACTTGAAATGTTAAATATATCAAGTACTTGAATCAGCTTTACATTCATTGCTTTCTTCACGATGGACATGATTGAGAAAGCTATCATTTTTTGCTTCCTCATCCTAACTAGGATGTTGGGGTGCCTCTTAATGGAATCAGACAATATGCTCACAACAACACACACTAATAGTAGGAGGGACATACATAATGCTGGAAAAACAAACAAAAGAAGTAACTCAACAACATTAAATTCATCTAAACAAAAATGATAAATGGCTCTTCCATGTTTTGATTTGGGTACTAAAGACCTATTTGGATCTTCACACGAAATAACCTGGAACAGTGCACAGACCGCTCCAAAGACACTAGGTTCGAGGTTAGAGCGTGATAGAAATAAAATATATTCTAAAACAAGCTAGCTAGGCTCTTCTCGATTTAGGATGGGTATTGAAGAGCTGACCATCAAAGTTATGCGTAGTTTTGGGTTACAGAAGCCAATGTGCGACCATGAATGTTCATGATGGCTCCAAACCAATGGATTCTTGAAACCAAGACTACTGACATTTTGTCTGTTTGTTTGTTTTGAAAACATCCGATAACGGGTCTATATCTCCTTGTAGGTCTCTTCTGAGTATCAGAGTTGAGGTCCGTGTCTTGTGTCTCTTAAAAACCATCAAAGTTGCGAGTAGTTTTGACTTAAGAAAGGGTTGTGCTACCATGGCTTTTTTAATGACGGCTTTTTTCTTTTCAAACATCGCCTTTTGTCTTATCAAATGGTTGAAAACAATAAGATATAGAAGGTAATGAATACTTAACAAACTTGAAATGTTAAATATATTAAGTACTTGAATCAGCTTTACATTCACTGCTTTCTTCACGATGGACATGATTGAGAAAGCTATCACTTTTTGCTTCCTCATCCTAACTAGGATGTTGGGGTGCCTCTTAATGGAATAAGACAATATGCTCACAACAACTCACACTAATAGTAGAAGGGACACACATAATGCTTGGAATAACAAACAAAAGAAGTAACTCAACAACATTAAATTCATCATAACAAGAATGATAAAAGGCTCTTCCATGTTTTGATTTGGGTACTAAAGACCTATTTGGATCTTCACACGAAATAACCCGGAACAAAGTGCACAGACCGCTCCAAAGACACTAGGTTCGAGGTTAGAGCGTGAAAGAAATAAAATATATTCTAAAACAAGCTAGCTATCCTCTTATCGATTCAAGATGGGTATTGAAGAGCCGGCCATCAAAGTTATGCATAGTTTTGGGTTGCAGAAGGCAATGTGCGACCACGAATGTTCATGAGGGCTCCAAACCAATGGATTCTTGAAACCAAGACTACTGACATTTTGTCTGTTTGTTTGTTTTGAAAACATCCGATAACGGGTCTATATCTCCTTGTAGGTCTCTTCTGAGTATCAGAGTTGAGGTCCGTGTCTTGTGTCTCTTAAAAACCATCAAAGTTGCGAGTAGTTTTGACTTAAGAAAGGGTTGTGCTACCATGGTTTTTTTAATGACGGCTTTTTTCTTTTCAAACATCGCCTTTTGTCTTATCAAATGGTTCAAAACAATAAGATATAGAAGGTAATGAATACTTAACAAACTTGAAATGTTAAATATATCAAGTACTTGAATCAGCTTTACATTCACTGCTTTCTTCACGATGGACATGATTGAGAAAGCTATCACTTTTTGCTTCCTCATCCTAACTAGGATGTTGGGGTGCCTCTTAATGGAATAAGACAATATGCTCACAACAACTCACACTAATAGTAGAAGGGACACACATAATGCTTTGGAATAACAAACAAAAGAAGTAACTCAACAACATTAAATTCATCATAACAAGAATGATAAAAGGCTCTTCCATGTTTTGATTTGGGTACTAAAGACCTATTTGGATCTTCACACGAAATAACCTGGAACAGGTGCACGTACCGCTCCAAAGACACTAGGTTCGAGGTTAGAGCGTGAAAGAAATAAAATATATTCTAAAACAAGCTAGCTATCCTCTTATCGATTCAAGATGGGTATTGAAGAGCCGGCCATCAAAGTTATGCATAGTTTTGGGTTGCAGAAGGCAATGTGCGACCACGAATGTTCATGAGGGCTCCAAACCAATGGATTCTTGAAACCAAGACTACTGACATTTTGTCTGTTTGTTTGTTTTGAAAACATCCGATAACGGGTCTATATCTCCTTGTAGGTCTCTTCTGAGTATCAGAGTTGAGGTCCGTGTCTTGTGTCTCTTAAAAACCATCAAAGTTGCGAGTAGTTTTGACTTAAGAAAGGGTTGTGCTACCATGGTTTTTTTAATGACGGCTTTTTTCTTTTCAAACATCGCCTTTTGTCTTATCAAATGGTTCAAAACAATAAGATATAGAAGGTAATGAATACTTAACAAACTTGAAATGTTAAATATATCAAGTACTTGAATCGGCTTTACATTCACTCGCTTTCTTCACGATGGACATGATTGAGAAAGCTATCACTTTTTGCTTCCTCATCCTAACTAGGATGTTGGGGTGCCTCTTAATGGAATAAGACAATATGCTCACAACAACTCACACTAATAGTAGAAGGGACACACATAATGCTGGAATAACAAACAAAAGAAGTAACTCAACAACATTAAATTCATCATAACAAGAATGATAAAAGGCTCTTCCATGTTTTGATTTGGGTACTAAAGACCTATTTGGATCTTCACACGAAATAACCTGGAACAGTGCACGTACCGCTCCAAAGACACTAGGTTCGAGGTTAGAGCGTGAAAGAAATAAAATATATTCTAAAACAAGCTAGCTATCCTCTTATCGATTCAAGATGGGTATTGAAGAGCCGGCCATCAAAGTTATGCATAGTTTTGGGTTGCAGAAGGCAATGTGCGACCACGAATGTTCATGAGGGCTCCAAACCAATGGATTCTTGAAACCAAGACTACTGACATTTTGTCCGTTTGTTTGTTTTGAAAACATCCGATAACGGGTCTATATCTCCTTGTAGGTCTCTTCTGAGTATCAGAGTTGAGGTCCGTGTCTTGTGTCTCTTAAAAACCATCAAAGTTGCGAGTAGTTTTGACTTAAGAAAGGGTTGTGCTACCATGGTTTTTTTAATGACGGCTTTTTTCTTTTCAAACATCGCCTTTTGTCTTATCAAATGGTTCAAAACAATAAGATATAGAAGGTAATGAATACTTAACAAACTTGAAATGTTAAATATATCAAGTACTTGAATCGGCTTTACATTCACTGCTTTCTTCACGATGGACATGATTGAGAAAGCTATCACTTTTTGCTTCCTCATCCTAACTAGGATGTTGGGGTGCCTCTTAATGGAATAAGACAATATGCTCACAACAACTCACACTAATAGTAGAAGGGACACACATAATGCTGTGGAATAACAAACAAAAGAAGTAACTCAACAACATTAAATTCATCATAACAAGAATGATAAAAGGCTCTTCCATGTTTTGATTTGGGTACTAAAGACCTATTTGGATCTTCACACGAAATAACCTGGAACAGTGCACAGACCGCTCCAAAGACACTAGGTTCGAGGTTAGAGCGTGAAAGAAATAAAATATATTCTAAAACAAGCTAGCTATCCTTTTATCGATTCAAGATGGGTATTGAAGAGCCGGCCATCAAAGTTATGCATAGTTTTGGGTTGCAGAAGGCAATGTGCGACCATGAATGTTCATGATGGCTCCAAACCAATGGATTCTTGAAACCAAGACTAGAGACATTTTGTCTGTTTGTTTGTTTTGAAAACTTCCGTTAACGGGTCTATATCTCCTTGTAGGTCTCTTCTGAGTATCAGAGTTGAGGTCCGTGTCTTGTGTCTCTTAAAAACCATCAAAGTTGCGAGTAGTTTTGACTTAAGAAAGGGTTGTGCTACCATGGTTTTTTTAATGACGGCTTTTTTCTTTTCAAACATCGCCTTTTTTGTCTTATCAAATGGTTGAAAACAATAACATATAGAAGGTAATGAATACTTAACAAACTTGAAATGTTAAATAATATTAAGTACTTGAATCAGCTTTACATTCACTGCTTTCTTCACGATGGACATGATTGAGAAAGCTATCATTTTTTTGGTTCCTCATCCTAACTAGGATATCGGGGTGCCTCTTAATGGAATAAGACAATATGCTCACAACAACTCACACTAATAGTAGGAGGGACAGACATAATGGTGGAAAAACAAACAAAACAAGTAACTCAACAACATTAAATTCATAAGAACAAAAATGATAAAAGGCTCTTCCATGTTTTGATTTGAATACTAAAGACCTATTCGGATCTTCACACGAAATAACCTGGAACAGTGCACAAACCGCTACAAAGACACTAGGTTCGAGGTTAGAGCGTGAAAGAAATAAAATATATTCTAAAACAAGCTAGCTATCCTCTTATCGATTCAAGATGGGTATTGAAGAGCCGGCCATCAAAGTTATGCATAGTTTTGGGTTGCAGAAGGCAATGTGCGACCACGAATTTTCATGATGGCTCCAAACCAATGGATTCTTGAAACCAAGACTAGAGACATTTTTTCTGTTTGATCATTTTGAAAACTTCCATTAACGAGTTTATATCTCCTTGTAGGTATCTTCTGAGTATCAGAGTTGAGGTCTGTGTCTTGTGTCTCTCACAAACCATCAAAGTTGTGAGTAGTTTTGAGTTAACAATGGGGTGTACTACCATTGTTTTTTTAATGACGGCTTTTTTCTTTTCAAACATCACCTTTTTTTTCTTATCAACTGGTTGAAAACAATAAGATATAGAAGGTAATGAATATTTAACAAACTTTAGATGTTAAATATATTAAGTAGTTGAATAAGCTTTACAGTCAATGTTTTCTTCAGGATGGACATGATTGAGAAAGCTATCATTTTTTGCTTCTTCATCCTAACTAGGATGTCGGGGTGCCTCTTAATGAAATCGGACAATATGCTCACAACAACTCACACTAATAGTAGGAGAGATAGACATAATGGTGGAAAAACAAACAAAAGAAGTAACTAAACAACATTAAATTCATTAGAACAAGAATCATAAAAGGCTCTTCCATATTTTGATTTGGGTACTAAAGACCTATTTGGATCTTCACACGAAATAACCTCGAACAGTGCACAGCCCGCTACAAAAACACTAGGTTCCTGGTTGGAGCGTGAAAGAAATAAAATATATTCTAAAACAAGCTAGCTATCCTCTTATCGATTCAGGATGTGTATTGAAGAGTTGACCATCAAAGTTATGCGTAGTTTTGGGTTGCAGAAGGCAATGTGCGACCACGAATTTTCATGATGGGTTTAAACCTATGGATTCTTGAAACAGAGACTAGAGACATTTATGTCTCTTTGTCCGTTTTGAAAACTTCCGTTAACGGGTCTATATCTTCTAGTAGGTATCTTCTCAGTATCAGAGTTGAGGTCGGTGTCTTGTGTCTCTCACAAATCGTCAAAGTCGCGAGTAATTTTGAGTTAACAAAGGGTTGTACTACCATTGTTTCTTAAATGACAGCTATTTTTTTTTCAAATATCTACTTTTTTGTCTTATCAACTGGTTGAAAACAGTAAGATATAGAAGGTAATGAATATTTAACAAACTAGAAATTTTAAATATATTATGTACTTGAATCAGATTTAGAGTCAATGTTTTCTTTAGGATGGACATGATTGCGAAAGCTATCAGTTTTTGCTTCCTCATCCTAACTAGGATGTCGGTGTGCCTCTTAATGGAATCAAACAATATGCTCAAAACAAGTCACACTAATAGTAGGAGAGACAGTCATAATGGTGGAAAAAAAACAAAAGAAGTAACTCAACAACATTAAATTCATTAGAACAAGAATGATAAAAGGCTCTTCCATGTTTTGATTTTGGTACTAAAGACCTATTCGGATCTTCACACGAAATAAACTCGAACAGTGCACAGACCGCTTTAAAGACACTAGGTTCGAGGTTGGAACGTGGAAGAAATAAAATATATTCTAAAACAAGCTAGCTATCCTCTCATCAATTCAGGATGGGTATTGAAGAGCTGACCATCAAAGTTATGCGTAGTTTTGGGTTGCAGAAGGCAATGTGCGACCACGAATGTTCATGATGGCTCCAAACCAATGGATTCTTGAAACCAAGACTAGAGAGATTTTGTCTGTTTGTTCATTTTGAAAACTTCTGTTAACGAGTTTATATCTCCTTGTAGGTATCTTCTGAGTATCAGAGTTGAGGTCTGTGTCTTGTGTCTCTCACAAACCATCAAAGTTGCGAGTAGTTTTGAGTTAAGAAAGGGTTGAGTTAACAAACTTGAAATGTTAAATAAATTAAGTACTTGAATCAACTTTACAGTCAATGTTTTCTTCAGGATGGACATGATTGAGAAAACTATCAATTTTTGCTTCTTCATCCTAACTAGGATGTCGGGGTGTCTCTTAATAGAATCGGACAATATGCTCACAACCACTCACACTAATAGTAGGAGAGACATATATAATGGTGGAAAAACAAACAAAAGAACTATTTAAAGAACAGTAAATCCATTAGAACAAGATAGACAAAAGGCTCTTCCATGTTTTGATTTGGTTACTAAAGACCTATTTGGATTTGCACACGAAATAACCTCGAACAGTGCACACAACGGTCCAAAGACACTAGGTTTGAGATTGGAGCGGGAAAGAAATAAAATATATTCCAAAACAAGCTTGCTATCCTCTTATCGATTCATAATGGGTATTGAGGAGCTAACCATCAAAGTTATGCGTAGTTTTGGGTTGCAGAAGGAAATGTGCGCCCACGAATTTTCATGATGGGTCAAAACCTATGGATTCTTGAAACCAAGAATACATATATTTATGTCTGTTTGTCCGTTTCTAAAACTTCCGTTAACGGGTCTATGTCTTCTAGTAGCTATCTTCTCAGTATGAGAGTTGAGGCGGTGTCTTGTGTCTCGCTTAAACCATCAAAATTGCGACTAGTTTTGGGTTAACATAAGGTTGTGCTACCATGGGTTTGTTTTATTATGGCTTTGTTCTTTTGAAACATCAACTTTTTTGTCTTATAAACTAGTTAGCAACAATAAGATATAGAAGGTAAAGAATATTTAACAAACTTGAAATGTTAAATATATGAAGTACTTGAATCAGCTTTAGAGTCAATGTTTTCTTCAGGATCGACATGATTGATGAAGCTTTTATTTTTTTCATGTTCATCCTAACTAGGATGTCGGAGCACCTCTTAATGGAATCTGAAAATATGCTCACTACAAATCATACTAATAATATGAGAGAGACATAATGGAGAAAAAACAAAAAAAAAACTAACTAAAGAACATTAAATCCATTAGAACAAGATTGAAAAAAGGCTATTCCATGTTTTGATTTGGGTACTAAAGACCTATTTGGATCTTCACAGGAAATAACCTCGAACAGTGCACACAACGCTCCAAAGACACTAGGGTCAAGGTTGGAGTAGGAGAGAAATAAAATATATTCTGAAACAAGCTAGCTATCCTCTTATCGATTCAGGATTGATATTGTAGAGCTGACCACCAAAGTTATGCATAGTTTTGGCTTGCAGAAGGCAATGTGCGACCATGCATTTTCATGATGGGTCCAAACCTATGGATTCTTGAGATCAAGACTAGAGACATTTATGCCTGTTTGTCCGTTTTGAAAACTTCCGTTAACGAGCCTATATCTTCTACTAGCTATCTTCCCAATATTAGATTTCAGGTGAGTGTCTTTTGTCTCTCACAAACCATCAAAAGTGCGAGTAGTTTTTAGTTAAGAAAGGGTTATGCTACCATGGTTTTGTTAATGATGGTTATTTTCTTTTCAAACATCGCCTTTTTGTCTCATCAACTAGTTGAAAACAATAAGATATATAAGGTAATGAGTATTTAACAAACTTGAAATGTTAAATATATTAAGTACTTGAATCAACTTTAGAGTCTATGTTTTCTTCAGGATCAACATGATTGATAGAGCTATCATTTATTTCTTGTTCATCCTAACAAGGATGTTGGGGCACCTCTTAATGGAATCGGAAAATATGCTCACCACAACTCACACTAATAGTAGGCGAGACAGACATAATGGACGAAAATAAACAAAATTACTAATTAAAGAACATTAAACCCATCAGAACAAGATTGACAAAAGTCTCTTCCATGTTTTGATTTGGGTAGTAAAGACCTATTTGGATCTTCACACGAAATAACCTAGAAAGTGCACACAATGCTCCAAAGACACTAGGGTCAAGGTTGGAGTGGGGGAGAAATAAAATATATTCAGAAACAAGCTAGTTATCCACTTATCGATTAAGAATTGATATTGAGGAGCTGACCATCAAAGTTATGAGTAGTTTTGGGTTGCATAAGGCAATGTGTGACCATGAATATTCATGATGGCTCCAAACCTATAGAATCTTGAGACCAAGACTAGAAATATTTATCTCTGTATGTCTATTTTGAAATCTTTAGTTAATGGGTCTATATCTTCTAGTAGCTATCTTCTTAGTATTAGAGTTGAGGCAGTGTCTTGTGTCTCTCAAAAACCATCAAAATTGCAAGTAGTGTTGATTTAAGATAGGGTTGTGCTACCATGGGTTTTTTATTGATAGCTTTTTTCTTTTGAAACATCTCCTTTTTTGTCTTATCAACTAGTTGAAAACAATAAGATATAGAAGGTAATGAATATTTAACAAACTTGAAATGTTAAATATATTAAGTACTTGAATCAAGTTTAGAGTCTATGTTTTCTTCAGGATCAACATGATTGATGAAGCTTTCATTTTTTTCTTGTTCATCCTACCTAGGATGTTGGGGCACCTCTTAATTGAATCGGAAAATATGCTCACCACAACTCACACTAATAGTATGCGAGACAGACATAATGGACGAAAAACAAACAAAAGAACTAATTAAAGAATATTAATCCCATCAGAACAAGATTGACAAAAGGCTCTTCCATGTTTTGATTTGGGTACTAAAGGCCTATTTGGATCTTCGCACGAAATAACCTCGAACAGTGCACACAATGCTCCAAAGACACTAGGGTCAAGGTTGGAGTAGGAGAGAAATAAAATATATTCTGAAACAAGCTAGCTGTTCTCTTATCGATTCAGGATTAATATTGCAGAGCTGACCACCAAAGTTATGCGTAGTTTTGGCTTGCAGAAGGCAATGTGCGACCATGCATTTTCATGATGGGTCCAAACCTATGGATTCTTGAGATCAAGACTAGAGACATTTATGCCTGTTTGTCCATTTTGAAAACTTCCGTTAACGGGCCTATATCTTCTACTAGCTATCTTCCCAATATCAGAGTTGAGGTGCGTGTCTTGTGTTTTTCACAAACCATCAAAAGTGCGAGTAGTTTTTAGTTAAGAAAGGGTTGTGCTACCATGGTTTTTTTAATGATGGTTATTTTCTTTTCAAACATCGCCTTTTTTGTCTCATCAACTAGTTGAAAACAATAAGATATAGAAGGTAATGAATATTTAACAAACTTGAAATGTTAAATATATTAAGTAGTTCAATCAGCTTTAGAGTGAATGTTTTCTTCCGGATCGACATGATTGATAAAGCTATCATTTTTTTCTTCTTCATCCTAACTAGGATGTCGTGGCACCTCTTAATGGAATCGGAAAATATGCTCACCGCAACTCACACTAATAGTAGGAGAGACAGACATAATGGAGGAAAAACAAATAACAGAGCTAACTAAAGAACATTAAATCCATTAGAACAAGATTGACAAAAGGCTGTTCCATGTTTTGATTTGGGTACTAAATACCTATTTGGATCTTCCCTCGAACAGTGCACACAACGCTCCGAAGACACTAGGGTCAAGGTTGGAGCGGGAGAGAAGTAAAATATATTCTGAAACAAGCTAGCTATCCTCTTATCAATTCAGAATTAATATTGGAGAGGTGACCAACAAAGTTATGCATAGTTTTGGGTTGCAGAAGGCAATGTTCGACCATGAATTTTCATGTTGACTCCAAACTTATGGATTCTTGAAACCAAGACTAGAGAAATATATATCTGTTTGTCCATTTTGAAAACTTCCGTTAACGGGTCTATCTCTTCTAGTAGCTATCTTCTCAGTATCATAGTTGAGGCGGTGTCTTGTGTCTCTCACAAACCATCAACGTTAATGGGTTTTTTAATGATTGCTTTATTCTTTTGAAACACCGCATTTTTTGTCTTATCAACTAGTTGAAAACAATAAGATATAGAAGGTAATGAATATTTAACAAACTTGAAATGTTAAATATAATAAGTACTTGAATCAGCTTTAGAGTCACTGTTTTCTTCAGGATCCCATGATTGATAAAGCTTTCATTTTTTTCTTATTCATCCTAACTAGAATGTCGGGGCACCTCCTAATCCAATCTGAAAATATGCTTACTACAAAAAACACTAATAGAAGGAGAGACAGACATAATGGTGAAAAAACTAACAAAAGAACGAACTAGAGAACATTAAATCCATCAGACCCAGAATGACAAAATGCTCTTTCATGTTTTGATTTGGGTACTAAAGACCTAGTTGGAACTTCACACGAAAGAATGTCGAACAGTGCACACAACACTCCCAAAAGATTTTGTTCGAGGTTGGAGCGGGAGAGAAATAAAATATATTCTGAAACAAGCTAGCTATCCTTTTATCGATTCAAAATTATTATTGAGGAGCTGACCATCAAACTTATGCGTAGTTTTGGGTTGCAGAAGCAATATGCGACCATGAATTTTCATGATGGCTCCAAACCTATGGATTCTTGAGACCAAGACTAGAAAAAATTATTTCTATCTGTCAATTTTGAAATCTTCAGTTAATGGGTCTATATCTTGTGTCTCTCAGAAACGATCAAAATTGCGAGTAGTTTTGAGTTAAGATAGGGTTGTGCTACCATGGGTTTTTTAATGATAGCTTTTTTTTTGAAACATCGCCTTTTTTCTCTTATCAACTAGTTGAAAACAATAAGATATAGAAGGTAATGAATATTTAACAAACTTGAAATGTTAAATATATTAAGTACTTGAATGAGCTTTAGAGTCAATGTTTTCTTCAGGATCGACATGATTAATAAAGCTATCATTTTTTTCTACATCATCCTACCTAGGATGTTGGGGCACCTCTTAATGGAATCGGAAAATATGCTCACAAGAACTCACACTAATAGTAGGAGAGACAGACATAATGGAGAAAAAACAAACAACAAAACTAACTAAAGAACATTAAATCTATCAGACCAAGAATGACAAAATGCTCTTCCATATTTTGATTTGGGTACTAAAGACCTATTTGGATCTTCAGACGAAATAACCTCGAACAGTGCACACAATGCTCCAAAGACACTAGGTTTGAGGTTGGAGTCGGAGAGAAATAAAATATATTCTCAAACAAGCTAGCTATCCTCTTATCTATTTAGAATAGATATTGAGGAGGTGACGATCAAAGTTATGCATAGTTTTGTGTTGTAGGACGCAATATGCGACCACAAAATTTCATGATGGCTCCAAATCTATGGATTCTTGAGACCAAGACTAGAGAAAGTCATGTCTGTTTGCCGTTTTGAAAACTTTCCTTCACGGGTCTATATCTTCTAGTAGCTATCTTCTTAGTATAAGAGTTGAGGTCGGTGTCTTGTGTCTCTCACAAACCATCAAAATTGCAAGTAGTTTTGAGTTAAGAAAGGGTTTTGCTACCATGGTTATTTTAATGATTGCTTTTTTCTTTTCAAACAGCGCCTTTTTGTCTCATCAACTAGTTCAAAACAATAAGATATAGAAGGTAATGAATATTTAATCAACTTGATATGTTAAATATATTAAGTACTTAAATCAGCTTTAGTGTCAATTTTCTTCAGGATCAACATGATTGATAAAGCTATCAATTTTTGCTACCTCATCCTAACTATGATATCGGGGAGCCTCTTAATGGAATCGAACAATATGCTCACAACAACTCACACTAATAGTAGGAGAGACATGCATAATGGAGGAAAAACAATCAAAAGAACTAACAAAACATTATTATATTCATCAGAACAATAATGATAAAAGGCTCTTCCATTTTTTGATTTGATTACTAAAGACCTATTTTGATTTTCACACGAAATAACCTCGAACAAAGGCACACAACGCTAAAAAGACACTAGGTTCGAGGTTGGAGCGGGAAAGAAATAAAATATATTTTGAAACAAGCTAGCTATCCTCGTATTGAATCAGAATAGATATTGGGGAGCTAACCATCAAATTTATGCGTTGTTTTGGGTTGTAAAATATAATGTACGACCATGAATTTTCATGATGGCTCCAAACCTATGGATTCTTGAGACTAAGACTAGAGAAAGTCATGTCTGTTTGTCCATTTTTAAAACTTATGTTAACGCGTCTATATCTTCTAGTAGCTATCTTCTTAGTATCAGAGTTGAGGTTGGTGTCTTGTGTCTCTCACAAATCATCAAAATTGCATGTAGTTTTATGTTAAGAAAGGGTTTTGCTACCATGGTTCTTTTAATAATTCCTTTTTTCTTCTAAAACATCTCCTTTTTTGTCTTATCAACTAGTTGAAATTAATAAGATATAGAAGGTAGTGAATATTTAACAAACTTGAAATGTTAAATATATTAAGTACTTGAATTAGCTTTAGAGTCAATGTTTTCTTCAGGATCGACATGATTGATAAAGCTATCATTTTTTTCTACATCATCCTAACTAGGATGTTGGGGCACCTCTTAATGGACTCGGAAAATATGCTCACCAGAACTCACACTAATAGTAGGAGAGACAGACATAATGGAGAAAAAACAAACAACAAAACTAACTAAAGAACATTAAATCCATCAGACCAAGAATGACAAAATGCTCTTCCATATTTTGATTTGGGTACTAAAGACCTATTTGGATCTTCAGACGAAATGACCTCGAACAGTGCACACAACGCTCCAAAGACACTAGGTTTGAGGTTCGAGTCGGAGAGAAATAAAATATATTCTCAAACAAGCTAGCTATCCTCTTATCTATTTAGAATATATATTGAGGAGGTGACGATCAAAGTTATGCATAGTTTTGGGTTGTAGAACGCAATATGCGACCACAAATTTTCATGATGGCTCCAAACCTATGGATTCTTGAGACCAAGACTAGAGAAAGTCATGTCTGTTTGTCCGTTTGAAAAACCTCCATTAACGGGTCTATATATTCTTATAGCTATCTTCTTAGTATCAGAGTTCGTGTCGGTGTCTTGTGTTTCTCACAAACCATCAAAGTTGCGAGTAGTTTTTAGTGAAGAATTGGTTTTGCTACCATGGTTTTTTAATGGTGGATTTTTTATTTCAAACATCGCCTTTTTTGTCTTATCAACTAATTGAAAACAATAATATATAGAAGGTAATTAATATTTTAAAAAATTGAAATGTTAAATATATTATGTACTTGAATCGGCTTTAGAGGCAATGTTTTCTTCAGGATCTACATGATTGATAAAGCTATCTGTTTTTGCTTCTTCATCCTAACTAGGATGTCGGGGCGCCTCTTAATGGAATCAGACAATATGGTCACGACAACTCACACTAATAGTAGGAGAGACATACATAATGGTGGAAAAACAAACAAAAGAAATAACTAAACAACATTAAATTCATCAGGACAAGAATTATAAAAGGCTCTTCCATGTTTTGATTTGGGTACTAAAGACCTATTTCGATCTTCACATGAAATAACCTCGAACAGTGGACACAACACTCCAAAGACACTAGCTTCGAGGTTGGACCGGGAGAGAAATAAAATATAATCTGAAACAAGCTAGCTATCCTCTTATCGATTCAGAATAGATACTGACCATTAAAGTTATGCGTAGTTTGGGTTGTAGAAGGCAATGTGTGACCACAAACTTTCATGATGGTTCCAAACCTCTGGAGTCTTGAGACTATGACTAGAGAAAGTCAAGTCTTTTTGTCCGTTTTGAAAACATCCGTTAACTGGTTTATATCTTCTAGTAGCTATCTTCTAAATATTACAGTTGAGGTCGGTGTCTTGTGTCTTTCACAAACAATCAAAATTGAGAGTAGTTTTGAGTTAGGAAAGCGATTTGCTACCATGGTTTTTTCAATGCTTGCTTTTTTCTTTTCAAACATCGCCTTTTTGTCTCATCAACTAGTTGAAAACGATAAGATATAGAAGGTAATGAATATTTAACAAAGTTGAAATGTTAAATATATTAAGTACGTGAATCAGCTGTAGAGTCAATGTTTTCTTCAAGATCGACGTGATTGATAAAGCTATCAATTTTTGCTTCTTCATCCTCACTAGGATGTCGGGGAGCCTCTAAATGAAATCAGACAATATGCTCACCACAACTCAAACTAATAGTAGGAGAGACATACATAATGGAGGAAAAACAAACAAAAGAACTAACTAAAAATACTAAATTCATCAGAACAAGAATGATAAAGGCTCTTCCATGTTTTGATTTGGGTACTAAAGACTTATTTGGATCTTCACACGAAATAACCTCGAATAGTGCACAAAACGTTCCAAAGACAGTAAGTTCGAGGTTGGAGCGGGAGAGAAATAAAATATATTCTGAAACAAGCTACCTGTCCTCTTATCGATTCAGAATAGATATTGACGAGGTGACCATTAAAGTTATGCGTAGTTTTGGGTTGTAGAAGGCAATGTGTGACCATGAATTTTCATGATGGTTCCAAACCTCTGGTTTCTTGAGACTAAGACTAGAGAAAGTCATGTCTGTTTGCCCATTTTGAGAACTTCCATTAATGGGGCTATATCATCTAGTAGCTATCTTCTCGCTATCAGGCTTGAGCTCACAAACCATCAAAGTTGCGAGTAGTTTTGAGTTAAGAAAGGGTTGTGCTACCATGGTTTGTTTAATAATGGCTTTTTCTTTTCAAACATCACGTTTTTTGTCTCATCAACTAGTGGAAAACAATAAGATATAGAAGGTAATGAATATTTAACAAACTGGAATTGTTAAATATATTAAGTACTTGAATCAGCTTTAGAGTCAATGTTTTCTTCAGGATCGACATGATTGATAAAGCTATCATTTTTTACTTCATCATCCTAACTAGGATATCGGGGCGCCTCTTAATGGAATCGAACAATATGCTCACAACAACTCACACTAATAGTAGGAGAGACAGACATAATGGAGGAAAAACAAACAAAAGAACCAACAACACATTATTAAATTCATCAGAACAATAATGATAAAAGGCTGTTCCATGTTTTGATTTGGGTACTAAAGACCTATATGGATCTTCACATGAAATAACCTCGAACAGTGGACACAACGCTCCAAAGACACTGGGTTCGAGGTTGGAACGGGAGAGAAGTAAAATATAATCTGAAACAAGCTAGCTATCCTCTTATCGATTCATAATAGATATTGAGGTGGTGATCATTAAAGTTATACGTAGTTTTGGTTTGTAGAAGGCAATGTGTGACCACGAATTTTCATGATGGCTCCAAACGTATGGATTCTAGAGACCAAGACTAGAGAAAGTCATGTCTGTTTGTGCTTTTTGAAAACTTCCGCACGGGTCTATATCTTCTAGTAGCTACCGTCTCAGTATCAGAGAGGAGGTCGGTGTTTTGTGTCTCTCACAAACCAACAAAATTGCGAGTAGTTTTGAGTGAAGGAAGGGTTTTGCTACCATGGTTTTTTAATGATTGCTTTTTTCTTTTCAAACATCACGTTTTTTGTCTCATCAACTACTGGAAAACAATAAGATATAGAAGGTAATGAATATTTAACAAACTTGAAATGTTAAATATATTAAGTACTTGAATCAGCTTTAGAGTCAATGTTTTCTTCAAGATCGACATTATTGATAAAGCTATCATTTTTTGCTTCTTCATCCAAACTAGGATGTCGGGGCGCCTCTTAATGCAAGAGGACAATATGCTCACCACAACTCACACTAATAGTAGGAGCAACAGACATAATGGAGGAAAACCAAACAAAAGAACTAACTAAAAAAAATTAAATTCATCAGAACAAGAATGATAAAAGGCTCTTCCATTTTTTTATATGGGTACTAAAGAGCTATTTGGATCTTCACACGAAATAACCTCGAACAGTGGACACAACGCTCCAAAGACACTAGGTTCGAGGTTGGAGCGGGAGAGAAATAAAATATATTCTGAAACAAGTTAGCTATGCTCTTACCGATTCATAATAGATATTGAGGAGCTGACTATCAAACTTATGCGTTGTTTTGGGTTGTAGAAGGCAATGTGTGACCATGAATTTTCATAATGGCTCCAAACCTATGAATTCTTGAGACCAAGACTAGAGAAAGTCATGTCTGTTTGTCCATTTTGAAAACTTCCGTTCACGGGTCTATATCTTCTAGTAGCTATATTCTCAGTATCAACGTGGAGGTCGGTGTCTTGTGTCTCTCACAAACCATCAAAATGGCGAGTAGTTTCGAGTTAAGAAAGGGTTTTGCTACCATCGTTTTTATTAATGATTTCTTTTTTCTTTTGAAACATCACGTTTTTTGTCTCATCAACTAGTTGAATACAATAAGATATAGAAGGTAATGAATATTTAACAAAATTAAATTGTTAAATATATTAAGTACTTGAATCAGTTTTAGGGTCAATGTTTTCTTCAGGATCGACATTATTGAAAAAACTATCATTTTTTACTTCATCATCCTAACTAGGATGTCGGGGCGCCTCTTAATGGAATCGGACAATATGCTCACCACAACTCACACTAATAGTGGGAGAGACAGACATAATGGTGGAAAAACAAACAAAAGAACTAACTAAACAATACTATATTCATAACAACAAGAATGATAAAAGGTTCTTCCATGTTTTGATTTGGTTACTAAAGACCTATTTGGATCTTCACACGAAATAACCTCAAACAGTGCACACAACGCTCCAAAGACACTAGGTTTGAGGTTGGAGCGGGAGCGAAATAAAATATATTCTAAAAGAAGCTAGCTATTCTCTTATCTATTTAGAATAGATATTGAGGAGGTGAACATCAAAGTTATGCGTAGTTTTGGGGTTGTAGAAGCCAATGTGCGACCATGAATTTTCATGATGGCTCCAAACCTATGGATTCTTGAGACAAAGAATAGATAAAGTCATGTTTGTTTGTCCGTTTTGACAACTTCCGTTCACGGGTCTATATCTTCTAGTAGCTATGTTCTCAGTATCATTGTTGAGGTTGGTGTCTTGTGTCTCTCACAAACCATCAAAGTTACGAGTAGTTTTGTGTTAGGAAAGGGTTGTGCTACCATGGTTTATTTAATGATGGCCTTTTTATTTTCAAACAACACCTTTTTTGTCTTATCAACTAGTTGAAAACAATAATATATAGAACGTTATGAATATTTAACATACTTGAAATGTGAAATATATTATGTAGTTGAACCAGCTTTAGAATCAATGTTTTCTCAAGGATCGACATGATTGTTAAGGCTATCATTTTTTGCTTCTTCATCCGAACTAGGATGTCAGGGCGCCTCTTAATGGAATCGGACAATATGGTCACCAGAACTCACACTAATAGTAGGAGAGAAAGACATAATGGAGGAAAAACAAACAAAAGAACTAACTAAACAACATTAAATTCATCAGAACAAGAATGATAAAAGGCTTTTTCATTTTTTTATTTGGGTACTAAAGACCAATTTGAATCTTCACACGAAATGACGTCGAATAGTGCACACAACACTCCAAAGACACTAGGTTAGAGGTTGGAGCGGGAGAGAAATAAAATATATTCTGAAACAAGTTAGCTATCCTCTTATCGATTCATAATGGATATTGAGGAGCTGACGATCAAAGTTATGCGTAGTTTTAGGTTGTAGAAGGTAATGATCGACCACGAATTTTCTTGATGGTTCCAAACCTCTGGATTCTTTAGACTAAGACTAGAGATAGTCATGTCTGTTTTTCCATTTTGAAATCTTCCTTTAACGGGTTTTTATCTTCTAGTAGCTATGTTCTCAGTATTAGACTTGAGGTCGGTGTCTTGTGTCTCTCACAAACCATCAAAGGTACGAGTAGTTTTTAGTTAAGAAATGGCTATGCTACCATGGTTTTTATAATTATGGCTTTTTTCTTTTCAAACATCGCTTTTTTGTCTTATCAACTAGTTCAAAACAATAATATATAGAAGGTAATGAATATTTAACAAACTTGCAATGTAAAATATATTAAGTACTTTAATAAGCTTTAGAGTCAATGTTCTGTTCAGGATCGATATGATTGATAAAGCTTTCATTTTTTGGTTCTTTATCCTAACGAGGATGTCAGGGCTCCTCTTAATGGAATCGGACAATATGCTCACCACAACTCAAACTAATAGTAGGAGAGACAGACATAATGGAGGTAAAACAAACAAAAGAACTTACTAAACAACATTAAATTCATCAGAACAAGAGTGATACCAGGCTTTTTCATTTTTTGATTTGGGTACTAAAGACCTATTTGGATATTCACACGAAATAACCTCAAATAGTGCACACAACGCTCCAAAGACACTAGGTTCAAGATTGGAGCGGGAGAGAAATAAAATTTATTCTGAACCAAGCTAGCTATCCTCTTATCGATTCAGAATAGATATTGAGGAGGTGACCATCAAAGTTAAGCGTAGTTTTTGGTTGTAGAAGGCAATGTGCGAACACGAATTTTCATGATGGCTCCAAACCTATGGATTCTTGAGACCAAGACTAGAGAAAGTCATGTCTGTTTGTCCGTTTGAAAAACTTCTGTTAACAGGTCTATATCTTCTGGTAGCTATCTTCTCAATATCAGAGTTGAGGTCGGTGTCTTCTGTCTCTCCCAAACCATCAAAGTTACGAGTAGTTTTAAGTTAAGAAATGGCTGTGCTACCATAGTTTTTTTAATTATGGATTTTTTCTTTTCAAACATCGCCTTTTTTCTCTCATCAACTAGTTCAAAACAATAATATATAGAAGGTAATGAATATTTAACAAACTTGCAATGTAAAATATATTAAGTACTTTAATAAGCTTTAGAGTCAATGTTCTGTTCAGGATCGATATGATTGATAAAGCTTTCATTTTTTGGTTCTTTATCCTAACGAGGATGTCAGGGCTCCTCTTAATGGAATCGGACAATATGCTCACCACAACTCAAACAAATAGCAGGAGAGACAGACATAATGGAGGTAAAACAAACAGAAGAACTTACTAAACAACGTTAAATTCTAACAAGAGTGATACAAGTCTTTTTCATTTTGTGATTTGGGTACTAAAGACCTATTTGGATCTTCACACGAAATAACCTCAAATAGTGCACACAACGTTCCAAAGACACTAGGTTAAAGATTGGAGCGGGAGAGGAATAAAATATATTCTAAACCAAGCTAGCTATCCTCTTATCGATTCAGAATAGATATTGAGGAGGTGACCATCAAAGTTAAGCGTAGTTTTGGGTTATACAAGGCAATGTGCGAACTCGAATTTTCATGATGGCTCCAAACCTATGGATTCTTGAGACCAAGACTAGAGAAATCATGTCTGTTTGTCCGTTTGAAAAACTTCTATTAACGAGTCTATATCTTCTGGGTCGCTATCTTCTCGGTATCGGCCGAGGTCGGTGTCTTGTGTCTCTCCCAAACCATCAAAGTTACGAGTAGTTTTAAGTTAAGAAATGGCTGTGCTACCATGGTTTTTTTAATTATGGATTTTTTCTTTTCAAACATCGCCTTTTTTGTCTCATCAACTAATTCAAAACAATAATATATAGAAGGTAATGAATATTTAACAAACTTGCAATGTAAAATATATTAAGTACTTTAATAAGCTTTTGAGTCAATGTTCTGTTCAGGATCGACATGATTGATAAAGCTTTCATTTTTGGTTCTTTATCCTAACGAGGATGTCAGGGCGCATCTTAATGGAATCGGACAATAAGATCACCACAACTCAAACTAATAGGAGAGACAGACATAATGGAAGTAAAACAAACAAAAGAACTTACTAAACAACATTAAATTCATCAGAACAAGAGTGATACAAGGCTTTTTCATTTTTTGATTTGGGTACTAAAGACCTATTTGGATCTTCACACGAAATAACCTCAAATAGTGCACACAACGTTCCAAAGACACTAGGTTCAAGATTGGAGCGGCAGAGAAATAAAATTTATTCTGAACCAAGCGCTATCCTCTTGTCGATTCAGAATAGATATTGAGGAGGTAACCATCAAAGTATTGCGTAGTTTTGGGTTGTAGAAGGCAATGTGTGAACACGAATTTTCATGATGGCTCCAAACCTATGGATTCTTGAGACCAAGACTAGAGAAAGTCATGTCTGTTTGTCCGTTTGAAAAACTTCTATTAACAGGTCTATATCTTCTGGTAGCTATCTTCTCAGTATCAGAGTTGAGGTCGGTGTCTTGTGTCTCTCCCAAACCATCAAAGTTACGAGTAGTTTTAAGTTAAGAAATGGCTGTGCTACCATGGTTTTTTTAATTCTGGATTTTTTCTTTTCAAACATCGCCTTTTTGTCTCATCAACTAGTTCAAAACAATAATATATAGAAGGTAATGAATATTTAACAAACTTGCAATGTAAAATATATTAAGTACTTTAATAAGCTTTTGAGTCAATGTTCGTTCGGGATCGACATGATTGATAAAGCTTTCATTTTTTGGTTCTTTATCCTAACGAGGATGTCAGGGCGCCTCTTAATGGAATCGGACAATAAGATCACCACAACTCAAACTAATAGTAGGAGAGATAGACATAATGGAAGTAAAACAAACAAAAGAACTTACTAAACAACATTAAATTCATCAGAACAAGAGTGATACAAGGCTTTTTCATTTTTTGATTTGGGTACTAAAGACCTATTTGGATCTTCACACGAAATAACCTCAAATAGTGCACACAACGTTCCAAAGACACTAGGTTCAAGATTGGAGCGGGAGAGAAATAAAATTTATTCTGAACCAAGCGCTATCCTCTTGTCGATTCAGAATAGATATTGAGGAGGTGACCATCAAAGTTTTGCGTAGTTTTGGGTTGTAGAAGGCAATGTGCGAACACGAATTTTCATGATGGCTCCAAACCTATGGATTCTTGAGACCAAGACTAGAGAAAGTCATGTCTGTTTGTCCGTTTTGAAAACATCCGTTCACGGGTCTATATCTTTCAGTAGCTATCTTCTCAGTATAAGAGTTGAGGTCGGTGTCTTGTGTCTCGCACAAACCATCAAAATTACGAGTAGTTTTGTGTTAAGAAAGGGTTTTACTACCGAGGTTTTTTTTAATGATTGCTTTTTTCTTTTCAAACATCACGTCTTTTGTCTCATCAACTAGTTGAAAACAATAAGATATCGAAGGTAATGAATATTTAACAAACTTGAAATGTTAAATATATTATGTAATTGAATGAGCTTTCGAGTCAATGTTTTCTTCAGGATCGACATTATTGATAAAGCTATCATTTTTTACTTCTTCATCCTAACTAGGATGTCGGGGCGCCTCTTAATGGAATCGGACAATATGCTCACCACAACTCACACTAATAGTAGGAAAGACAGACATAATGGAGGAAAAACAAACAAAAGAACTAACTAAACAATACTAAATTCATCAGAACAAGAATGATAAAAGGCTATTCAATGTTTTGATTTGGGTACTAAAGACCTATTTGGATCTTCACACAAAATAACCTCAAACAGTGCACACAACGCTCCAAAGACACTAGGTTGGAGGGTAGAGTGGGAGAGAAATAAAATATATTCTGAAACAAGTTAGCTATCCTCTTATGGATTCAGGATAGGTATTGAGGAGGTGACTATCAAAGTTATGCGTAGTTTTGGGTTGTAGAAGGAAATTCGCGACCACGAATTTTCTTGATGGTTCCAAACCTATGGATGATTGAGACCAAGACTAGAGAAAGTCATGTATGTTTGTCCGTTTGGAAAACATCTGTTAACAGGTCTATATCTTTTGGTAGCTATCTTCTCAGTATCAGAGTTGAGGTCGGTGTCTTGTGTCTCTCACAAACCATCAAAGTTGTGAGTAATTTTTAGTTAAGAAATGGGTGTGCTACCATGGTTTTTTTAATTATGGCTTATTTCTTTCCAAACATCGCCTTTTTTGTCTTATCAACTAGTTCAAAACAATAATATATAGAAGGTAATGAATATTTAACAAACTTGCAATGTAAAATATATTCGTACTTGAATCGGCTTTAGAGTTAATGTTTTCTTCGGGATCGACATGATTGTTAAAGCAATCATTTTTTGCTTCTTCATCCTAACTAGGATGCCGGGCGCCTCTTAATAGAATCGGACGATATGCTAATAGTAGGAGAGACAAACATCATGGAGGAAAAACAAACAAAAGTACTAACTAAACAAGCTAGCTATCCTCTTCTCGATTCAGAATGGATATTGAGGAGCTGACCATCAATGTTATGAGTAGTTTTGGGTTGCAAAAGGCAGTGTGCGACCATGAATTTTCATGATGGCTCCAAACCTATGGATTATTGAGACCAAGACTCAAGAAAGTCATGTCTGTTTCTTTGTTTTGAAAACTTGTGTTAACGAGTCTATATCTTCTAGTTGCTATCTTCTTAGTATGAGAGTTGAGATCGGTGTCTTGTGCTACGATGGATTTTTTAATAATGGCGTTTTTCTTTTCGATATCCCCGCTTTTATCTCATGAACTAGTTCGAAATAATAAGATATAGAAGGTAATGAATATTTAAATGACTTGAAATATTAAATATATTATGTACCTAAATCGGCTTTACGATCAAACGTTTTCATCAGGATCGCCATGATTGATAAAGCTATCATTTTTTGCTTCTTCATCTTAACTAGGATGTCGAGGCCCCTCTTAATGGAATCGGTCAATATCTTCACGACAACTCACACTAATAGTAGGAGAGAAAGACATAATGGAGGAAAAACAAACAAAAGAACTAACTAAACAACATTATATCAATCAGAACAAGAATGAGAAAAGGCTCTTCCATGTTTTGATTCGGGTACTAAAGACCTATTTGGATCTTCACACGAAAGAACCTCGAACGAGTGCACACAATACTCCAAAAACACTAGGTTTGGGGTTGGAGCGGGAGAGAAATAGAATATTTTAAAACAAGCTAGCCATCCTCTTCGTATTCATAACGGATATTGAGGAGCCGACCATCAATGCTATGAGTAGTTTTGGGTTGCGAAGGCGAGTGTGCGACCATGAATTTTCATGATGGCTCCAAACCTATGGACTCTTTAAACCAAGACTCAAGAAAGTCATGTCCGTTTGTCCATTTTGAAAACTTTCGTTATAGGTCTATATCATCTGCCGTCTATCTTCTCGTATCATAGTTGAGGTAGGTGTCTTGTGTCTCTCATAAACCATCAAAATTGCGGGTAGTTTTGAGTTAAGAAAGGGTTGTGCTACGATGGGATTTTTAATGATGGCTTTTTTTTCAAACATCGTCGTTTTTGTCCATCTACTAGTTCAAAACAATAAGATATAGAAGGTAATGAATATATAACAAACTTGAAATGTTAACTATAGTAAGTACTTGAATCAACTTTAGAGTCTATGTTTTCTTCAGGATTGATAAAACTATCATTTTTTGCATCTTCATCCTAACTAGGATTTCGGGGCGCCTCTTAATGGAATCGGACAATATGCTCACCACAACTCAAACAAATAGCGGAGAGACAGACATAATGGAGGTAAAACAAACAGAAGAACTTACTAAACAACGTTAAATTCTAACAAGAGTGATACAAGTCTTTTTCATTTTGTGATTTGGGTACTAAAGACCTATTTGGATCTTCACACGAAATAACCTCAAATAGTGCACACAACGTTCCAAAGACACTAGGTTAAAGATTGGAGCGGGAGAGGAATAAAATTTATTCCGAACCAAGCTAGCTATCCTCTTATCGATTCAGAATAGATATTGAGGAGGTGACCATCAAAGTTAAGCGTAGTTTTGGGTTGTACAAGGCAATGTGCGAACTCGAATTTTCATGATGGCTCCAAACCTATGGATTCTTGAGACCAAGACTAGAGAAATCATGTCTGTTTGTCCGTTTGAAAAACTTCTATTAACAGTCTATATCTTCTCGGTCGCTATCTTCTCGCATCGAGCCGAGGTCGGTGTCTTGTGTCTCTCCCAAACCATCAAAGTTACGAGTAGTTTTAAGTTAAGAAATGGCTGTGCTACCATGGTTTTTTTAATTATGGATTTTTTCTTTTCAAACATCGCCTTTTTTGTCTCATCAACTAATTCAAAACAATAATATATAGAAGGTAATGAATATTTAACAAACTTGCAATGTAAAATATATTAAGTACTTTAATAAGCTTTTGAGTCAATGTTCTGTTCAGGATCGACATGATTGATAAAGCTTTCATTTTTGGTTCTTTATCCTAACGAGGATGTCAGGGCGCATCTTAATGGAATCGGACAATAAGATCACCACAACTCAAACTAATAGGAGAGACGGACATAATGGAAGTAAAACAAACAAAAGAACTTACTAAACAACATTAAATTCATCAGAACAAGAGTGATACAAGGCTTTTTCATTTTTTGATTTGGGTACTAAAGACCTATTTGGATCTTCACACGAAATAACCTCAAATAGTGCACACAACGTTCCAAAGACACTAGGTTCAAGATTGGAGCGGCAGAGAAATAAAATTTATTCTGAACCAAGCGATATCCTCTTGTCGATTCAGAATAGATATTGAGGAGGTAACCATCAAAGTATTGCGTAGTTTTGGGTTGTAGAAGGCAATGTGTGAACACGAATTTTCATGATGGCTCCAAACCTATGGATTCTTGAGACCAAGACTAGAGAAAGTCATGTATGTTTGTCCGTTTGGAAAACATCTGTTAACAGGTCTATATCTTTTGGTAGCTATCTTCTCAGTATCAGAGTTGAGGTCGGTGTCTTGTGTCTCTCACAAACCATCAAAGTTGTGAGTAATTTTTAGTTAAGAAATGGGTGTGCTACCATGGTTTTTTTAATTATGGCTTATTTCTTTCCAAACATCGCCTTTTTTGTCTTATCAACTAGTTCAAAACAATAATATATAGAAGGTAATGAATATTTAACAAACTTGCAATGTAAAATATATTCGTACTTGAATCAGCTTTAGAGTTAATGTTTTCTTCAGGATCGACATGATTGTTAAAGCAATCATTTTTTGCTTCTTCATCCTAACTAGGATGCCGGGGCGCCTCTTAATAGAATCGGACGATATGCTAATAGTAGGAGAGACAAACATCATGGAGGAAAAACAAACAAAAGTACTAACTAAACAAGCTAGCTATCCTCTTCTCGATTCAGAATGGATATTGAGGAGCTGACCATCAATGTTATGAGTAGTTTTGGGTTGCAAAAGGCAGTGTGCGACCATGAATTTTCATGATGGCTCCAAACCTATGGATTATTGAGACCAAGACTCAAGAAAGTCATGTCTGTTTCTTTGTTTTGAAAACTTGTGTTAACAGGTCTATATCTTCTAGTTGCTATCTTCTTAGTATGAGAGTTGAGATCGGTGTCTTGTGCTACGATGGATTTTTTAATAATGGCGTTTTTCTTTTCAGATATCCCCGCTTTTATCTCATGAACTAGTTCGAAATAATAAGATATAGAAGGTAATGAATATTTAAATGACTTGAAATATTAAATATATTATGTACCTAAATCAGCTTTACAGTCAAACGTTTTCATCAGGATCGCCATGATTGATAAAGCTATCATTTTTTGCTTCTTCATCTTAACTAGGATGTCGAGGCCCCTCTTAATGGAATCGGTCAATATCTTCACGACAACTCACACTAATAGTAGGAGAGAAAGACATAATGGAGGAAAAACAAACAAAAGAACTAACTAAACAACATTATATCAATCAGAACAAGAATGAGAAAAGGCTCTTCCATGTTTTGATTCGGGTACTAAAGACCTATTTGGATCTTCACACGAAAGAACCTCGAACAGTGCACACAATACTCCAAAAACACTAGGTTTGGGGTTGGAGCGGGAGAGAAATAGAATATTTTAAAACAAGCTAGCCATCCTCTTCTGTATTCATAACGGATATTGAGGAGCTGACCATCAATGCTATGAGTAGTTTTGGGTTGCAGAAGGCAGTGTGCGACCATGAATTTTCATGATGGCTCCAAACCTATGGACTCTTTAAACCAAGACTCAAGAAAGTCATGTCTGTTTGTCCATTTTGAAAACTTTCGTTATAGGTCTATATCATCTGCTGTCTATCTTCTCAGTATCATAGTTGAGGTAGGTGTCTTGTGTCTCTCATAAACCATCAAAATTGCGGGTAGTTTTGAGTTAAGAAAGGGTTGTGCTACGATGGGATTTTTAATGATGGCTTTTTTTTCAAACATCGTCGTTTTTGTCCATCTACTAGTTCAAAACAATAAGATATAGAAGGTAATGAATATATAACAAACTTGAAATGTTAACTATAGTAAGTACTTGAATCAACTTTAGAGTCTATGTTTTCTTCAGGATTGATAAAACTATCATTTTTTGCATCTTCATCCTAACTAGGATTTCGGGGCGCCTCTTAATGGAATCGGACAATATGCTCACCACAACTCAAACAAATAGCAGGAGAGACAGACATAATGGAGGTAAAACAAACAGAAGAACTTACTAAACAACGTTAAATTCTAACAAGAGTGATACAAGTCTTTTTCATTTTGTGATTTGGGTACTAAAGACCTATTTGGATCTTCACACGAAATAACCTCAAATAGTGCACACAACGTTCCAAAGACACTAGGTTAAAGATTGGAGCGGGAGAGGAATAAAATTTATTCTGAACCAAGCTAGCTATCCTCTTATCGATTCAGAATAGATATTGAGGAGGTGACCATCAAAGTTAAGCGTAGTTTTGGGTTGTACAAGGCAATGTGCGAACTCGAATTTTCATGATGGCTCCAAACCTATGGATTCTTGAGACCAAGACTAGAGAAATCATGTTTGTTTGTCCGTTTGAAAAACTTCTATTAACAGGTCTATATCTTCTGGTCGCTATCTTCTCAGTATCAGAGCTGAGGTCGGTGTCTTGTGTCTCTCCCAAACCATCAAAGTTACGAGTAGTTTTAAGTTAAGAAATGGCTGTGCTACCATGGTTTTTTTAATTATGGATTTTTTCTTTTCAAACATCGCCTTTTTTGTCTCATCAACTAATTCAAAACAATAATATATAGAAGGTAATGAATATTTAACAAACTTGCAATGTAAAATATATTAAGTACTTTAATAAGCTTTTGAGTCAATGTTCTGTTCAGGATCGACATGATTGATAAAGCTTTCATTTTTGGTTCTTTATCCTAACGAGGATGTCAGGGCGCATCTTAATGGAATCGGACAATAAGATCACCACAACTCAAACTAATAGGAGAGACAGACATAATGGAAGTAAAACAAACAAAAGAACTTACTAAACAACATTAAATTCATCGAAACAAGAGTGATACAAGGCTTTTTCATTTTTTGATTTGGGTACTAAAGACCTATTTGGATCTTCACACGAAATAACCTCAAATAGTGCACACAACGTTCCAAAGACACTAGGTTCAAGATTGGAGCGGCGAGAGAAATAAAATTTATTCTCGAACCAAGCGCTATCCTCTTGTCGATTCAGAATATATATTGAGGAGGTAACCATCAAAGTATTGCGTAGTTTTGGGTTGTAGAAGGCAATGTGTGAACACGAATTTTCATGATGGCTCCAAACCTATGGATTCTTGAGACCAAGACTAGAGAAAGTCATGTCTGTTTGTCCGTTTGAAAAACTTCTATTAACAGGTCTATATCTTCTGGTAGCTATCTTCTCAGTATCAGAGTTGAGGTCGGTGTCTTGTGTCTCTCCCAAACCATCAAAGTTACGAGTAGTTTTAAGTTAAGAAATGGCTGTGCTACCATGGTTTTTTTAATTATGGATTTTTTCTTTTCAAACATCGCCTTTTTGTGTCATCAACTAGTTCAAAACAATAATATATAGAAGGTAATGAATATTTAACAAACTTGCAATGTAAAATATATTAAGTACTTTAATAAGCTTTTGAGTCAATGTTCTGTTCAGGATCGACATGATTGATAAAGCTTTCATTTTTTGGTTCTTTATCCTAACGAGGATGTCAGGGCGCCTCTTAATGGAATCGGACAATAAGATCACCACAACTCAAACTAATAGTAGGAGAGATAGACATAATGGAAGTAAAACAAACAAAAGAACTTACTAAACAACATTAAATTCATCAGAACAAGAGTGATACAAGGCTTTTTCATTTTTTGATTTGGGTACTAAAGACCTATTTGGATCTTCACACGAAATAACCTCAAATAGTGCACACAACGTTCCAAAGACACTAGGTTCAAGATTGGAGCGGGAGAGAAATAAAATTTATTCTGAACCAAGCGCTATCCTCTTGTCGATTCGAATAGATATTGAGGAGGTGACCATCAAAGTTTTGCGTAGTTTTGGGTTGTAGAAGGCAATGTGCGAACACGAATTTTCATGATGGCTCCAAACCTATGGATTCTTGAGACCAAGACTAGAGAAAGTCATGTCTGTTTGTCCGTTTTGAAAACATCCGTTCACGGGTCTATATCTTTCAGTAGCTATCTTCTCGCTATAAGAGTTGAGGTCGGTGTCTTGTGTCTCGCACAAACCATCAAAATTACGAGTAGTTTTGTGTTAAGAAAGGGTTTTACTACCGAGGTTTTTTTTAATGATTGCTTTTTTCTTTTCAAACATCACGTCTTTTGTCTCATCAACTAGTTGAAAACAATAAGATATCGAAGGTAATGAATATTTAACAAACTTGAAATGTTAAATATATTATGTAATTGAATGAGCTTTCGAGTCAATGTTTTCTTCAGGATCGACATTATTGATAAAGCTATCATTTTTTACTTCTTCATCCTAACTAGGATGTCGGGGCGCCTCTTAATGGAATCGGACAATATGCTCACCACAACTCACACTAATAGTAGGAAAGACAGACATAATGGAGGAAAAACAAACAAAAGAACTAACTAAACAATACTAAATTCATCAGAACAAGAATGATAAAAGGCTATTCAATGTTTTGATTTGGGTACTAAAGACCTATTTGGATCTTCACACAAAATAACCTCAAACAGTGCACACAACGCTCCAAAGACACTAGGTTGGAGGGTAGAGTGGGAGAGAAATAAAATATATTCTGAAACAAGTTAGCTATCCTCTTATGGATTCAGGATAGGTATTGAGGAGGTGACTATCAAAGTTATGCGTAGTTTTGGGTTGTAGAAGGAAATTCGCGACCACGAATTTTCTTGATGGTTCCAAACCTATGGATGATTGAGACCAAGACTAGAGAAAGTCATGTATGTTTGTCCGTTTGGAAAACATCTGTTAACAGGTCTATATCTTTTGGTAGCTATCTTCTCAGTATCAGAGTTGAGGTCGGTGTCTTGTGTCTCTCACAAACCATCAAAGTTGTGAGTAATTTTTAGTTAAGAAATGGGTGTGCTACCATGGTTTTTTTAATTATGGCTTATTTCTTTCCAAACATCGCCTTTTTTGTCTTATCAACTAGTTCAAAACAATAATATATAGAAGGTAATGAATATTTAACAAACTTGCAATGTAAAATATATTCTGTACTTGAATCAGCTTTAGAGTTAATGTTTTCTTCAGGATCGACATGATTGTTAAAGCAATCATTTTTTGCTTCTTCATCCTAACTAGGATGCCGGGGCGCCTCTTAATAGAATCGGACGATATGCTAATAGTAGGAGAGACAAACATCATGGAGGAAAAACAAACAAAAGTACTAACTAAACAAGCTAGCTATCCTCTTCTCGATTCAGAATGGATATTGAGGAGCTGACCATCAATGTTATGAGTAGTTTTGGGTTGCAAAAGGCGGTGCGACCATGAATTTTCATGATGGCTCCAAACCTATGGATTATTGAGACCAAGACTCAAGAAAGTCATGTCTGTTTCTTTGTTTTGAAAACTTGTGTTAACAGGTCTATATCTTCTAGTTGCTATCTTCTTAGTATGAGAGTTGAGATCGGTGTCTTGTGCTACGATGGATTTTTTAATAATGGCGTTTTTCTTTTCAGATATCCCCGCTTTTATCTCATGAACTAGTTCGAAATAATAAGATATAGAAGGTAATGAATATTTAAATGACTTGAAATATTAAATATATTATGTACCTAAATCGGCTTTACAGTCAAACGTTTTCATCAGGATCGCCATGATTGATAAAGCTATCATTTTTTGCTTCTTCATCTTAACTAGGATGTCGAGGCCCCTCTTAATGGAATCGGTCAATATCTTCACGACAACTCACACTAATAGTAGGAGAGAAAGACATAATGGAGGAAAAACAAACAAAAGAACTAACTAAACAACATTATATCAATCAGAACAAGAATGAGAAAAGGCTCTTCCATGTTTTGATTCGGGTACTAAAGACCTATTTGGATCTTCACACGAAAGAACCTCGAACAAGTGCACACAATACTCCAAAAACACTAGGTTTGGGGTTGGAGCGGGAGAGAAATAGAATATTTTAAAACAAGCTAGCCATCCTCTTCGTATTCATAACGGATATTGAGGAGCCGACCATCAATGCTATGAGTAGTTTTGGGTTGCGAAGGCGTGTGCGACCATGAATTTTCATGATGGCTCCAAACCTATGGACTCTTTAAACCAAGACTCAAGAAAGTCATGTCCGTTTGTCCATTTTGAAAACTTTCGTTATAGGTCTATATCATCCGATGTCTATCTTCTCGCATCATAGTTGAGGTAGGTGTCTTGTGTCTCTCATAAACCATCAAAATTGCGGGTAGTTTTGAGTTAAGAAAGGGTTGTGCTACGATGGGATTTTTAATGATGGCTTTTTTTTCAAACATCGTCGTTTTTGTCCATCTACTAGTTCAAAACAATAAGATATAGAAGGTAATGAATATATAACAAACTTGAAATGTTAACTATAGTAAGTACTTGAATCAACTTTAGAGTCTATGTTTTCTTCAGGATTGATAAAACTATCATTTTTTGCATCTTCATCCTAACTAGGATTTCGGGGCGCCTCTTAATGGAATCGGACAATATGCTCACCACACCTCACACTAATAGTAGGAGAGATAGATATAATGGAGTAAAAACAAACAAAAGAACTAACTAAAGAACATTAAATTCATTAGAACAAGAATGATAAAAGGCTCTTCCATGTTTTGATTTGGGTACTAAAGACCTATTTGGATATTCACACGAATGAACCTCGAACATTGCACACAATGCTCCATAAACACTAGGTTTGAGGTTGGAGCGAGAGAGAAATAAAATATATTCTGAAACAAGCTAGCTATCCTCTTATCGATTGAGAATGGATATTGTGGAGCTTACCATCAAAGTTATGAGTAGGTTTGGGTTGTAGAAGGCAGTGTGCGACCACAAATTTTCATGATGGCTACAAACCTTAATCCTCAAATAGAACTAAAAATGGATCAAAAGGACCGAGATAGCCATATTTAGAGGAAACCACTACAAGTCACAGTTCCTAGTGAACCAGCCTACAAATACAAATACATATGTTAAAACGGGGGCAAAATTAGTCAAGATTAGTGCAAATATCTCTAGAATATGGAGTGACATCAGTACCCAATTAGGGGAAAACCCTATCAAGTTTTTATGTGGAATATTGAATTCTTGTGATGAGAACTTTGAATTGCATCTTTGTGTCTTGAATGTAAATGTTGTGCCTAGGGTTGTGTTAGGTATTTTGGATGCTTCCAAATGATGAATTGATTGTGACTATGCTCATTGCTTCAAACACTGTGATTTTGATCATGCTAGTACTCTTGATTTTCCATATGTGATTGTGTTGGTTAATGATTCTAGAAGAATGATGCCTATTACTAGTCCATTGAGCTCACCATTTGATTACAATTGAATGAGGCATGTTGATTACTTGATGTTTTGCTCATATTTTTATGCTCATCTTGCTCATTGGAATTTGTACACTTTTGTGATGATTTCCTTGGGGTATTTTTTACTTACTTTGTGAATCTAGGGTTTCCCATGATTAGGATTGCTAGTGAGTTTCAAATGAGAATCACTAGTTGTGCATTTTCATTGGTTTGACTAATCTTGTGCTTCTTGCCTCTTTCATATCTAATTGTGAACATTCTTGCATACTCTTGCCTAAGTAGATTGGATTGTTGTTGAGACTTTTCCTCGGTGGCCTTGGGATTTCTTCTTTTCTCTTGACGTGACCATTTGTGTTTGTTTTCGTGTTTGTTTTGTTTCTAGTCTACCATGTGATGTTTCCAGGTTCCTTCTTTCTGGTTCTCCATTCTCTCTCCTTTCCTCTCAGCTCTACTCTTCACTCGGCAGGTATTGCTTATTCCCCTATTGTTTGGTCCCATTAAGGACAATGTGATGTTCAAGTGTGGGGGGTTTGTACTACTTTTCAAGTTTTGGATTTTTCACGCATATCTCGTTTGTGCTGATTTAGACTTGTTCTCGATTTCAAAACTCCCTCTGGAATTTGAATCTATGGTTCTCTTTGGATGCATTCCTAGGTTTTTGAGTAGATCATTTGTGGAAAATCTCTCGTTTTCCTGAAATTAGTTTGCTTCGAACGCGCACATATGGACGTTACGAGTTTTCATCTTTATTTTTTTTATATGTATGATTGATTCTCCTTTTCAAACCTTTCTATGGTATTATAAGTCAAAATGTATGGGATGGATCCGAATGACGTGCTAAAAGAGGCCAATGTTCCCAAAAATGATCGTGAGGAAGGTTGTGATTCAAACACGCGAGGCGGGTTTCGATCCGCCGCCCGTTTTCAAGCCACATTAGGCTCTTCTTATCAACCCTTCGAGGTACGGATTCAGATACTGGTGTCTTGTTTTAGCTGGATTCAAGCCCAATCAGAATCACAACCTCTTCATTTGGAAAAAAGCAGCCTTGCGAAAAGAAAGAAAACGAGAGGGAAAAAATTTGAAAACCAAATACAAAAGAAAGAAAAGCAGAATAAAAGAAGAGGGGAATCTAGTATATTTGGTAATAGTTATGATTATATTATGATTAGGCATCCCCTACCTCAGGATGGGAAACATACCAAGCAAAAACGGTCCGTCTGTCCATTTCTATCATATATTCGCTTGTGTAGGTGTCCAATCATAATCTCTATATGTTTGACTTTGGTGTGAACTTTTCTAAAGGATTCGGGGTCTTGTGCTTAATTGAGTGGTTTGGTGATCGAATTGCAATTTTGACATCGTGAAGTAGGCTTGAAATGCTAGGCTATGTCTTTCCTTTCACCGTGATTTGAGTTTTCTTTGAATGTGATTAGTAGAATTTTTTGACGACAAGCAATGTTCAACTATGAGGGGATTTGATAGCTCGATTATTCGTTGCTGATTTGACCATATCTTGACTGTTTGTTGACCTTATTTGACCGAGTTTTGACTCTCATTTGTGATTGGTTGAAAGAAACAAGGGTTTCTCGTTTCATTTGCTCGAACGGACCATTTCGGTCTGTTTGACTTGCTGTCTCATTGTGTTATTGAGCTTCTAAATATCTTATTGATAGATCACAACGAGATGATTCCACCAAGTCCAAGCGAAAGTCAATCAAGGGTTGAACGGGCGAGATATGGACAAAAGAAGAATCCAGGCCCGGTTTGAGTGAAGTACCACATGACGTGTGGTCATTGGAATATCCACACGCCGTGTGGCCTATGTAGCGGCATACTTAAGTTGATTTTGAGTAGAAAGGGAACATATTATTGGCTTCCCAATTGATCTATTACCCCCATTTTCTCCCAACTAAACGCTAGTCCGAAATTCCATCCTCATCCATCATCAATTGGAGGCTTTGAAGACCAACTTGGGCCATCTTGGAGAAGCTTGGAGTCAAGATTGGAGCATCCTCACCTTCTTGCATCACTTGGATACGTGTTGGATATGGATTATGGAATATGAGAATGCTTAGATTATGGTTTTTGAAACTTTGAATGTGCTATGGCTTGTTCTAGGTCAAATGTACTCGTTTAATTTCTTAACAATGACTGACTTGAGTATGTGTGTAGTCCAAGATTGAAGTAAGGTGTGTGTGGACCAAGCACACACCCCAATTCAACCTTTAGTGTGAGGATTCTCTTAGTGGCATTTTGTGGAACACTTGGCTTGCATTCCTGATATCACTCAATTGAGTGACACAATTGATAGATTGGACTCCTACGAATGTTTAGAGGATGATCAAACCCTAAACCTTATCCATTATATCCAATCTTTCTTGTGAATCGGATTTGACTGCAAAAATAACACCCGAAGTCTAGTAATCCTCGTCTCCTTGTGTTCCACCTTTTCACTCTCTTGATTTCTTAGTAGCTTGGTTCAATAGAATTCGTTTTCATTTTTGAATGTTATGTAATTTAGTTGATAACCTAGAGAGCTAGAATTTTTTACTTTTGTTTGCTTAAACCCATGTCTTAAATAGTTGAGTATAGGTTGGTGATCCGTTCCTTGTGGAATATGACACTCGAGATGTTGGATTTAGGAGAAATCCCTTTGCTTAGTTGATCAACTTTTGTTTGGTTCTTTTTAGAGGACCCATTATTAAGACTGATTTCGTTAGATTCGTAATTGAATAACAAAGATTTTGACATAAAATTTACTTCAAATGGATTAAAGATTAAAATGTTATGTGATTTTAAGTTTTGGTTTTTTTAATAGAAGCAACAGAGAGAAAATTTATGTCCGTCACTTTACAATACGAACATATTCAGTGTGTCAAGTACTAAAATGCCCATATCTTAATCACTTTTTTCCTAACCCGAAAAATATAAGGCTGTAGAGTTTGTCAGATAAAATTGAACGACTAAGAAAACATCAGAAGAAGTGTCAGCACCAAAAACGTCAGCAAGAGAAAATTTTGGGACTTTTGTGAAACAGTGTAGCTTACCTAAGTGTCTCTATCATTCTAGTGATTTTGAGTCGCGTGAATTCATTTCAGTATTATGTAAGTGCCAATTCACAACCAACAACGAACACCACTCATAGAAAATTTAAGAATAAATCTATAAATGTTGCATTCTATCCTATACTAAAAATGGACTTTACGCCTCGCGTTGTGTTGCTAGATGGTATATCGTTAACGTGCATGCATTGGTAACATCAATTTGGAGAGTCCAAGCTACTACGAACAAATCATAGTAGCTTTAAAAAAGAAATAAGTAGACTTTGATCATTGGCTTATACCCCTACCAAATCTAGGATCACAAAGCAAGTTAGCAATTCAAATGCACAAATCACAAGGAAATTTCCTAAGCATGCCAAATAATTTATTCAAAAACGCTTCCAAGGGGCTTGAGTTTAGGACTCAACACGCAGACACAATAACCCTAAAATACACACCTACCCCACACTTACTTTGGACAATGTCCTCACCAGATGAAATAGAAAAGTTTTATAGGAATACCTGGATGCAATGAGAGACCGAAGAGGTAAGAGAGCATGATCCAGAGGAACACAAGCTTTGCGGTAACACTAACTCCTGAAAAGATTTAAACACACATAAAACCAAAAATAAAACTAAAAAGGAACAAGGACAAGAGTCCAAGTCCACATATGATAAAATGGATCAAAGATCCAAAATGAAGAAAAGGAAAAGTCCTAACTGGATCGATGATACATGGCTCAGTATTTGCCTCGAGGGGCTGAAGGTGGCGGGATGACGCTTGTGACGAGTGAGGAAGTGGAGATAGCGCATCTTCTCATGATGTTGCTCATGCTCCATCCTCATCTGCTTGCTCTATGCTGATCTTTGACCATCATCAAATGAAGACTGACACAATGTCTATTGCTGCTGCCATGGAAGAATAAGAGAGAACACCATTCGAGATAATCTACCACACAAATCACCCCATGTTCAAGCATAATAAGTGATCACATAGACACATCTAGTTAATTCAATATGAAAGCATCAAAACTAGGCAATTCAGCTTGTTCAACATCTCTATGGCATGCAATATGAAGTTCAAAGCTTTTAGAGATACTCCACCAAGTCATAAAAATAATGTTAAGAGTTAATAAAGTCCAAATCCAAAAAACTACTTAAAAGATACTGAAAAAGCAACATTCCGACGAGAAAATCATGCAGTATGAAGGGGAAAATCAGATTGGTAGATTCTTATCATACTGAATTTTAATCTAGCATCATCAATTTCAAAAAACCACAAATTTCGAAATTTTTTGTTCTTCAACCTTTTATGCAATTTCATCATTCTCATCGATTGTGAGCAAAATAGGCAATTGGAAACGTAGAGAAGAGTTTAAGGAACATGTGATTGGATGATTTGGGTTGCTCAAAACTCAAGTTTTGAGAATGTGGGTAATGGAGAGTGTTGCTGGAAATCTCACACAAGCTTTTAAGGTCGAAAGGTTGGTTAGGAAACTCACCTTAAATGGTCAATAATGTTCCAGAAAGTTATTGACTAGTTAATGTGCATAAGTTGACCAACTATTCAACCATAACTCGACAACGTCTGATCAATAAACTAGCTTATGTGGTCAAAAACTTTCAGGGAAAGTTATTAACCATTTTAGGCACTAAATTGACCAATCGAAGCTAAAACTCAATTTTACCTAAATTTTCAAATTAAGACCAAATCAACGACGCTCGGGGAATGGCAGGGACATTACCAGGGTTCATGCATCTACGGTCTAGACTTGATTAACACCTTAACATGCAAACTGACTAAAAAAATAAAGCTAACTCTAGACAGGAATTTTGGAGCTAGACGATACCTAGAGAATTATAGAGGCCCAACCCAGCTTAGAACTTTCTTGAGGCTAGGCATCATTGATCTTGACATGCAATTTATCTACTCCACTCTGAAGTAGGCACTTCCGCTTGCCAACATAAAGAAGCTCCACTATCCCATCATCTTTAACACATGTAACTTTAAACGGACTGAACCATTCATCTTTGTCTACTTTATCATCTGGGGTTTTACTGGCTGCCATTTCTCTTTCTGCTTAGGCTTCCCTTTGTCATTATTGGTCACCATATCTTAATTAACCTGTTACTTTGAGATAAATTTTTGCTCAAAATATGGGTTAAAAGGTAAAGCATAATCGAGGGTGACAGCATGTATTTCAACAGGGTAGGGAGCATTAGATAATTTTGGCTAAGAAGACATCATTATAAAGGTTTGATTAGACATCTAAAGAACACTCTCCTCTTAATCAAAACTCAAAGACATCCTTCATGCTTGCATATCAATGATGACACCAGCAGCATTGAGGAACGGTCATCCAAGGATGAGATGAATGTAACTGTCCTCTTTGATATCCATCACTACAAAGTCCATCAAAAATAGCTATCATGCACATTCACTAGCATATTCTCTACCATCCTTAGAAGACGTTTAATGGACCTACCAACATGTTGGATATTCATATCGATAGGGGTTAAATCAAATAGTCATAAATGCTTAAATAAGGGGTATGACATAATATGAATACTAGCACCTAAATCAGGTAATACTCTATCAACACAATGCTCGTTAATAACGCATGAGATAAAGAAGCTCTTTGGGTCTTTTTTGCTTAGTTGCCACCTTAGCTTGCAAGAACGTTGAGCATTCCGCACCAAGTGTTGATGTGCACGTGACTGCTATTAATTTTAAAAGACAATATCAAAAGGACCCTAAGTGGGTCTGAGACACTAAATCAAAATAGAAGCTAAAAATGTAGAAAACACCTTAAACTTCTACCAAAAGCTATACAATTATGCATGACATGTCGCTTAAATATACACCTTATTTACCAACAAGCAGTATGAAAATACTAACTATGCATCCACAGACACCTTCAAGATCGAGTTGCAGAGGAGATCCGAAAAAAGCAAAAAACGAGATCAAATAGACATATATGTACAAGCGATGAACCCAATGAGAATCAAAGAGCAATTTCAAACCCCATTCAATCTATGCCACCCCGTATTTAAACGTCACATTGTCCTTAATGGGACAATCAATAAGATCAATGGGGGCAAATTGGAGCGGGAGGGGAGAATAACAAGCTTTGGGCAGGAAAACATGGATATCATTGTGACATCTTGATTTTGATCAGTGATTTAAATTTCGGTTTGATTAAAATCTTACTCGTTCAATAGAAGTCGGGAGTTGGAAACCAAATTAATTTAATTAATTCGAAGAATTGACTCAACAGTTGACCTAGTACTAAAGGTTTACAAGACTCGAGATAGTTATCGGCTCCAACTGGTCTAACCATTGGATCTGAGTTTGACTATTTTGGCTTGGAGGAAATCCTTGCCATGATAATTTCATGGTTAACGTAATTATCATGCAATGCAATTAAGGGTGGTCATTTTGAAGGTGGCATGATAACCATATTTGGCTTGATGTACAGTGAAGGTTGGGATTTTAGATCGAAGGTTTGGTTGAAGAAATGAAGCAAAGTTCGTGGGAGATTGATGGCTACGGCCGTGATTTGATGTAGGCCAAGAACGTGGGGGTATTGTTGTCATGATCGTGGGTAATTATTGGTCACGGGTGTTGCCGGCTTTTGGTCATGGTCATGGTGTGTTATGTATATAAGAATTGGCAGGGTTTTTAGAGGGTAGTAAAATCAAAAGTCTCAAATTAGATTTTTCTGTATTTGACAAACGCGATTTCAAAGAAGGTGATTCTAGTTTGAAGGTGCAAACGAGCTCCGATCGCCTCAAGATTTCAGAGGGTCGACAGGGACGATGTTGGGATCATTTCCCCTAGATCGATCAAAGGTAAATATGAATTTCAGATAAGGTTTAGAGTGATTTAGGTTTTGAGGTTTTCTCCACATGTTGACGTTTTTATGATCGTTCTTGGCACCAAGGTCGATGGAGACTTCGGCGATGGAGATCAGTACGTTGTCTAGAACTTGAAAGATCGTCGGAGAATATAGTCTTTTCACAAGTTCAGGAAAGTTCAGTGAACAAGTTGTACGTTAAGAAAGATACGTGACCTTTTTCTTGCTTTTGCAAAGTTCAAGGTCTAGATTGTAGTTTCTGGAAAAATTCGATGACTGATCTGACAATAGTATAATTTCTAAGGACTGATTTGGTAATTTATCCAGCTGGGCATTGAAAGGACGTTTCTGCCCCCCTGCAAGTTTTAAGGTTGTTGCAAAGGAGTAATCAGAGCATAACTCATTTTGTTTAGCTTCAAACGACACACGATCAGAACCTACCGATTCGTGGCAGCGAGAGGAATCACGTCAAGTCAGAATCAGAGGTCTTAGCTCTTCTTAACAGGTGGGAGTTTGAGATTTCATTCTACGTTACAAGCGTAGGACTGTAGTAGGATGTTTGGGAATCCATTGATGGGAATCGTGTTGTGTTAGTGTCATGATGTAGAGCGAGGTCTCTTAGGCTGTACAATAGTGTGTCATCTACTATACACAAGTTTTGTGATAGGATTTTAAGCGAGGGCTTTCAGGCTGTACAGTACCGTGTGTCTATTGTACAGACAGTGTGTTAGGATTTGAGCATAAGCTCTTGGCGTGTGATTCACAGTTCATGATAGGATAGGATAGGCCTAGCTGGATTAGCTCATAATGATTATACGTCGGTTGCCCACCCCGGATTGCGCAATCCTCCAGTTGATACTCATCTTTCAGACAGGACGTGTTGAGTATCCTTACAGATGCTGCTCACACAGTTTTCAGGGTGGTTTCATGGTCCGATCCACCATGAGGCTATCCACACATCTAGGGGTGGCTGACGCTAGGTACATGCATATAGGACCACAAGGTCACTTTATTAGAGTAGTGACTAAGATGACTTCTACGTTCTATCCTTGCTTATCACTAACCCCGTTAGATGTCGGTTTTCCCTGGTGTAATTGTGTATTTGAGTCACAGGTACTGGAGCTGATGGTGTGGAGAGAGCGGGTTAGCGTGTTTTATATCTTTTGATATATGTTTTCGATGTATTTCAGAACTAGAGTTGTATCTCTTCTTTATTGTGTTGTGATTTGGGATCCGGGATCCTTGTCTGTTAGTGTTCAAAATGGATTATTAAAATATTCCAGTTTAGCTTATAATTTTTATTTTAAAGCATTGTTAGTAGTTATGAGTCGAGTTTGGTTCAGGTTGGATCCTGAGTAGGATTCCTTGGTTGAACTAGTGGTTTGACGGGGACACATTGGATTGGGTTTCACAGATGATATCAGAGCCCAGTTATCTTCTGTCACTATCGGTGTGCTACCTGCTCCTTAGAGGCTTCGCGAACCTCATGAGGGGAGAAGGTGAGTCCACACCTGTAATGGTACTAGACTCTTAGTGGGGATAATAGTTGAAGGTCTAGGTAGTGTCTTAGTGTGGTTAGTTAATCTTTGCAAAAATATTTTAAAGAAAGGTTTTCAAGTATCACGTGTTTCGAAAAGGAAATGTTTCTGCAATTTTGTCAGGATTTGAACAACCGCTCTCCCACCAGCTCTAGGAAGACGAATGAAGAAACCGAGGAACCAAGGAGCATAGTATCTTGGGTCCTTGATTCGGAGGCTTGTCATTGAACCTTAGGGGTTCCAACAAGAAGAGGGGAAAAGAAAGGGAACATGGATGAGACCCTGACAGTGTGATCAAGTAGAACTCTTTGGTAGAGCCATTAGTAGGATAAATCCTTATGGACCCCAATGGGGGAAAGGAATTCAGAGTTAAGAAGATGTTTTCGCTCCTTGGGGATGTTTCATCGTAGAGGCAAGGAGCCTCTGTTCAATTGAGGACCAAGCTTGAAGGCAAGGACATAAAGCATGTAAGGACCGTGTGAGTAGCCAGTATAAGAGCAAGGATGATTCCTCTATTGGTTCCAGCTGATAGTAACGAGTGTTAATGTAACAACAGCAGTTCTGGGAAAAAGAAGTTAGTCGTAGTCGTGACGGAAAGTCGGCCATGGCCGTGGTGGACAGTTGACCAAGGACATGATGGAAGGATGGTCACGGGCGTGATTTTGCAGTGATCACGGTCGTGGTGTTTAAATAGTCACGGGCGTGGTGATGAGTTATCCACGATCGTGACGAGTAGGCAACCACGACCTCTTGGGAAGTCAATGTTCTACACCCGAAAACAAATCCGTGAGGGATTAGCTATGCCCAAAGTGGGCAATATCTTGTCAGAAAAGGTTGAGGTATTATAAGTGGTATTAGAGCCTCTCCGCGTCCCTCTTGAACGATGGTGAGGCAAAACTCAATGAGGACGTTGAGTCCCAAAGGGGGTGTAATGTAACACATTAAGCAAATCCCACATTGACAAAGCACGAGAGACATCCATGTGCTATAAGTAATAATCTATCCCTAATTGGCAAGATGCATTTTCCGGGTGAGATGGAGGAGTTCTGCTAAGAGCTCTATAGTTAATCATACACGAGTGGCAGCAGTGCGGAAATGGTGAGCTCTTGGGAATTCACTGTTATGCACCCAAAATCAAATCCTTGAGAGATTAGCTATGTCCAAAGGGAACAATATCTTATTGGAAAAAGGTCGGGGATGTTACAAAAATCAAAAGTCTCAAATTGGATTTCTCTGTATTTGACAAACAAGATTTCAAAGAAGGACAATCAGAGTTTGAATGTGCAAATTAGCGTCGATTGCCTCGAGATTTCAAAGGGTCAACAAGGACGATGTCGGAACCGTATCTCCTAGATCGATCAGAGGTAAATATGGATTTTAGAGCTTTAGAGAGATTTAGGTTTTGGGGTTTTCTCCTTGTGTTGATGTTTTTGGGATCGTTCTTGGCACCGAAGTCGATGGAGATCAGTATGTCGTCTAGTTCGAGAGAGGGCGACCGATGGAATCGAATTCCAATAAACTTGGAAGATCATCGGAGAAGATAGATTTTGTTTAGACCGAACATATTGCACAGTGATTGCTACGAGACTGATTAGTACACCAAAACATTATGCCTCACCCCCAAATGATGAGACTTACCATTATAGACTTGGCTATAGGCCCTATAGCCAAGGTAGCATTGCTATCGCACATGATAGAAATAGGTGATATAGGTGTCGGCCCCAATGGAATGTCATAGACCAAGTTCCTTAACCATTTAACCTCTTTACCGGCAGCCGCCAACGTTGTGAATTCAGATTCCATAGTCGAAGTGGTATGCAAGTTTGATTTTTGAAAGACCACGAAATTGCTCTTCCCCCCAAGTAGGAATACCCATCCAGCAGTAGAGGTGTGATCTTCTACATTGAATATCCAACTTGCATCCACCCTTCACCGAAGATTACCCTTTATATGTTAAAAATGTAATCCAAGATTCCTTTAAGGTAACCAATTACTCGCCTAATTTTATGCCTGTGATGAGTTCTGAGATTACTTGTATATCTACTCTGTTTTCCAACCGCATAAGCGATGTTAGGCCTCGTGCTTGTCATTGCATACATCAAACAACCTAGTACATGTGATTACTCGAGTTAAGAAATAGCCCTCCCCGTGTTGTGCATTAATTTCACACTAGGTCAAATGGAGTTCTCATTTCACGTCATCCCTTATTACTACACTTAGTAAGCACCTTCTCCATGTAGGGACATTGATTCAATGAAAGTTCCTTCCCATTTCGTTAGATTATAATCCCAAGAATCACATATGCCTCCCTCATGTCTTTCATGGAAAATTTGATGATAAGAACTCCTTGGCCCTATCAACTTGCTGTTGATGTCAATGTGCGTGATTCAAACAAAATCCATTTGACAAGGCAACATCGTCGAACTTCTCATGGCACGGTTTTGGTGGTTGCTTAAGCCCATATAATAATTTGATTAGTTTACACACCTTATGCTCATTCCCGAGCAAAACAAACCCTTCCGATTGTTTGATGTATAATTATGCATTGAGATCTCCATTCATGAACATTGTCTTGACATCCATTTGATGGATCACTAAGTTATGAATAGATGATATAGCTATTAATAACCTAATAGTCAAGATCCGAGCCATCAGACATAGGTATCAAAGTAATCAATCCCATGATGCTGCTTAAAACCCGGAATCACTAATCGAGCTTTAAACTTATCGATGGGACCATCGACTTTCGACCAACGACAATGGCATTCCAAGCTTTCCCACACCTTGCTCGCTTTAGGCTAAGCCCAATCCAAATTGGATTACTCCTTGTTTACCAAGACCACTCCTGTTGGTTTCACCACTCTCCTCGCCTATGTCGACGACATTATTTTGGCTAGTATGAATATCTCAGAAATTCACCAAGTCAAAACACACTTAAACGACCAATTTACTATAAAAGATATTGGCTCGGTCAAATACTTCCTTGGCATAGAAGTAGCTCGCAACATTTATCAACGCAAGTACACCCTCGACTTATTAGAGGACACTGGTTACATGGCTAGCAAAGCCGCTTCCATTCCCTGTACGCCCGGCTCTAACCTTAGCCACACCACCGGTACACCTTTATCTCCAGCCGACACCACCTCCTATCGTTTCTAGATTGGTCGACTACAATATTTTTGTACCACTCGGCCGAGCATTTGCTACATTGTCAACCATTTAAGCCAGTTTATCTCCGCCCCTACTACCGCTCATGAGCAAGCCACCCACAACGTTTTTCTTTGTCTCAAAGGGACTGCTACCAACGGCTTGTTTTTCTCCGCTCTTTCCGCTCTCCGCATCAGAGCCTTTTCTTATTCTAATTTGGCCGATTGCCTGAACACCCATCGCATCAGTGTCTTCCTCAGAGACACCATCCTCTCCTGGAAATCTAAGAAACAACCAACAATCGCTCACTCTTCTGCCGAAGCCGGATATCAGGCTTGAGCCGCTAACACGACTTAACTACAGTGGTTGCATGGTCTACTTTCTCATTTTCCCGTATCTCTTCCCACCACGTTTGCCATATACTGTGATGGTATGTCTGCCTCAAAATGTCAGAGAACCTGGTACAACATGAGCAGACTAAACACAGAGCTAGATTGTCATTTCACTCGAGACAAAGTTCAAGATGGCTCTATCAAAGTTCAGCATGTCTCCTCCCATAATCACGATCTCTTCACCAAGCCCTTACTAATTACTGTGTTCGAAGGTCTCATCTCCAAACTACACTTGTCTTCCATCCATGCTTAGTTAGAAGAGGGGTGTTAGGCGAACTAGTGCTTCACTATTTTGTTAGACGATTTAGATAGGTTGTTATTTCCTTATAGCCATAATTAGCTAAGTGAAGGGGCGGGCATGATGCGGATCGAACTACACCACACTGCGATGATAGAAAAAACTGTACCGTGAATAGATTTAAAACGCAAACCGCCAAATCATAAGTTTTGATGCCAAATTATACGGCTACAGTTCATCGGATTTCCACATTCCATTCATATAAACCTACAACATCAACTATCCAACCTCAAACGTCACTTACTATGTTATAAATATGACAGTTATGTTCATGAAGACATAATTGCATTTCGAGCGGGTTCGGGACTTGATCTATAACTAGTTATTTAAATAGTATAACTAATAACTAGTTATTACCAATCTTATAACTCGTTATTTGATCATACATTCAGCTAGTATTATAACTAGTTATTTTCACATAAGAATACATTTAATTAAAAGTATCACCAAACATATAAAAATACAAAACAGACATATACAATTTGAGAATTGTGGTATAGAAATCACCGCTCTGAAGTTTCCATGCACTTGGAAGTTCGAATCGTCAAGTGTTAAAGAATAAAGAGTCGAACAAATAAGAATTTATAATCAGAAATCAAAACATCAAAAGTTTTCATCGTCAGTCGGCACAAATTTAGTAAAATCACACATGCTTTTGAATGGTAAAATATATATGTTTCATGATTTGCAGTCTGCAGATTTAAATAGCAAACCACAGTTTTAAATCGCACAAAACCGCAAACTTCTGTTTGGAAAATAACCGCACCACATTAAACCACAATACAGTTCGGAGTGATACGAATAATTTGCAGTTCGGTGCGGTGCGAGTAAACCGGTTTGGTACCCACCCCTAGCCGAGTGACCTCTATAAAAACCTAGGAGTTAGGGTTGCTAACTCCCAACTTTTCCAATCGAATACAGATCTATTTTCTTTCTTCTTCTGCTCTTCTCTTGTCCGCTCTCTCTCATCTCTCACGATTCGCAAGACTTCAAATACAAGCTGTACTCAATCATATATGTCTTATAAGTTACACTAATTACTTTTCAGTAGGACACTCGTACAGCAAAACCACCAACATTTACAATCTGGAGACACTCAAGAATCACGCAAGGAATTTCTAGGGAATTACCGCAGAGAAAATGTATGTCCAGACTATATCTGCGGAGGGGATAACCTGTGCACCAGCACACATTCTGTTTCTTTTCCGCAATGGAGCACACCACAAATCTGGTTTCTAGATAGGATGAGGGACGGCTCCTTGAAGATTTTTCACTGCACTCTCATAGTTGACAAAACCCATGAACCAGAATTCATGGTTGTCTATAGAGATTATCTGGATATACTTCTCAGACGTGTTCAGCTTGCTTGTTGATGGATTCACAGCCTTCAGTTGATGCAAGGGAATAACAACCTATACGACAACATTTCAAGGGTAACCGTAAATCCAACACATCGGAATAACCGGCTGACGAAAAGATAAGATAATCTAACCACAGGGGTGGAGGGATTCCTCCATGATATAACATCATTACTTTCAGTATATAATCATAATTATCATGGTCTGGGTAGTCATATACTTACTATGCTTTACCACTCACCATATTTTAGTTCAATACAACGTTTCACTATATGTTTCTTTTCCTGTCAATAACAATTCATTATTTTACACCTACCTAAAAGAAGAAGAAAATGAATACTAGACGGTACATAAACAACGCTGAAAATTGCTTTCACACTAACCTAATCGTCATTACAGGTTCTAATCACAGCAGCATGTACATATTCACTGAAAGTAAAGTCTCATAGGTTTATAAACTACGGGTTAATTACAGCAGCATGTACCTATCACTGGATCAAGCGAAGTCTCATAAGTTGATAAATTACGGTGAATGCGCACGTCAAGAGATACCATAAATGTTAAGAGGCTCCTAGAAAGTAACAGTTTCCAGATGCAAATTGCAATGAATCAATTACTTTGCAGGTATACAAGACATCCTTGCAGTACCTGTACCCATAATGAATTGACAGTCTGTTTGTGATGTGAAATTAACCACAGGCTTAAGCGCACATACAGAAAAATAAGTCAGCATAAACAGCCCACAGAGAGACAGAAACAGAACCACAAACGAACAAGTAACAGGAAGTGATACTCAAGTATTCCAGCTTACCTTGTAATAGCTCCATTGAGTTTGATCAGCAACATTGTATGAGAGAGGATTATCACTACAAAATCCAAGCTTTGCAGTAGAAAAGTATAAAGTCCCCATGACAGGACCAGCAGAGGTTGAGAGGTAGCACGCATAGGTCTTAGTAAGTTGTTCATCAGGAATACTCTCAAACGTCTGTTTGAAAACCTTCTCATAACCACCTTCTGCAAGCACCTTGGTGGATTGGGCAATCCTTCCAACAGCAGCATCAGCAAAGCTAGGCCCCGTCTTCACTGAGACAAAGAGATCAACAATCAAGATGCATGATTGCAAACTGGAAATGAATTATGTATAAATGGGCGCCAAACATGAAACATCACACAGCTATTTTCACAGCAAGTTTCCAGTCCAGAAATAGACTATTGGAAAACAAATTCCGGACATTAGGGGGAATAAAAATAGAGAAACATACAGTGTTGCCACATGTTGCCAGCAAGATCCTCGGCCATCTTGGTAGCCTCAGCAGCCTTCTTCCCCCATTTACCTAGCACGTCTTTCAATGCATCCATCTTGTCTGCCAAACACAAACCAAGTTTCTTCAGCGCGAAAACGAAAATCCTAAAAGCAGAGGAAGAAAAGAAAAGAAAGGAAAAGAAAACTCACTCTTAGAGGCGGGCGCAGGGGACACATAGGGATTGGATTCAGGTGGCATAGTAGTAGCATGATCGCCAGGGATCGGAGTAGGACCGGGAGCGGCAGCGTGAGACTGAGATGGAGGAGGAACGGAGCCAGCCATGGAGACGTCAGCCCAATTCTCAGAAGGGGGTGTGACGTCTTGAGGATCGAGCTTAGGGTAGGGCGCGTAGTCTGAGGTATTGGATTCCGAAGTTGGGGTTTTAATGGCGGATTGATCAAGGTGCTGCTGCTGCGGTGGAAGAGGATGCTGATTCTCAGCCATGGATTCGGATCTGAAGGCGGAGAGAAGTAGCGGATTGCGGGTAGAGAAAGAAAAGATATTAATTGGAAGAGATTATTGGTTTCGAATTTCGATGATTGATTTTTCATTTCAGGAGTCGGCGTCTTGGTTTCGAATTCCCAGTTTCTAGAAAACAGCTGTCCGCCTGACTCTCTTTCTCTTTTCTTTTTCTTTTTCTTTTTCTTTTCTTAACAGTTGGGTTGGAAAATAATTTAGGGTTTGTTTGGTTCAATTTTTTTAGGTGCAGTTTTGGATTCGTCAGTAGGTGCTGATTACTCATTCGAACAGTTGAGGGAAGCTCTTACAGATCAACGGTTGGGGAATGGATAGTGACGTCACTAATTTAAACGCTTGTTTGGTTTTAGTGTTTTAGAAATATTAATTCCTTCAGAACTTCTCATTTGATAAAAAAGAATTAAATCTCAAATTTTATATTTTAAAAGAAAATTTGACCTCCAAAACACTAAAAAAAAATTCAACAAAAAGTTAAATTTTTAGGGTTTTTAAATTATGGTTTTTATAACTATTTAAAATTTCAATATATTTTTTTTTTTAATGTTTATAATTGATTGTTCATGATATAAAAGGCTAGACTTGACAATTCTATCCAGAAATTTGGGTATTCGGACAAAACTGTTTGACCAGACATTTGACAGGTTAGGATAAACTCGCGACCCAAAAACACCGGTACATGTAGGGTGCCGCAAAATCACTATCCGGTTGGAGATCCGCCCCTATTAGGAGCTCTTAATTATTTCGACAATTTACAATCCACAGCTTTACATAAGGTCTCCTCCAACTCTCACAAATTTCTCTACAATCCCTCTTTATTATTGAAACTCCTTATTCCCGATGACTTCTCCCACGCTCTAACCGCCGATGAGGCAACGATTGCACTCTTCAATAGGTAATTTTCCGTGAAACCCGCCCTTAGGGGATCCGATCGAACCACGCGGTTCAACCCATGCATTACTCGCGGGTTCACTCAACAAATAATATCAAGTCAAACATAAGGAAATAACTGCACTGAAATAATCTCAATTTATAAGTAAAACAACAGCGAAAAGAAATAGAGCAACCATGCTTGAATCCAATACTAAACACAACAATGAATAATCATCTTAATAGGGGAAAACGACAACCAGAATTAAGTCTGTCCAAACATTAGAAAACATGAAAACGTCTGAAAACATGAAAAAGGGACAACTCAAGGTTCTAAAAGGCAACCATGAGTTTATGCTCGAATATAATCACTGGTATAGCAGAACACGCGCTACTATACAGCCCGGAGCCCTACTCTGTACAATAATTGTATAGTAAATCGCACACTACTTCATAGTGCAAGGAGCCTGGCTCCAAACACAACATGGGTATAGTGGATCGCACGCCGACTGTATCATCCTGAGAATTCATTCATCGGATTCCTGACAATCCTTTTCAGTTCTACGTTTAAAGCAGAAACGTAATCTAAACCCCCACTTGAAAGTGTTTTCCTGGTCTAATCTTGCCTGTAGTAGTGTCCCTAGAGCTCAACCTCCTGATCCATCCGACCTGAAGAGATCAATCGTAGGATTGAAATCCGAAAACAGAATCATGTCAGGATTCTCCTACGTAGGATTCAAACAAAGGATTTGAGAAAGGAGGAAGAAGATAGGTTACCTTCTGAAGCTTTCCCAATGATCTCTAGGCCTCTCTTACTAAACTGGGATTGATCCACTTGGTCTTCCGCTCTGCCTAGAATCAATCACCGTCATTAGAGAACTTTAAAATTAGGTTTCTATATAAATTCTGAGTTCTGCAAGTCGCGACTCTATTTATATAACAGGTCCACCCTGCCATTGGCCGACGTACCACCACGCCCGCGACTGTATAGAAGCCACGCCCATAGCCCACTAATGGTCACAGTCGTGATCTCCTGCTAATCACGATCTTAATAGGTGCTGACGCCTATCACTAATGGTTTCCAGCTATAAAAGGGGAGATGGATAGTCGGATTTGCATACCTTACAAATCACAATCTATCCTTTGTATGTGAGTAAGTTTAGGGTTCACATAGTCTAATTACATATCAATTTGCATTATGATTACTGATGAGTTTAGTTCTTTATTTTGCAGGTTAATCGATTCGTGCGAGGCTTTATCAAGGAGATTAATCAAGTCGTATAGCTCAGTTCTTCGTTCTCCTTAGGTAAAGAGTTTAGAATTTGAAATTTTCAAAACTAAGAGTTTACTATTCAATACTCAATACTCATTATTTCTTAAGTTTACTAGTGCTTCATTCTTCAATCTTACCTCTGTCGATATGTTGTGTAATTTGATATTAAACTTGTGTCTTCTTTTAGGAATGATAAAAATGAAATGAATTTACATACATTTGTCCTTACCTTTTGCATATTAAAATAATGAGATTGACTGTAAAATACCTTAATTCCAGCGATTGTCTCTTGAGGTTGTTCATTCTTCAATCTAAACTCTATTGAACTGCTCTGCAGGTTTTGTTGTGTAATTTTGTATTAAATTTGTGTCTTTCTCTCAGGAATGAAAGTAAAAGCTAACAATGCCAATGAAGCAAACAATGTTTAGAACAATGTCCCTGCAGCTTAAGAAGAAGGTCAAGATATTAATGGTCATGTTGCAATACCTACGGCAATTGATAGTAAGAAAGTCAGTGGCAGATTGACGAGCTATGTATGGATGAACTTCACAAAATTTGGTACAAAGGGGAGGTTAAAGCACAATACAATCATTGTAAGAAGTGTCTAGCTGGTCACTCCAACCACGGTACATCGCATCTAAGGAACCATGCATCAACATGCTTGCAGAAGAAAATTAAGGATGCTTCACAAAAAGTTATTGGTGTTAGATACTTATAGAATGGTATGAAGGATGTACCTGCCATATCCTATAGTCTAGAATTGGCAAGGAAGCAACTTGGTGTTTCCATTGTCATGCACAAGTATCCATTAAGTATAGTGGATCACCTATACTTCAAGAGATCTACAAATTGTTCGTAATTTTGATTGTCAACTCCACAATATTCATTTTGAATCGATAAGAGGATAGCTGGCTTGATTTAGAATATACTCTATTTCTCCCCCGCTCTAACCTCGAACGTAGAGCTTTTGCAGGGTTGTGTGCACGGTTCGAGACTCTTTTGTGTGAAGATCTAGCTAGCTCCGTAGTGCCTAAATCGAAATACGAAAGAGCCTTTTCTTATCTTATTCTCTGATGAATTTAATTTTCTTCATATTATTCTTTTGTTTGATTTTTCTCCATTATATCTCTCTACTACTATCAGTGTGAGTTGCGGTGAGGATATCGACTAACCGGATTAAGAGGCATCCCGACATCAAAGTTAGAAACAAGAAGCAAAGAATGATAACTTTATCAATCATGGTGATCCTGAAGAAGATATCGACTCTAAAGCTCATTCAAGTACTTAATATAGTTAACATTTTAAGTTTGTTAAATATTCATCAACTTCTATATCGTATTGTTTTTAACTAGTTAATGAGACAAAAAGACGATGTTCTAAAAGAAAAAAGCCATAATGAAAAAATCATGGTTGCACAACCCTTTCTTAACTGAAAACTATTCAAAATTTTGTTTGGTTTGTTATAGATAAAAGACATCGACATTAACTTCGATATGGAAAACGATGGCTACCAGATGAGATGGAGACGTTAACGGAACTTTTCAAAATAGACAAGTGGATATGCCTTTGTTGGGTCTTGGTTACCGAAATCCATAGGTTTGGAGCCATCATGAAAAGCTATGGTTGCACACTGACTCCTCTAACTCAAAACTGCTCGTAATTTTGATTGTCAACTTCACAATATCCATTGTGAATTGATAAGAGGATAGCTATCTTGTTTTAGAATATACTCTATCTCTCTCCCGCTCTAACCCCGAACCTAGTGTTTTTTTAGGGTTGTGTGTACTGTTCGATGCTCTTTTGTGTGATGATCGAGGTAGCTCTTTAGTGCCTAAATTGAAATACGAAAGAGCCTTTTCTCATCTTTTTCTATTATTAATTTAACTTTCTCAATTTATTATTTTGTTTGATTTCCCTCCATTATGTCTTTCTCTACTACTATATGTGTGAGTTGCTATCAAGAAAATGTATGGTTGTACACCGACTTCTCTAACTCAAAACTGTTTGAAAATATGATTGCCAACTCCATAACATCCATTTTGAATTGATAAGAGGATAGCTAACTTGTTTTAGAATATACTCTATTTCTCTCCCGCTCCAACCACGAAATTAGTGCTTTTCGAAGGTTGTGTGCACTGTTCGAGGCTCTTTTGTTTAATGATCTAGGTAGGTCTTTAGTGCCTAAATCGAAATACGAAAGAGCCTTTTCTCATCCTTTTCACTAATTAATATAATTTTCCCAGTTTATTGTTTTGTTTGATTTATCTCCATTGTGTCTTTCTCTACTACTATATGTGTGAGTTGCGATGAGACTATCGACCAATTCGATTAAGAAGCATCCTGACATCCAAATTAGGAGCAAGAAGCAAAGAATGATAAGTTTATCAATCATGGTGATCCTGAAGAAGACATCAACTCTAAAGCTGATTCAAGTACTTGATATATTTAACATTTTCAGTTTGTTAAATATGCATTAACTTCTATATCGTATTGTTTTGAATTAGTTGATGAGATAAAAAAGACGATGTTCGAAAAGACAAAAGCCATCATGAAAACATCATGGTTGCACAACCCTTTCTTATCATAAAACTACTCAAAATTTTGATGGTTTGTGAAAATTAAAAGAAGTCGACGTCAACTTTGATATGGAAAACGAGGACTACCAAAAGAGATGGAGACGTTAATAGAAGTTTTCAAAACGGACAAAGGAATAAGCCTTTGTTGCTTCTTGGTCTCGAAAATCCATAGGTTCAGATTTATCGTGAAGATGTTTGGTTGCACACCGACTTCTCTAACTCAAAAATGCTCGTATATTTCATTGTCAAGTCCGTAATATCCATTTTGAATCGATAAGAGAACATCTAGCTTTTTTTTGAATATACTCTATTTCGCTCCTGCTCTAACCTCGAACCTAGTGTTTTTGGAGGGTTGTGTGCGCTGTTCGGGGCTCTTTGGTGTGATGATCTAGCTAGCTCTTTAGTGCCTCAATCAAAATATAAAAGAGCTTTCTTTCATCTTGTTCCCTAATGAGTTTAATTTTCTCAGTTTATTCTTTTGTTTCATTTTCTTCCATTATGTCTCTCTCTACTACCATCGGTATGAGTTGCGGTGAGGATATAGATCAATTCGATTAAGAGGCGTCCTGACATCCAAATTAGGAGCAAGAAGCACAGAATGATAAGTTGATCAATCATGGTGATCCTGAATAAGACATCGACTCTAAATCTGATTGAAGTACTTAATTTATTTAATATTATAAGTTTGTTAAATATTCATTAACTTCTATATCGTATTGTGTTAGAGTTGTTGATGAGAAAAAAAGACGATGTTCGAAAAGAAAAAAGCCATCATGAAAAAATCATGGTTGCACCACCCTTTCTTAACTCACAACTACTCGAAATTTTGAAGGTTTGCGACCATTAAAAGACGCCGACGTCAACTTCGATACGGAAAACGACGAGTACCAGAAGAGATGGAGACGTTAACGGATTTTTTCAAAACGGACAAACGGATAGGCGTTTGTTGGATCTATCAAGAAAATGTATGGTTGCACACCGACTTCTCTAACTCAAAACTGCTTGTAAATATGATTGTCAAGTCCATAATATACGTGTTGAATTGATATGAGGACATCTAACTAGTTTTAGAATATACTCTATTTCTCTCCCACTCCACCCTCAAAATTAGTATTTTTGGAGGCTTGTGTGCACTGTTCGAGGCTCTTTTGTTTAAGGATCTAGGTAGCTCCTTAGTGCCTAAATCGAAATACAAAAGAGCCTTTTCTCATCTTTTTCACTAATTAATATAATTTTCTCAATTTATTCTTTTGTTTGATTTATCTCCATTATGTCTCTCTCTACTAGTATCTGTGTGAGTTTCCTATGCGGATATCGACCAATCGGATTAAGAGGCATCCTAACAACCAAATTAGGAGCAACAAGCAAAGAATGATAAGTTGATCAATCATGGCGATCCTGAAGAAGACACGGACTCTAAACCTGATTGAAGTACTTAATTTATTTAACATTATAAGTTTGTTAAATATTCATTAAATTTTATATCGTATTGTTTTGAACTAATTGTTGAGACAAAATGATCATGTTTGAAAAGAAACAAGCCATCATGAATAAATCATGGTTGCACGACCCTTTCTTAACTTAAAACTACTCAAAATTTTGAGGGTTTGTGACAATTAAAAGACGTCGACGTCAACGTCGATACAGAAAACGGCAACTACCAGAAGAGATTGAGACGTTAAGATAAGTTTTCAAAATAGACAAACAGAGAGGCGTTTGTTGGTTCTTGGTCACTAAAATCCATAGGTTTGGAGGTATCATGAAAATGTATGATTGCACACCGACTTCTGTAACTCAAAACTACTCGTATATTTGACTATCAAGTCCATAATATCCATTTTAATTGATAAGAGGATAGCTAGCTTGTTTTAGAATATACTCTATTCCGCTACCGCTCCAACCTCAAACCTAGTGTTTTTGGAGGGTTGTGTGAGCTATTCGAAGCTCTTTTTTGTGTTGATCTAGGTAGCTCCTCAGTGCCTAAATCGAAATACAAAGGAGTTTTCTCTCATCTTGTTCTCTAATGAATATTATTTTTTCAATTTATTCTTTTGTTTGATTTTCCTCCATTATGTCTCTCTTTACTACTATACGTGCGAGTTGCAGTGAGGATATCGACCTATCCGATGAAGAGGCATCCTGACATCCAAATTAGGAGCAAGAAGCAAAGAATGATAAGTTTATCAATCATGGCGATTCTGAAGAAGACATTGCTCTAAAGCTAATTCAAGTACTTAATATATTTAACATTTTAAGTTTGTTAAATATTCATTAACATCTATATCGTATTGTCTTGAACTAGTTGATGAGACAAAAAAGACGATGTTCGAAAAGAAAAAAGCCATAATAAACAAATCATGGTTCCACGATCCTTTCTTAACTTAAAACTACTCAAAATTTTAATGGTTTGTGACAATTAAAAGATGTCGACGTCAACGTCGATACAGAAAAGGACGACTACCTGAAGAGATTGAGACGTTAACATAAGTTTTCAAACCAGACAAACTTATAGGCCTTTGTTGGTTCTTGGTCACTAAAATCCATAGGTTTGGAGTTATCATGAAAATGTATGATTGCATACCGACTTCTCTAAGTCCAAACTACTCGTATATTTGACTGTCAAGTCCATAATATAGATTTTTAATTGATAAGAGGATAGCTAGCTTGTTTTAGAATATACTCTATCCCGCTACCGCTCTAACCTCAAACCTAGTATTTTTGGAGGGTCGTGTGAGCTGTTCGAGGCTCTTTTGTGTGTTGATCTAGGTAGCTCCTCAGTGCCTAAATCGAAATATAAAAGAGCCTTCTTTCATCTTGTTCTCTAATGAATATAATTTTCTGAATTTATTCCTTTGTTTAATTTTCCTCCATTATGTCTCTCTTAACTACTATATGTGCGAGTTGCGGTGAGGATATCGACCTATCCGATTAAGAGGCATTCTTACATCCAAATTAGGTGCAGGAAGCAAAGTATGATAAGTTTATCAATCATAGCGATCCTGAAGAAGACATCGACTCTAAAGCTTATTCAAGTGCTTAATATATTTAACATTTTAAGTTTGTTAAATATTCATTAACTTCTATATCGTATTGTTTTGAACTAGTTGATGAGACAAAAAAGACCATGTTCGAAAAGAAAAAAGTCATCATGAAAAATCATGGTTGCACAACCCTTTCTTAACATAAAACTACAAAAAATTTTGGTGGTTTTGTCACAATTAAAAGACGTCGATGTCAACTTCGATACAGAAAACGACAACTACCAGAAGAGATGCAGACATTAACAGAAGTTTTCCAAACAAACAAACTTATATGCCTTTCTTGGTTCTTGGTCACCGAAATCCATTGGTTTGGAGTTATCATGAAAATGTATGATTGCATACCGACTTCTCTAACTCAAAACTGCTTGTATATTTGACTCTCAAGTCCATAATATCCATTTTTATTGATAAGAGGACAGCTAGCTTGTTTTAGAATATAACACTATTCCGCTACCGCTCTAACCTCGAACCTAGTGTGTTTGGAGAGTTGTGTGAGCTATTCGAGGCTCTTTTGTGTGTTGATCTAGCTAGCTCCTCAGTGGCTAAATGGAAATACAAAAGAGCCTTCTCTCATCTTGTTCTCTGATGAATATAATTTTCTGAATTTATTGTTTTGTTTGATTTTCCTCCATTATGTCTCTCTTTTCTACTATATGTGCGAGTTACGGTGAGGATATCGACCTATCCGATTAAGAGGCATCTTGACATCCAAATTAGGATCAAGAAGCAAAGAATGACAAGTTTATCAATCGTGGCGATCCTGAATGGGACATCCACTCTAAAGCTAATTCAAGTACTTAATATACTTAATATTTTAAGTTTGTTAAATATTCTTTAACTTCTATATCGTATTATTTTGAACTAGTTGATGAGACAAAAAAGAGGACATTCGAAAAGAAAAAAGCCATCATGAAAAAATCTTGGTTGCACGACCCTTTCTTAACTTAAAATTACTAATTTTTTTGATGGTTTGTGACAATTAAAACACGCCGACGTCAACGTTGATAGTGAAAACGAAGACTACCATAAGAGATGGAGACATTAACATAAGTTTTCAAAACAGATAAACAGAGAGGCCTTTGTTGGTTCTTGATCACAGAAAGCCATATGTTTGGAGTTATCATGAAAATGTATCGTTGCACACCGACTTCTCTAACTCAAAACTTCTCGTATATTGGACTAGCATGTCCATAATATCCATTTTAATTGATAAGAGGTGAGCTAGCTTTTTTTGAGAATATACTCTGTTTCGGTACCGCCCTAACCTCAAACCTAGTATTTTTGGAGGTTTGTGTGCGCTGTTTGAGGCTCTTTTGTGTGTTGATCTAGCTAGCTCCTTGATGCCTAAATGGAAATACAAAAGCGCCTTCTCTCATTTTGTTCTCTAATTAATATAATTTTCTGAATTTATTCTTTTGTTTGATTTTCCTCCATTATGTCTCCCTTTACTACTATATGTGCGAGTTATGGTGAGGATATCGACCTATCCGATGAAGAGCCATCCAGACATCGAAATGAGGAGCAAGAAGCAAAGAATGATAAGTTTATCAATCATGGCGATCCTAAAGAAGACATCAACTCTAAAGCTGATTCAAGTGCTTAATATATTTAACATTTTAAGTTTGTTAAATATTCATTAACTTCTATATCGTATTGTTTTGAACTAGTAGATGACACAAAAAAAACGATGTTCGAAAAGAAAAAAGCCATAATGAAAAAATCATGGTTGCACAACCCTTTCTTAACATAAAACTACTAAAATTTTTGATGGTTTGTGACAATTAAAAGACGTCAACGTCAACGTTGATACAGAAAACGTAGACTACCATAATAGATGGAGACATTAACAAAAAGTTTTCAAAACAGACAAATAGATAGGCCTTTGTTAGTTCTTGGTCACAGAAATCCATATGATTGGAGTTATCATGAAAGTTATGGTTTCACACCGACTTCTCTAACTCAAAAGTTCTCGTATATTTGACAGTCATGTTCATAATATCCATCTTTAATTGATAAGAGGACAGCTAGCTTGTTTTAAGAATATACACTATTTCGCTACCGCTCTAACCTCGAACCTAGTGTTTTTGTAGGTTTGTGTGTGCTATTCGAGGCTCTTATGTGTTGATCTAGCTAGCACATCAGTGCCTAAATCAAAATACAAAAGAGCCTTCACTCATCTTGTTCTCTAATAAATATAATTTTCTGAATTTATTGTTTTGTTTGATTTTCCTCCATTATGTCTCTCTTTACTACTACATGTGCGAGTTGCGGTGAGGATATCGACCAATCCGATTAAGAGGCATCCTGACATCCAAATTAGGATCAAGCACCAAAGAATGACAAGTTTATCAATCATGGCGATCCTGAACAAGACAACCACTCTAAAGCTGATTCAAGTACTTAATATATTTAATATTTTAAGTTTGTTAAATATTCATTAACTTCTATATCGTTTTGTTTTGAACTAGTTGATGAGACAGAAAAGACGATGTTCGAAAAGAAAAAAGCAATCATGAAAAAATCATGGTTGCATAACCCTTTTTAAACTTAAAACTACTATATTTTTTGATGGTTTGTGACAGATAAAACACGCCGACGTCAACGTTGATACAGAAAACGAAGACTACCATAAGAGATGGAGACATTAAGAGAAGTTTTCAAAACAGATAAACAGATAGGCCTTTGTTGGTTCCTGGTCACATAAATCTATATGTTTGGAGTTATCATGAAAATGTATCGTTGCACACCGACTTCTCTAACTCAAAACTGCTCGTATATTGGACTGGCAAGTCCATAATATCCATTTTTAATTGATAAGAGGTGAGCTATCGTTTTTTTAGAATACACTCTGTTTCGGTACCGCTCTAACCTCAAACCTAGTGTTTTTGGAGGTTTGTGTGCACTGTTCGAGGCTCTTTTGTGTGTTCATCTAGCTAGCTCCTCAGTACCTAAATGGAAATACAAAAGTTCCTTCTGTCATTTTGGTTTCTAATGAATTTAATTTTCTCAATTTATTCTTTTGTTTGATTTTCCTCCATTATGTCTCACTTTTCTACTATATGTGCGAATTGCGGTGTGGATATCGACTTATCCGATTAAGAGGCATATTGACATCGAAATAAGGAGCAAGAAGCAAAGAATGATAAGTTTATCAATCATGGCGATCCCGAAGAACACATCGACTCTGAAGCTGATTCAAGTACTTAATATATTTAACATTTTAAGTTTGTTAAATATTCATTAACTTCTATATCGTATTGTTTCGAACTAGTTGATGAGACAAAAAGCCGATGTTCGAAAAGAAAAAAGCCATCATGAAAAAATCATGGTTGCACAACCCTCTCTTAACTTAAAACTACTCTAAATTTTGATGGTTTTTGATGGTTAAAAGACGTCGACGTCAACTTCGGTATGGAAAACGACGACTACCAGAAGAGACTGAGAGGTTAACAGAAGTTTTCAAAGCAAACAAACGGATAGGCCTTTGTTTGTTCTTGTTCTCCGAAATACATAGGTTTCGAGTTATCGTGAAAATATAAGGTTGCACACCTACTTCTCTAACTGAAAACTGCTCGTATATTTGATTGTCAACTCCATAATATCCATTTTAAATTAATAAGAGGACGGCTAGCTTATTTTAGAATATATCCTATTTCGCTCCTACTCTAACCTCAAAACTAGTGTTTTTGGAGAGTTGTGTCCGCAGTTCGAGGCTCATTTGTGTCATGATCTTGCTAGCTCCTCAGTGCTTAAATCGAAAAACAAAAGAGCCTTCTCTCATCTTGTTTTCTAATGAATATAATTTTCTGAATTTATTCTTTTGTTTGATCTTCCTCTGTTATGTCTCTCCTTACTACTATATATGAGAGTTGTTGTGAGGATATCTACCTATCCGATTAAGAGGCATCCTCATATCCAAATTAGGAGCAAGAAGCAAAGAATGATAAGTTTATCAATCATGATGATCCTGAAGAAGACATCGAATCTAAAGCTGATTCAAGTACTTAATATATTTAACATTTTAAGTTTGTTAAATATTCATTAACTTCTATATAGTATTGTTTTAAACTAGTTGATTAGACAAAAAAGACGATGTTCGAAAAGAAAAATGCCATCATGAAAAAATCATGGTTGCACAACCCTTTCTTAACTTAAAACTACTCTAAATTTTGATGGTTTTTGATAGTTAAAAGACGTCGACGTCAACTTCGATATGGAAAACGACGACTACCAGAAGAGACTGAGAGGTTAAAAGAAGTTTTCAAAACAGACAAACGGATAGGCCTTTGTTGGTTCTTGGTCTCCGAAAACAATAGGTTTCGAGTTATCATGAAAATGTATGGTTGCACACCGACTTCCCTAACTGAAAACTGCTCGTATATTTGATTGTTAACTCCATAATATCCATTTTGAGTTAATAAGAGGACGGCTAGCTTGTTTTAGAATATACCCTATTTCGCTCCCACTCTAACCTCGAAACTACTGTTTTTGGAGGGTTGTGTCCGCTGTTCGATGCTCATTTGTGTCATGATCTTGCTAGCTCCTCAGTGCCTAAATTGAAATACAAAAGAGCCTTCTGTCATCTTGTTTTCTAATGAATATAATTTTCTGAATTTATTCTTTTGTTTGATCTTCCTCTGTTATGTCTCTCCTTACTACTATATATGAGAATTTTTGTGAGGATATCGACCTATCCGATTAAGAGGCATCCTGATATCCAAATTAGGAGCAAGAAGCAAAGAATGATAAGTTTATCAATCATGACGATCCTGAAGAAGACATAGAATCTAAAGCTGATTCAAGTACTTAATATATTTAACATTTTAAGTTTGTTAAATATTCATTAACTTCTATATAGTATTGTTTTAAACTAGTTGATTAGACAAAAAAGACGATGTTCGAAAAGAAAAATGCCATCATGAAAAAATCATGGTTGCACACCCCTTTCTTAACTTAAAACTACTCTAAATTTTGATGGTTTTTGATTGTTAAAAGACGTCGACGTCAACTTCGATATGGAAAACGACGACTACTAGAAGAGACTGAGAGGTTAAAAGAAGTTTTCAAAACAGACAAACGGATAGGCCTTTGTTGGTTCTTGGTCTCCGAAATCAATAGGTTTCGAGTTATAATTAAAATGTATGGTTGGACACTGACTTCCCTAACTGAAAACTGCTCGTATATTTGATTGTCAACTACATAATATCCATGTTGAATTGATAAGAGGACGGCTAGCTTGGTTTAGAATATACCCTATTTCGCTCCCGCTCTAACCTCGAAACTAGAGTTTTTGGAAGGTTGTGCCCGCTATTCGAGGCTCATTTGTGTCATGATCTTGCTAGCTCCTCAATGACTATATCGAAAAACAAAAGAGCCTTCTCTCATCTTGTTGTCTAATGAATTTAATTTTCTGAATTTATTCTTTTTTTTTTATCTTCCTCCGTTATGTCTCTCTTTACTACTATATGTGAGATTTCCTATGAGGATATCGACCTATCCGATTAAGAGGCATCCTAACATCCAAATTAGGAGCAAGAAGCAAAGAATGATAAGTTTATCAATCATGACGATCCTGAAGAAGACATCGACACTATAGCTGATTCAAGTACTTAATATATTTAACATTTTGAGTTTGTTAAATATTCATTAACTTCTATATAGTATTGTTTTAAACTAGTTGATGACACAAAAAAGACGATGTTTGAAAAGAAAAAAGCCATCATGTTATAATCATGGTTGCACAACCCTTTCTTAACTTAAAACTACTCTAAATTTTGATAGTTTTTGATAATTAAAAGACGTCGACGTCATCTTCGATACGGAAAACGACCACTACTAGAAGAGACCGAGTGGTTAACGAAAGTTTTCAAAACGGACAAACGGATAGGCCTTTGTTGGTTCTTGGTCTCCGAAATCAATAGGTTTCGAGTTATCATTAAAATGTATGGTTGCACAACGACTTCCCTAATTGAAACCTGCTCGTATATTTGATTGTCAACTCCATAATATCCATTTTGAATTGATAAGAGGACGGCTAGCTTGTTTTAGACTATACCCTATTTCGCTCCCGCTCTAACCTTGAAACTAGTGTTTTTGGAGGGTTGTGTCCTCTGTTCGAGGCTCATTTGTGTCATGATCTTGCTAGCTCCTCAGTGCCTAAATCGAAATACAAAAGAGCCTTCTCTCATCTTGTTTTCTAATGAATTTAATTTTCTAAATTTATTCTTTTTTTTATCTTCCTCCGTTATGTCTCTCTTTACTACCGTATATGCGAGTTTCGTGAGGATATCGACCTATCCGATTAAGAGGCATCCCGACATCCAAATTAGGAGCAAGAAGCAAAGAATGATAAGTTTATCAATCATGAGGATCTCGAAGAAGTCATCGACTCTAAAGCCGATTCAATTACTTAATATATTTTACATTTTAAATTTGTTAAATATTTATTAACTTCTATATCGTATTGTTTTGAACTAGTTGACGAGACAAAAAAGACCATGTTCGAAAAGAAAAGAGCCATCATGAAAAAATCAGGGTTGCAAAACCCATTCTTAACTTAAAACTACTCTAAATTTTGATGGTTTTTTATAATTAAAAAACGTCGACGTCAACTTCGATACGGTAAACGACCACTACTAGAAGAGACTGAGTGGTTAACAGAAGTTTTCAAAACAGAAAAACGGATAGGCCTTTGTTGGTTCTTGGTCTCTGAAATCAATAGGTTTCGAGTTATCATGAAAATGTATGGTTGCAAACCGACTTCCCTAACTGAAAACTGCTCGTATATTTGATTGTCAACTACATAATATCCATTTTGAATTGATAATAGGACGGCTAGCTTGTTTTAGAATATACCCTATTTCGCTCCCGCTCTAACCTAGAAACTAGTGTTTTTGGAGGGTTGTGTCCGTTGTTCGAGGCTCATTTGTGTCATGATCTTGCTACCTCCTCAGTGCCTAAATCGAAATACAAAAGAGCCTTCTCTCATCTTGTTTTCTAATGAATTTAATTTTCTAAATTTATTCTTTTTTTTATCTTCCTCCGTTATGTCTCTCTTTACTACCGTATATGCGAGTTTCGTGAGGATATCGACCTATCCGATTAAGAGGCATCCCGACATCCAAATTAGGAGCAAGAAGCAAAGAATGATAAGTTTATCAATCATGAGGATCCTGAAGAAGTCATCGACTCTAAAGCTGATTCAATTACTTAATATATTTTACATTTTAAATTTGTTAAATATTTATTAACTTCTATATCGTATTGTTTTGAACTAGTTGACGAGACAAAAAAGACCATGTTCGAAAAGAAAAGAGCCATCATGAAAAAATCAGGGTTGCAAAACCCATTCTTAACTTAAAACTACTCTAAATTTTGATGGTTTTTGATGATTAAAAAACGTCGACGTCAACTTCGATAAGGAAAACGACCACTACTAGAAGAGACTGAGTGGTTAACAGAAGTTTTCAAAACGAAAAAAATGGATAGGCCTTTGTTGGTTCTTGGTCTCCGAAATCAATAGGTTTCGAGTTATCATGAAAATGTATGGTTGCACACCGACTTCCCTAACCGAAAACTGCTCGTATATTTGATTATCAACTACATAATATCCATTTTGAATTGATAAGGGACGGCTAGCTTGTTTTAGAATATACCCTATTTCGCTCCCGCTCTAACCTCGAAACTAGTATTTTTGGAGGGTTGTGTCCGCTGTTCGAGGCTCATTTGTGTCATGATCTTGCTAGCTCCTCAGTGCCTAAATTGAAATACAAAAGAGCCTTCTCTCATCTTGTTTTCTAATGAATTTAATTTTCCAAATTTATTCTTTTTTTTATCTTCCTGCGTTATGCCTCTCTTTACTACTGTATATGCGAGTTTCTGTGAGGATATCGACCTATCCGATTAAGAGGCATCCTGACATCCAAATTAGGAGCAAGAAGCAAAGAATGATAAGTTTATCAATCATGAGGATCCTGAAGAAGTCATCGACTCTAAAGCTGATTCATGTACTTAATATATTTTACATTTTAAGTTTGTTAAATATTTATTAACTTCTATATCGTATTGTTTTGAACTAGATGACGAGACAAAAAAGACCATGTTCGAAAAGAAAAGAGCCATCATGAAAAAATCAGGGTTGCAAAACCCATTCTTAACTTAAAACTACTCTAAATTTTGATGGTTTTTGATAATTAACAAACGTCAACGTCAACTTCGATACGGAAAACGACCACTACTAGAAGAGACTGAGTGGTTAACAGAAGTTTTCAAAACGGAAAAACGGATAGGCCTTTGTTGGTTCTTGGTCTCCGAAATCAATAGGTTTCGAGTTATTATGAAAATGTATGGTTGCACACCGACTTCCCTAACCGAAAACTGCTCGTATATTTGATTGTCAACTACATAATATCCATTTTGAATTGATAAGAGGACGGCTAGCTTGTTTTAGAATATACCCTATTTCGCTCCCGCTCTAACCTCGAAACTAGAGTTTTTGGAGGGTTGTGTCCGCCGTTCGAGGCTCATTTGTGTCATGATCTTGCTAGCTCCTCAGTGCCTATATCGAAATACAAAAGAGCCTTCTCTCATCTTGTTTTCTAATGAATTAAATTTTCTGAATTTATTCTTTTGTTTGATCTTCCTCCGTTATGTCTCTCTTTACTACTATATGTGAGAGTTGCTATGAGGATATCGACCTATCCGATTAAGGGGCATCCTAACATCCAAATTAGGAGCGAGAAGCAAAGAATGATAAGTTTATCAATCATGACGATCCTGAAGAAGACATCGACACTAAAGCTGATTCAAGTACTTAATATATTTAACATTTTAAGTTTGTTAAATATTCATTAACTTCTATATTGTATTGTTTTAAACTAGTTGATGACGCAAAAAAGACGATGTTTGAAAAGAAAAAAGCCATCATGTAAAAATCATGGTTGCACAACCATTTCTTAACTTAAAACTACTCTAAATTTTGATGGTTTTTGATAATTAAAAGACGTCGACGTCAACTTCAATATGGAAAACGACGATTACTAGAAGAGACTGAGTGGTTAACAGAAGTTTTCAAAACAGAAAAACGGATAGGCCTTTGTTGGTTCTTGGTCTCCGAAATCAATAGGTTTCGAGTTATCATGAAAATGTATGGTTGCACACCGACTTCCCTAATTGAAAACTGCTCGTATATTTGATTGTCAACTCCATAATATCCATTTTGAATTGATAAGAGGACGGCTAGCTTGTTTTAGAATATACCCTATTTCGCTTCCGCTCTTACCTCGAAACTAGTGTTTTTGGAGGGTTGTGTCCGCTGTTCGAGGCTCATTTGTGTCATGATCTTGCTACCTCCTCAGTGCCTAAATCGAAATACAAAAGAGCCTTCTCTCATCTTGTTTTCTAATGAATTTAATTTTCTAAATTTATTCTTTTTTTTATCTTCCTCCGTTATGTCTCTCTTTACTACTGTATATGCGAGTTTCGTGAGGATATCGACCTATCCGATTAAGAGGCATCCCGACATCCAAATTAGGAGCAAGAAGCAAAGAATGATAAGTTTATCAATCATGAGGATCTGAAGAAGTCATCGACTCTAAAGCTGATTCAATTACTTAATATATTTTACATTTTAAATTTGTTAAATATTTATTAACTTCTATATCGTATTGTTTTGAACTAGTTGACGAGACAAAAAAGACCATGTTCGAAAAGAAAAGAGCCATCATGAAAAAATCAGGGTTGCAAAACCCATTCTTAACTTAAAACTACTCTAAATTTTGATGGTTTTTGATGATTAAAAAACGTCGACGTCAACTTCGATAAGGAAAACGACCACTACTAGAAGAGACTGAGTGGTTAACAGAAGTTTTCAAAACAGAAAAATGGATAGGCCTTTGTTGGTTCTTGGTCTCCGAAATCAATAGGTTTCGAGTTATCATGAAAATGTATGGTTGCACACCGACTTCCCTAACTGAAAACTGCTCGTATATTTGATTATCAACTACATAATATCCATTTTGAATTGATAAGGGACGGCTAGCTTGTTTTAGAATATACCCTATTTCGCTCCCGCTCTAACCTCGAAACTAGTATTTTTGGAGGGTTGTGTCCGCCGTTCGAGGCTCATTTGTGTCATGATCTTGCTAGCTCCTCAGTGCCTAAATTGAAATACAAAAGAGCCTTCTCTCATCTTGTTTTCTAATGAATTTAATTTTCCAAATTTATTCTTTTTTTTATCTTCCTCCGTTATGCCTCTCTTTACTACCGTATATGCGAGTTTCGTGAGGATATCGACCTATCCGATTAAGAGGCATCCCGACATCCAAATTAGGAGCAAGAAGCAAAGAATGATAAGTTTATCAATCATGAGGATCCCGAAGAAGTCATCGACTCTAAAGCCGATTCATGTACTTAATATATTTTACATTTTAAGTTTGTTAAATATTTATTAACTTCTATATCGTATTGTTTTGAACTAGATGACGAGACAAAAAAGACCATGTTCGAAAAGAAAAGAGCCATCATGAAAAAATCAGGGTTGCAAAACCCATTCTTAACTTAAAACTACTCTAAATTTTGATGGTTTTTGATAATTAACAAACGTCAACGTCAACTTCGATACGGAAAACGACCACTACTAGAAGAGACTGAGTGGTTAACAGAAGTTTTCAAAACAGAAAAACGGATAGGCCTTTGTTGGTTCTTGGTCTCCGAAATCAATAGGTTTCGAGTTATTATGAAAATGTATGGTTGCACACCGACTTCCCTAACTGAAAACTGCTCGTATATTTGATTGTCAACTACATAATATCCATTTTGAATTGATAAGAGGACGGCTAGCTTGTTTTAGAATATACCCTATTTCGCTCCCGCTCTAACCTCGAAACTAGAGTTTTTGGAGGGTTGTGTCCGCCGTTCGAGGCTCATTTGTGTCATGATCTTGCTAGCTCCTCAGTGCCTATATCGAAATACAAAAGAGCCTTCTCTCATCTTGTTTTCTAATGAATTAAATTTTCTGAATTTATTCTTTTGTTTGATCTTCCTCCGTTATGTCTCTCTTTACTACTATATGTGAGAGTTGCTATGAGGATATCGACCTATCCGATTAAGGGGCATCCTAACATCCAAATTAGGAGCGAGAAGCAAAGAATGATAAGTTTATCAATCATGACGATCTCGAAGAAGACATCGACACTAAAGCCGATTCAAGTACTTAATATATTTAACATTTTAAGTTTGTTAAATATTCATTAACTTCTATATTGTATTGTTTTAAACTAGTTGATGACGCAAAAAAGACGATGTTTGAAAAGAAAAAAGCCATCATGTAAAAATCATGGTTGCACAACCATTTCTTAACTTAAAACTACTCTAAATTTTGATGGTTTTTGATAATTAAAAGACGTCGACGTCAACTTCAATATGGAAAACGACGATTACTAGAAGAGACTGAGTGGTTAACGAAGTTTTCAAAACGAGAAAAACGGATAGGCCTTTGTTGGTTCTTGGTCTCCGAAATCAATAGGTTTCGAGTTATCATGAAAATGTATGGTTGCACACCGACTTCCCTAATTGAAAACTCGCTCGTATATTTGATTGTCAACTCCATAATATCCATTTTGAATTGATAAGAGGACGGCTAGCTTGTTTTAGAATATACCCTATTTCGCTTCCGCTCTTACCTCGAAACTAGTGTTTTTGGAGGGTTGTGTCCGCTGTTCGAGGCTCATTTGTGTCATGATCTTGCTAGCTCCTCAGTGCCTAAATTGAAATACAAAAGAGCCTTCTCTCATCTTGTTTTCTAATGAATTTAATTTTCCAAATTTATTCTTTTTTTTATCTTCCTCCGTTATGCCTCTCTTTACTACTGTATATGCGAGTTTCGTGAGGATATCGACCTATCCGATTAAGAGGCATCCCGACATCCAAATTAGGAGCAAGAAGCAAAGAATGATAAGTTTATCAATCCCGAGGATCTCGAAGAAGTCATCGACTCTAAAGCTGATTCATGTACTTAATATATTTTACATTTTAAGTTTGTTAAATATTTATTAACTTCTATATCGTATTGTTTTGAACTAGATGACGAGACAAAAAAGACCATGTTCGAAAAGAAAAGAGCCATCATGAAAAAATCAGGGTTGCAAAACCCATTCTTAACTTAAAACTACTCTAAATTTTGATGGTTTTTGATAATTAACAAACATCAACGTCAACTTCGATACGGAAAACGACCACTACTAGAAGAGACTGAGTGGTTAACAGAAGTTTTCAAAACGGAAAAACGGATAGGCCTTTGTTGGTTCTTGGTCTCCGAAATCAATAGGTTTCGAGTTATTATGAAAATGTATGGTTGCACACCGACTTCCCTAACTGAAAACTGCTCGTATATTTGATTGTCAACTACATAATATCCATTTTGAATTGATAAGAGGACGGCTAGCTTGTTTTAGAATATACCCTATTTCGCTCCCGCTCTAACCTCGAAACTAGAGTTTTTGGAGGGTTGTGTCCGCTGTTCGAGGCTCATTTGTGTCATGATCTTGCTAGCTCCTCAGTGCCTATATCGAAATACAAAAGAGCCTTCTCTCATCTTGTTTTCTAATGAATTAAATTTTCTGAATTTATTCTTTTGTTTGATCTTCCTCCGTTATGTCTCTCTTTACTACTATATGTGAGAGTTGCTATGAGGATATCGACCTATCCGATTAAGGGGCATCCTAACATCCAAATTAGGAGCGAGAAGCAAAGAATGATAAGTTTATCAATCATGACGATCCTGAAGAAGACATCGACACTAAAGCTGATTCAAGTACTTAATATATTTAACATTTTAAGTTTGTTAAATATTCATTAACTTCTATATTGTATTGTTTTAAACTAGTTGATGACGCAAAAAAGACGATGTTTGAAAAGAAAAAAGCCATCATGTAAAAATCATGGTTGCACAACCATTTCTTAACTTAAAACTACTCTAAATTTTGATGGTTTTTGATAATTAAAAGACGTCGACGTCAACTTCAATATGGAAAACGACGATTACTAGAAGAGACTGAGTGGTTAACGAAGTTTTCAAAACGAAAAAACGGATAGGCCTTTGTTGGTTCTTGGTCTCCGAAATCAATAGGTTTCGAGTTATCATGAAAATGTATGGTTGCACACCGACTTCCCTAATTGAAAACTGCTCGTATATTTGATTGTCAACTCCATAATATCCATTTTGAATTGATAAGAGGACGGCTAGCTTGTTTTAGAATATACCCTATTTCGCTTCCGCTCTTACCTCGAAACTAGTGTTTTTGGAGGGTTGTGTCCGCTGTTCAAGGCTCATTTGTGTCATGATCTTGCTAGCTCCTCAGTGCCTCAATCGAAATACAAAAGAGCCTTCTCTCATCTTGTTTTCTAATGAATTTAATTTTTTGAATTTATTCTTTTGTTTAATCTTCCTCCGATATGTCTGTCTTTACTACTATATATGCGAGTTTCTGTGAGGATATCGACCTATCCGATTAAGAGGCATCCTGATATCCAAGTTAGGGCCAAGAAGCAAAGAATGATAAGTTTATCAATCATGACGATCCTGAAGAAGACATCGACTCTAAAGCTGATTCAATTACTTAATATATTTAACATTTTAAGTTTGTTAACTATTTATTAACTTCTATATCGTATTGTTTTGAACTAGTTGACGAGACAAAAAAGACTATGTTCGAAAAGAAAAGAACCATCATGAAAAAATCAGGGTTGCACAACCCATTCTTAACTTTAAACTACTCTTAATTTTGATAGTTTTTGATAATTAAAAGACGTCGACGTCAACTTCGATACGGAAAACGACCACTACTAGAAGAGACTGAGTGGTTAACAGAAGTTTTTAAAACAGACAAACGGATAGGCCTTTGTTGGTTCTTGGTCTCCGAAATCAATAAGTTTCGAGTTATCATTAAAATGTATGGTTGCACACCGACTTCCCTAATTGAAAACTGCTCGTATATTTGATTGTCAACTCCATAATATCCATTTTGAATTGATAAGAGGACGGCTAGTTTGTTTTAGAATATACCCTATTTCGCTCCCGCTCTAACCTCGAAACTAGTGTTTTTGGAGGGTTGTGTCCGCTGTTCGAGGCTCATTTGTGTCATGATCTTGCTAGCTCCTCAGTGCCTCAATCGAAATACAAAAGAGCCTTCTCTCATCTTGTTTTCTAATGAATTTAATTTTCTGAATTTATTCTTTTGATTGATCTTCGTCCGATATGTCTCTCTTTACTACTATATATGCGAGTTGCTGTGAGGATATCGACCTATCCGATTAAGGGGCATCCTAACATCCAAATTAGGAGCAAGAAGCAAAGAATGATAAGTTTATCAATCATGAGGATCCTGAAGAAGTCATCGACTCTAAAGCTGATTCAATTACTTAATATATTTTACATTTTAAGTTTGTTAAATATTTATTAACTTCTATATCGTATTGTTTTGAACTAGTTGACGAGACAAAAAAGACCATGTTCGAAAAGAAAAGAGCCATCATGAAAAAATCAGGGTTGCAAAACCCATTCTTAACTTAAAACTACTCTAAATTTTGATGGTTTTTGATAATTAAAAAACGTCAATGTCAACTTCGATACGGAAAACGACCACTACTATAAGAGACTGAGTGGTTAACAGAAGTTTTCAAAACAGAAAAACGGATAGGCCTTTGTTGGTTCTTGGTCTCCGAAATCAATAGGTTTCGAGTTATCATGAAAATGTATGGTTGCACACCGACTTCCCTAATTGAAAACTCGCTCGTATATTTGATTGTCAACTACATAATATCCATTTTGAATTGATAAGAGGACGGCTATCTTGTTTTAGAATATACCCTATTTCGCTCCCGCTCTAACCTCGAAACTAGAGTTTTTGGAGGGTTGTGTCCGCGGTTCGAGGCTCATTTGTGTCATGATCTTGCTAGCTCCTCAGTGCCTATATCGAAATACAAAAGAGCCTTCTCTCATCTTGTTTTCTAATGAATTTAATTTTCTGAATTTATTCTTTTGTTTGATCTTCCTCCGTTATGTCTCTCTTTACTACTATATGTGAGAGTTGCTATGAGGATATCGACCTATCCGATTAATGGGCATCCTAACATCCAAATTAGGAGCAAGAAGCAAAGAATGATAAGTTTATCAATCATAACGATCCTGAAGAAGACATCGACACTAAAGCTGATTCAAGTACTTAATATATTTAACATTTTAAATTTGTTAACTATTTATTAACTTCTATATCGTATTGTTTTGAACTAGTTGACGAGACAAAAAAGACCATGTTCGAAAAGAAAAGAGCCATCATGAAAAAATCAGGGTTGCACAACCCATTCTTAACTTAAAACTACTCTTAATTTTGATAGTTTTTGATAATTAAAAGACGTCGACGTCAACTTCGATACGGAAAACGACCACTACTAGAAGAGACTGAGTGGTTAACGAAGTTTTCAAAACGGACAAACGGATAGGCCTTTGTTGGTTCTTGGTCTCCGAAATCAATAGGTTTCGAGTTATCATTAAAATGTATGGTTGCACACCGACTTCCCTAATTGAAAACTGCTCGTATATTTGATTGTCAACTCCATAATATCCATTTTGAATTGATAAGAGGACGGCTAGTTTGTTTTAGAATATACCCTATTTCGCTCCCGCTCTAACCTCGAAACTAGTGTTTTTGGAGGGTTGTGTCCGCCGTTCGAGGCTCATTTGTGTCATGATCTTGCTAGCTCCTCAGTGCCTCAATCGAAATACAAAAGAGCCTTCTCTCATCTTGTTTTCTAATGAATTTAATTTTCTGAATTTATTCTTTTGATTGATCTTCGTCCGATATGTCTCTCTTTACTACTATATATGCGAGTTGCTGTGAGGATATCGACCTATCCGATTAAGGGGCATCCTAACATCCAAATTAGGAGCAAGAAGCAAAGAATGATAAGTTTATCAATCATGACGATCCTGAAGAAGACATCGACACTAAAGCTGATTCAAGTACTTAATATATTTAACATTTTAAGTTTGTTAAATATTCATTAACTTCTATATAGTATTGTTTTTAACTAGTTGACGAGACAAAAAAGACCATGTTCGAAAAGAAAAGAGCCATCATGAAAAAATCAGGGTTGCAAAACCCATTCTTAACTTAAAACTACTCTTAATTTTGATAGTTTTTGATAATTAAAAGACGTCGACGTCAACTTCGATACGGAAAACGACCACTACTAGAAGAGACTGAGTGGTTAACAGAAGTTTTCAAAACAGACAAACGGATAGGCCTTTGTTGGTTCTTGGTCTCCGAAATCAATAAGTTTCGAGTTATCATTAAAATGTATGGTTGCACACCGACTTCCCTAATTGAAAACCGCTCGTATATTTGATTGTCAACTCCATAATATCCATTTTGAATTGATAAGAGGACGGCTAGCTTGTTTTAGAATATACCCTATTTCGCTCCCGCTCTAACCTCGAAACTAGTGTTTTTGGAGGGTTGTGTCCGCCGTTCGAGGCTCATTTGTGTCATGATCTTGCTAGCTCCTCAGTGCCTCAATCGAAATACAAAAGAGCCTTCTCTCATCTTGTTTTCTAATGAATTTAATTTTTTGAATTTATTCTTTTGTTTGATCTTCGTCCGATATGTCTCTCTTTACTACTATATATGCGAGTTGCTGTGAGGATATCGACCTATCCTATTAAGGGGCATCCTAACATCCAAATTAGGAGCAAGAAGCAAAGAATGATAAGTTTATCAATCATGACGATCCTGAAGAAGACATCGACACTAAAGCTGATTCAAGTACTTAATATATTTAACATTTTAAGTTTGTTAAATATTCATTAACTTCTATATAGTATTGTTTTAAACTAGTAGATGACGCAAAAAAGACGATGTTTGAAAAGAAAAAAGCCATCATGTAAAAATCATTGTTGCACAACCATTTCTTAACTTAAAACTACTCTAAATTTTGATGGTTTTTGATAATTAAAAGACGTCGACGTCAACTTCAATACGGAAAACGACGATTACTAGAAGAGACTGAGTGGTTAACAGAAGTTTTCAAAACAGACAAACGGATAGGCCTTTGTTGGTTCTTGGTCTCCGAAATCAATAAGTTTCGAGTTATCATTAAAATGTATGGTTGCACACCGACTTCCCTAATTGAAAACTGCTCGTATATTTGATTGTCAACTCCATAATATCCATTTTGAATTGATAAGAGGACGGCTAGCTTGTTTTAGAATATACCCTATTTCGCTCCCGCTCTAACCTCGAAACTAGTGTTTTTGGAGGGTTGTGTCCGCTGTTCGAGGCTCATTTGTGTCATGATCTTGCTAGCTCCTTAGTGCCTAAATCGAAATACAAAAGAGCCTTCTCTTATCTTGTTTTCTAATGAATTTAATTTTCTAAATTTATTCTTTTTTTTGATCTTCCTCCGTTATGTCTCTCTTTACTACTGTATATGCGAGTTTCGTGAGGATATCGACCTATCCGATTAAGAGGCATCCCGACATCCAAATTAGGAGCAAGAAGCAAAGAATGATAAGTTTATCAATCATGAGGATCCTGAAGAAGTCATCGACTCTAAAGCTGATTCAATTACTTTATATATTTTACATTTTAAGTTTGTTAAATATTTATTAACTTCTATATCGTATTGTTTTGAACTACTTGACGAGACAAAAAAGATCATGTTCGAAAAGAAAAGAGCCATCATGAAAAAATCAGGGTTGCAAAACCCATTCTTAACTTAAAATTACTCTAAATTTTGATGGTTTTTGATAATTAAAAAACGTCGACGTCAACTTCGATACGGAAAACGACCACTACTAGAAGAGACTGAGTGGTTAACAGAAGTTTTCAAAACAGAAAAACGGATAGGCCTTTGTTGGTTCTTGGTCTCCGAAATCAATAGGTTTCGAGTTATCATTAAAATGTATGGTTGCACACCGACTTCCCTAATTGAAAACTCGCTCGTATATTTGATTGTCAACTACATAATATCCATTTTGAATTGATAAGAGGACGGCTAGCTTGTTTTAGAATATACCCTATTTCGCTCCCGCTCTAACCTCGAAACTAGAGTTTTTGGAGGGTTGTGTCCGCCGTTCGAGGCTCATTTGTGTCATGATCTTGCTAGCTCCTCGGTGCCTAAATCGAAATACAAAAGAGCCTTCTCTCATCTTGTTTTCTAATGAATTTAATTTTCTGAATTTATTCTTTTGTTTGATCTTCCTCCGTTATGTCTCTCTTTACTACTATATGTGCGAGTTTGCTGTGAGGATATCGACCTATCCGATTAAGAGGCATCCTAACATCCAAATTAGGAGCAAGAAGCAAAGAATGATAAGTTTATCAATCATGACGATCCCGAAGAAGACATCGACACTAAAGCCGATTCAAGTACTTAATATATTTAACATTTTAAGTTTGTTAAATATTCATTAACTTCTATATAGTATTGTTTTAAACTAGTTGATGACACAAAAAAGACGATGTTTGAAAAGAAAAAAGCCATCATGTAAAAATCATGGTTGCACAACCCTTTCTTAACTTAAAACTACTCTAAATTTTGATGGTTTTTGATAATTAAAAGACGTCGACGTCAACTTCGATACGGAAAACGACCATTACTAGAAGAGACCGAGTGGTTAACGAAGTTTTCAAAACGACAAACGGATAGGCCTTTGTTGGTTCTTGGTCTCCGAAATCAATAGGTTTCGAGTTATCATTAAAATGTATGGTTGCACACCGACTTCCCTAATTGAAAACTGCTCGTATATTTGATTGTCAACTCCATAATATCCATTTTGAATTGATAAGAGGACGGCTAGCTTGTTTTAGAATATACCCTATTTCGCTCCCGCTCTAACCTCGAAACTAGTGTTTTTGGAGGGTTGTGTCCGCTGTTCGAGGCTCATTTGTGTCATGATCTTGCTAGCTCCTCAGTGCCTCAATCGAAATACAAAAGAGCCTTCTCTCATCTTGTTTTCTAATGAATTTAATTTTCTGAATTTATTCTTTTGTTTGATCTTCCTCCGTTATGTCTCTCTTTACTACTATATATGCGAGTTGCTGTGAGGATATCGACCTATCCGATTAAGAGGCATCCTGACATCCAAATTAGGAGCAAGAAGCAAAGAATGATAAGTTTATCAATCATGACGATCCTGAAGAAGACATCGACTCTAAAGCTGATTCAATTACTTAATATATTTAACATTTTAAGTTTGTTAAATATTTATTAACTTCTATATCGTATTGTTTTGAACTAGTTGACGAGACAAAAAAGACCATGTTCGAAAAGAAAAGAGCCATCATGTAAAAATCATGGTTGCACAACCCATTCTTAACTTAAAACTACTCTAAATTTTGATAGTTTTTGATAATTAAAAGACGTCGACGTCAACTTCGATACGGAAAACGACCACTACTAGAAGAGACTGAGTGGTTAACGAAGTTTTCAAAACAGACAAACGGATAGGCCTTTGTTGGTTCTTGGTCTCCGAAATCAATAGGTTTCGAGTTATCATTAAAATGTATGGTTGCACACCGACTTCCCTAATTGAAAACTGCTCGTATATTTGATTGTCAACTCCATAATATCCATTTTGAATTGATAAGAGGACGGCTAGCTTGTTTTAGAATATACCCTATTTCGCTCCCGCTCTAACCTCGAAACTAGTGTTTTTGGAGGGTTGTGTCCGCTGTTCGAGGCTCATTTGTGTCATGATCTTGCTAGCTCCTCAGTGCCTCAATCGAAATACAAAAGAGCCTTCTCTCATCTTGTTTTCTAATGAATTTAATTTTCTGAATTTATTCTTTTGTTTGATCTTCCTCCGTTATGTCTCTCTTTACTACTATATGTGAGATTTGCTATGAGGATATCGACCTATCCGATTAAGAGGCATCCTAACATCCAAATTAGGAGCAAGAAGCAAAGAATGATAAGTTTATCAATCATGACGATCCTGAAGAAGACATCGACACTAAAGCCGATTCAAGTACTTAATATATTTAACATTTTAAGTTTGTTAAATATTCATTAACTTCTATATAGTATTGTTTTAAACTAGTTGATGACACAAAAAAGACGATGTTTGAAAAGAAAAAAGCCATCATGTAAAAATCATGGTTGCACAACCCTTTCTTAACTTAAAACTACTCTAAATTTTGATAGTTTTTGATAATTAAAAGACGTCGACGTCAACTTCGATACGGAAAACGACCACTACTACAAAAGAGACTGAGTGGTTAACAGAAGTTTTCAAAACGAAAAAACGGATAGGCCTTTGTTGGTTCTTGGTCTCCGAAATCAATAGGTTTCGAGTTATCATTAAAATGTATGGTTGCACACCGACTTCCCTAATTGAAACCTGCTCGTATATTTGATTGTCAACTCCATAATATCCATTTTGAATTGATAAGAGGACGGCTAGCTTGTTTTAGAATATACCCTATTTCGCTCCCGCTCTAACCTCGAAACTAGTGTTTTTGGAGGGTTGTGTCCGCCGTTCGAGGCTCATTTGTGTCATGATCTTGCTAGCTCCTCAGTGCCTAAATCGAAATACAAAAGAGCCTTCTCTCATCTTGTTTTCTAATGAATTTAATTTTCTGAATTTATTCTTTTGTTTGATCTTCCTCCGTTATGTCTCTCTTTACTACTATATGTGAGATTTGCTATGAGGATATCGACCTATCCGATTAAGAGGCATCCTAACATCCAAATTAGGAGCAAGAAGCAAAGAATGATAAGTTTATCAATCATGACGATCCTGAAGAAGACATCGACACTAAAGCCGATTCAAGTACTTAATATATTTAACATTTTAAGTTTGTTAAATATTCATTAACTTCTATATAGTATTGTTTTAAACTAGTTGATGACACAAAAAAGACGATGTTTGAAAAGAAAAAAGCCATCATGTAAAAATCATGGTTGCACAACCCTTTCTTAACTTAAAACTACTCTAAATTTTGATAGTTTTTGATAATTAAAAGACGTCGACGTCAACTTCGATACGGAAAACGACCACTACTACAAAAGAGACTGAGTGGTTAACAGAAGTTTTCAAAACGAGAAAAACGGATAGGCCTTTGTTGGTTCTTGGTCTCCGAAATCAATAGGTTTCGAGTTATCATTAAAATGTATGGTTGCACACCGACTTCCCTAATTGAAAACCTCGCTCGTATATTTGATTGTCAACTCCATAATATCCATTTTGAATTGATAAGAGGACGGCTAGCTTGTTTTAGAATATACCCTATTTCGCTCCCGCTCTAACCTCGAAACTAGTGTTTTTAGAGGGTTGTGTCCGCTGTTCGAGGCTCATTTGTGTCATGATCTTGCTAGCTCCTCAGTGCCTCAATCGAAATACAAAAGAGCCTTCTCTCATCTTGTTTTCTAATGAATTTAATTTTCTGAATTTATTCTTTTGTTTGATCTTCCTCCGTTATGTCTCTCTTTACTACTATATGTGAGATTTGCTATGAGGATATCGACCTATCCGATTAAGAGGCATCCTAACATCCAAATTAGGAGCAAGAAGCAAAGAATGATAAGTTTATCAATCATGACGATCCTGAAGAAGACATCGACACTAAAGCCGATTCAAGTACTTAATATATTTAACATTTTAAGTTTGTTAAATATTCATTAACTTCTATATAGTATTGTTTTAAACTAGTTGATGACACAAAAAAGACGATGTTTGAAAAGAAAAAAGCCATCATGTAAAAATCATGGTTGCACAACCCTTTCTTAACTTAAAACTACTCTAAATTTTGATAGTTTTTGATAATTAAAAGACGTCGACGTCAACTTCGATACGGAAAACGACCACTACTAGAAGAGACCGAGTGGTTAACGAAGTTTTCAAAACGGAAAAACGGATAGGCCTTTGTTGGTTCTTGGTCTCCGAAATCAATAGGTTTCGAGTTATCATTAAAATGTATGGTTGCACACCGACTTCCCTAATTGAAACCTCGCTCGTATATTTGATTGTCAACTCCATAATATCCATTTTGAATTGATAAGAGGACGGCTAGCTTGTTTTAGAATATACCCTATTTCGCTCCCGCTCTAACCTCGAAACTAGTGTTTTTGGAGGGTTGTGTCCGCCGTTCGAGGCTCATTTGTGTCATGATCTTGCTAGCTCCTCAGTGCCTAAATCGAAATACAAAAGAGCCTTCTCTCATCTTGTTTTCTAATGAATTTAATTTTCTGAATTTATTCTTTTGTTTGATCTTCCTCCGTTATGTCTCTCTTTACTACTATATGTGAGATTTGCTATGAGGATATCGACCTATCCGATTAAGAGGCATCCTAACATCCAAATTAGGAGCAAGAAGCAAAGAATGATAAGTTTATCAATCATGACGATCCTGAAGAAGACATCGACACTAAAGCCGATTCAAGTACTTAATATATTTAACATTTTAAGTTTGTTAAATATTCATTAACTTCTATATAGTATTGTTTTAAACTAGTTGATGACACAAAAAAGACGATGTTTGAAAAGAAAAAAGCCATCATGTAAAAATCATGGTTGCACAACCCTTTCTTAACTTAAAACTACTCTAAATTTTGATAGTTTTTGATAATTAAAAGACGTCGACGTCAACTTCGATACGGAAAACGACCACTACTAGAAGAGACTGAGTGGTTAACAGAAGTTTTCAAAACAGAAAAACGGATAGGCCTTTGTTGGTTCTTGGTCTCCGAAATCAATAGGTTTCGAGTTATCATTAAAATGTATGGTTGCACACCGACTTCCCTAATTGAAACCCGCTCGTATATTTGATTGTCAACTCCATAATATCCATTTTGAATTGATAAGAGGACGGCTAGCTTGTTTTAGAATATACCCTATTTCGCTCCCGCTCTAACCTCGAAACTAGTGTTTTTGGAGGGTTGTGTCCGCAGTTCGAGGCTCATTTGTGTCATGATCTTGCTAGCTCCTCAGTGCCTAAATCGAAATACAAAAGTGCCTTCTCTCATCTTGTTTTCTAATGAATTTAATTTTCTGAATTTATTCTTTTGTTTGATCTTCCTCCGTTATGTCTCTCTTTACTACTATATGTGAGATTTGCTATGAGGATATCGACCTATCCGATTAAGAGGCATCCTAACATCCAAATTAGGAGCAAGAAGCAAAGAATGATAAGTTTATCAATCATGACGATCCTGAAGAAGACATCGACACTAAAGCCGATTCAAGTACTTAATATATTTAACATTTTAAGTTTGTTAAATATTCATTAACTTCTATATAGTATTGTTTTAAACTAGTTGATGACACAAAAAAGACGATGTTTGAAAAGAAAAAAGCCATCATGTAAAAATCATGGTTGCACAACCCTTTCTTAACTTAAAACTACTCTAAATTTTGATAGTTTTTGATAATTAAAAGACGTCGACGTCAACTTCGATACGGAAAACGACCACTACTAGAAGAGACCGAGTGGTTAACGAAGTTTTCAAAACGAAAAACGGATAGGCCTTTGTTGGTTCTTGGTCTCCGAAATCAATAGGTTTCGAGTTATCATTAAAATGTATGGTTGCACACCGACTTCCCTAATTGAAACCTGCTCGTATATTTGATTGTCAACTCCATAATATCCATTTTGAATTGATAAGAGGACGGCTAGCTTGTTTTAGAATATACCCTATTTCGCTCCCGCTCTAACCTCGAAACTAGTGTTTTTGGAGGGTTGTGTCCGCCGTTCGAGGCTCATTTGTGTCATGATCTTGCTAGCTCCTCAGTGCCTAAATCGAAATACAAAAGTGCCTTCTCTCATCTTGTTTTCTAATGAATTTAATTTTCTGAATTTATTCTTTTGTTTGATCTTCCTCCGTTATGTCTCTCTTTACTACTATATGTGAGATTTGCTATGAGGATATCGACCTATCCGATTAAGAGGCATCCTAACATCCAAATTAGGAGCAAGAAGCAAAGAATGATAAGTTTATCAATCATGACGATCCTGAAGAAGACATCGACACTAAAGCCGATTCAAGTACTTAATATATTTAACATTTTAAGTTTGTTAAATATTCATTAACTTCTATATAGTATTGTTTTAAACTAGTTGATGACACAAAAAAGACGATGTTTGAAAAGAAAAAAGCCATCATGTAAAAATCATGGTTGCACAACCCTTTCTTAACTTAAAACTACTCTAAATTTTGATAGTTTTTGATAATTAAAAGACGTCGACGTCAACTTCGATACGGAAAACGACCACTACTAGAAGAGACCGAGTGGTTAACGAAGTTTTCAAAACCAGAAAAACGGATAGGCCTTTGTTGGTTCTTGGTCTCCGAAATCAATAGGTTTCGAGTTATCATTAAAATGTATGGTTGCACACCGACTTCCCTAATTGAAACCTGCTCGTATATTTGATTGTCAACTCCATAATATCCATTTTGAATTGATAAGAGGACGGCTAGCTTGTTTTAGAATATACCCTATTTCGCTCCCGCTCTAACCTCGAAACTAGTGTTTTTGGAGGGTTGTGTCCGCAGTTCGAGGCTCATTTGTGTCATGATCTTGCTAGCTCCTCAGTGCCTAAATCGAAATACAAAAGTGCCTTCTCTCATCTTGTTTTCTAATGAATTTAATTTTCTGAATTTATTCTTTTGTTTGATCTTCCTCCGTTATGTCTCTCTTTACTACTATATGTGAGATTTGCTATGAGGATATCGACCTATCCGATTAAGAGGCATCCTAACATCCAAATTAGGAGCAAGAAGCAAAGAATGATAAGTTTATCAATCATGACGATCCTGAAGAAGACATCGACACTAAAGCCGATTCAAGTACTTAATATATTTAACATTTTAAGTTTGTTAAATATTCATTAACTTCTATATAGTATTGTTTTAAACTAGTTGATGACACAAAAAAGACGATGTTTGAAAAGAAAAAAGCCATCATGTAAAAATCATGGTTGCACAACCCTTTCTTAACTTAAAACTACTCTAAATTTTGATAGTTTTTGATAATTAAAAGACGTCGACGTCAACTTCGATACGGAAAACGACCACTACTAGAAGAGACCGAGTGGTTAACGAAGTTTTCAAAACAGAAAAACGGATAGGCCTTTGTTGGTTCTTGGTCTCCGAAATCAATAGGTTTCGAGTTATCATTAAAATGTATGGTTGCACACCGACTTCCCTAATTGAAACCTGCTCGTATATTTGATTGTCAACTCCATAATATCCATTTTGAATTGATAAGAGGACGGCTAGCTTGTTTTAGAATATACCCTATTTCGCTCCCGCTCTAACCTCGAAACTAGTGTTTTTGGAGGGTTGTGTCCGCAGTTCGAGGCTCATTTGTGTCATGATCTTGCTAGCTCCTCAGTGCCTAAATCGAAATACAAAAGTGCCTTCTCTCATCTTGTTTTCTAATGAATTTAATTTTCTGAATTTATTCTTTTGTTTGATCTTCCTCCGTTATGTCTCTCTTTACTACTATATGTGAGATTTGCTATGAGGATATCGACCTATCCGATTAAGAGGCATCCTAACATCCAAATTAGGAGCAAGAAGCAAAGAATGATAAGTTTATCAATCATGACGATCTCGAAGAAGACATCGACACTAAAGCCGATTCAAGTACTTAATATATTTAACATTTTAAGTTTGTTAAATATTCATTAACTTCTATATAGTATTGTTTTAAACTAGTTGATGACACAAAAAAGACGATGTTTGAAAAGAAAAAAGCCATCATGTAAAAATCATGGTTGCACAACCCTTTCTTAACTTAAAACTACTCTAAATTTTGATAGTTTTTGATAATTAAAAGACGTCGACGTCAACTTCGATACGGAAAACGACCACTACTAGAAGAGACTGAGTGGTTAACAGAAGTTTTCAAAACAGAAAAACGGATAGGCCTTTGTTGGTTCTTGGTCTCCGAAATCAATAGGTTTCGAGTTATCATTAAAATGTATGGTTGCACACCGACTTCCCTAATTGAAACCTGCTCGTATATTTGATTGTCAACTCCATAATATCCATTTTGAATTGATAAGAGGACGGCTAGCTTGTTTTAGAATATACCCTATTTCGCTCCCGCTCTAACCTCGAAACTAGTGTTTTTGGAGGGTTGTGTCCGCCGTTCGAGGCTCATTTGTGTCATGATCTTGCTAGCTCCTCAGTGCCTAAATCGAAATACAAAAGTGCCTTCTCTCATCTTGTTTTCTAATGAATTTAATTTTCTGAATTTATTCTTTTGTTTGATCTTCCTCCGTTATGTCTCTCTTTACTACTATATGTGAGATTTGCTATGAGGATATCGACCTATCCGATTAAGAGGCATCCTAACATCCAAATTAGGAGCAAGAAGCAAAGAATGATAAGTTTATCAATCATGACGATCCTGAAGAAGACATCGACACTAAAGCCGATTCAAGTACTTAATATATTTAACATTTTAAGTTTGTTAAATATTCATTAACTTCTATATAGTATTGTTTTAAACTAGTTGATGACACAAAAAAGACGATGTTTGAAAAGAAAAAAGCCATCATGTAAAAATCATGGTTGCACAACCCTTTCTTAACTTAAAACTACTCTAAATTTTGATAGTTTTTGATAATTAAAAGACGTCGACGTCAACTTCGATACGGAAAACGACCACTACTAGAAGAGACTGAGTGGTTAACAGAAGTTTTCAAAACAGAAAAACGGATAGGCCTTTGTTGGTTCTTGGTCTCCGAAATCAATAGGTTTCGAGTTATCATTAAAATGTATGGTTGCACACCGACTTCCCTAATTGAAACCTGCTCGTATATTTGATTGTCAACTCCATAATATCCATTTTGAATTGATAAGAGGACGGCTAGCTTGTTTTAGAATATACCCTATTTCGCTCCCGCTCTAACCTCGAAACTAGTGTTTTTGGAGGGTTGTGTCCGCTGTTCGAGGCTCATTTGTGTCATGATCTTGCTAGCTCCTCAGTGCCTAAATCGAAATACAAAAGTGCCTTCTCTCATCTTGTTTTCTAATGAATTTAATTTTCTGAATTTATTCTTTTGTTTGATCTTCCTCCGTTATGTCTCTCTTTACTACTATATGTGAGATTTGCTATGAGGATATCGACCTATCCGATTAAGAGGCATCCTAACATCCAAATTAGGAGCAAGAAGCAAAGAATGATAAGTTTATCAATCATGACGATCCTGAAGAAGACATCGACACTAAAGCCGATTCAAGTACTTAATATATTTAACATTTTAAGTTTGTTAAATATTCATTAACTTCTATATAGTATTGTTTTAAACTAGTTGATGACACAAAAAAGACGATGTTTGAAAAGAAAAAAGCCATCATGTAAAAATCATGGTTGCACAACCCTTTCTTAACTTAAAACTACTCTAAATTTTGATAGTTTTTGATAATTAAAAGACGTCGACGTCAACTTCGATACGGAAAACGACCACTACTAGAAGAGACCGAGTGGTTAACGAAGTTTTCAAAACGAGAAAAACGGATAGGCCTTTGTTGGTTCTTGGTCTCCGAAATCAATAGGTTTCGAGTTATCATTAAAATGTATGGTTGCACACCGACTTCCCTAATTGAAACCTCGCTCGTATATTTGATTGTCAACTCCATAATATCCATTTTGAATTGATAAGAGGACGGCTAGCTTGTTTTAGAATATACCCTATTTCGCTCCCGCTCTAACCTCGAAACTAGTGTTTTTGGAGGGTTGTGTCCGCTGTTCGAGGCTCATTTGTGTCATGATCTTGCTAGCTCCTCAGTGCCTAAATCGAAATACAAAAGTGCCTTCTCTCATCTTGTTTTCTAATGAATTTAATTTTCGAATTTATTCTTTTGTTTGATCTTCCTCCGTTATGTCTCTCTTTACTACTATATGTGAGATTTGCTATGAGGATATCGACCTATCCGATTAAGAGGCATCCTAACATCCAAATTAGGAGCAAGAAGCAAAGAATGATAAGTTTATCAATCATGACGATCCTGAAGAAGACATCGACACTAAAGCCGATTCAAGTACTTAATATATTTAACATTTTAAGTTTGTTAAATATTCATTAACTTCTATATAGTATTGTTTTAAACTAGTTGATGACACAAAAAAGACGATGTTTGAAAAGAAAAAAGCCATCATGTAAAAATCATGGTTGCACAACCCTTTCTTAACTTAAAACTACTCTAAATTTTGATAGTTTTTGATAATTAAAAGACGTCGACGTCAACTTCGATACGGAAAACGACCACTACTAGAAGAGACCGAGTGGTTAACGAAGTTTTCAAAACGAAAACGGATAGGCCTTTGTTGGTTCTTGGTCTCCGAAATCAATAGGTTTCGAGTTATCATTAAAATGTATGGTTGCACACCGACTTCCCTAATTGAAACCTGCTCGTATATTTGATTGTCAACTCCATAATATCCATTTTGAATTGATAAGAGGACGGCTAGCTTGTTTTAGAATATACCCTATTTCGCTCCCGCTCAAACCTCGAAACTAGTGTTTTTGGAGGGTTGTGTCCGCTGTTCGAGGCTCATTTGTGTCATGATCTTGCTAGCTCCTCGGTGCCTAAATCGAAATACAAAAGAGCCTTCTCTCATCTTGTTTTCTAATGAATTTAATTTTCTAAATTTATTCTTTTGTTTGATCTTCCTCCGTTATGTCTCTCTTTACTACTATATGTGAGATTTGCTATGAGGATATCGACCTATCCGATTAAGAGGCATCCTAACATCCAAATTAGGAGCAAGAAGCAAAGAATGATAAGTTTATCAATCATGACGATCCTGAAGAAGACATCGACACTAAAGCCGATTCAAGTACTTAATATATTTAACATTTTAAGTTTGTTAAATATTCATTAACTTCTATATAGTATTGTTTTAAACTAGTTGATGACACAAAAAAGACGATGTTTGAAAAGAAAAAAGCCATCATGTAAAAATCATGGTTGCACAACCCTATTCTTAACTTAAAACTACTCTAAATTTTGATAGTTTTTGATAATTAAAAGACGTCGACGTCAACTTCGATACGGAAAACGACCACTACTAGAAGAGACGAGTGGTTAACGAAGTTTTCAAAACGAAAAAACGGATAGGCCTTTGTTGGTTCTTGGTCTCCGAAATCAATAGTTTTCGAGTTATCATTAAAATGTATGGTTGCACACCGACTTCCCTAATTGAAAACTGCTCGTATATTTGATTGTCAACTCCATAATATCCATTTTGAATTGATAAGAGGACGGCTAGCTTGTTTTAGAATATACCCTATTTCGCTCCCGCTCTAACCTCGAAACTAGTGTTTTTGGAGGGTTGTGTCCGCCGTTCGAGGCTCATTTGTGTCATGATCTTGCTAGCTCCTCGGTGCCTAAATCGAAATACAAAAGAGCCTTCTCTCATCTTGTTTTCTAATGAATTTAATTTTCTAAATTTATTCTTTTTTTTGATCTTCCTCCGTTATGTCTCTCTTTACTACTATATGTGAGATTTGCTATGAGGATATCGACCTATCCGATTAAGAGGCATCCTAACATCCAAATTAGGAGCAAGAAGCAAAGAATGATAAGTTTATCAATCATGAGGATCTCGAAGAAGTCATCGACTCTAAAGCCGATTCAATTACTTAATATATTTTACATTTTAAGTTTGTTAAATATTTATTAACTTCTATATCGTATTGTTTTGAACTAGTTGACGAGACAAAAAAGACCATGTTCGAAAAGAAAAGAGACATCATGAAAAAATCATGGTTGCACAACCCATTCTTAACTTAAAACTACTCTAAATTTTGATGGTTTTTGATAATTAAAAAACGTCGACGTCAACTTCGATACGGAAAACGACCACTACTAGAAGAGACCGAGTGGTTAACGAAGTTTTCAAAACGAGAAAAACGGATAGGCCTTTGTTGGTTCTTGGTCTCCGAAATCAATAGGTTTCGAGTTATAATTAAAATGTATGGTTGCACACCGACTTCCCTAATTGAAAACTTGCTCGTATATTTGATTGTCAACTCCATAATATCCATTTTGAATTGATAAGAGGACGGCTAGCTTGTTTTAGAATATACCCTATTTCGCTCCCGCTCTAACCTCGAAACTAGTGTTTTTGGAGGGTTGTGTCCGCTGTTCGAGGCTTATTTGTGTCATGATCTTGCTAGCTCCTCAGTGCCTAAATCGAAATACAAAAGTGCCTTCTCTCATCTTGTTTTCTAATGAATTTAATTTTCTGAATTTATTCTTTTGTTTGATCTTCCTCCGTTATGTCTCTCTTCACTACTATTTGTGAGATTTGCTATGAGGATATCGACCTATCCGATTAAGAGGCATCCTAACATCCAAATTAGGAGCAAGAAGCAAAGAATGATAAGTTTATCAATCATGACGATCCTGAAGAAGACATCGACACTAAAGCTGATTCAAGTACTTAATATATTTAACATTTTCAGTTTGTTAAATATTCATTAACTTCTATATAGTATTGTTTTAAACTAGTTGATGACACAAAAAAAGACGATGTTTGAAAAGAAAAAAGCCATCATGTAAAAATCATGGTTGCACAACCCTTTCTTAACTTAAAACTACTCTAAATTTTGATAGTTTTTGATAATTAAAAGACGTCGACGTCAACTTCGATACGGAAAACGACCACTACTAGAAGAGACTGAGTGGTTAACAGAAGTTTTCAAAACAGACAAACGGATAGGCCTTTGTTGGTTCTTGGTCTCCGAAATCAATAGGTTTCGAGTTATCATTAAAATGTATGGTTGCACACCGACTTCCCTAATTGAAACCTGCTCGTATATTTAATTGTCAACTCCATAATATCCATTTTGAATTGATAAGAGGAAGGCTAGTTTGTTTTAGAATATACCCTATTTCGCTCCCGCTCTAACCTCGAAACTAGTGTTTTTGGAGGGTTGTGTCCGCGGTTCGAGGCTCATTTGTATCATGATCTTGCTAGCTCCTCAGAGCCTCAATCGAAATACAAAAGAGCCTTCTCTCATCTTGTTTTCTAATGAATTTAATTTTCTGAATTTATTCTTTTGTTTGATCTTCCTCCGTTATGTCTCTCTTTACTACTATATGTGAGATTTGCTATGAGGATATCGACCTATCCGATTAAGAGGCATCCTAACATCCAAATTAGTAGCAAGAAGCAAAGAATGATAAGTTTATCAATCATGACGATCTCGAAGAAGACATCAACACTAAAGCTGATTCAAGTACTTAATATATTTAACATTTTAAGTTTGTGAAATATTCATTAACTTCTATATAGTATTGTTTTAAACTAGTTGATGACACAAAAGAGACGATGTTTGAAAAGAAAAAAGCCATCATGTAAAAATCATGGTTGCACAACCCTATCTTAACGTAAAACTACTATAAATTTTGATAGTTTTTGATAATTAAAAGACGTCGACGTCAACTTCGATACGGAAAACGACCACTACTAGAAGAGACTGAGTGGTTACCAGAAGTTTTCAAAACAGACAAACGGATAGGCCTTTGTTGGTTCTTGGTCTTCGAAATCAATAGGTTTCGAGTTATCATTAAAATGTATGGTTGCACACCGACTTCCCTAATTGAAACCTGGTCGTATATTTGATTGTCAACTCCATAATATCCATTTTGAATTGATAAGAGGACGGCTAGCTTGTTTTAGAATATACCCTATTTCGCTCCCGCTCAAACCTCGAAACTAGTGTTTTTGGAGGGTTGTGTCCGCTGTTCGAGGCTCATTTGTGTCATGATCTTGCTAGCTCCTCAGTGCCTAAATCGAAATACAAAAGAGCCTTCTCTCATCTTGTTTTCTAATGAATTTAATTTTCTAAATTTATTCTTTTTTTTATCTTCCTCCGTTATGTCTCTCTTTACTACCGTATATGCGAGTTTCTTGAGGATATCGACCTATCCGATTAAGAGGCATCCCGACATCCAAATTAGGAGCAAGAAGCAAAGAATGATAAGTTTATCAATCATGAGGATCTCGAAGAAGTCATCGACTCTAAAGCTGATTCCATTACTTAATATATTTTACATTTTAAGTTTGTTAAATATTTATTAACTTCTATATCGTATTGTTTTGAACTAGTTGACGAGACAAAAAAGACCATGTTCGAAAAGAAAAGAGACATCATGAAAAAATCTGGGTTGAAAAACCAATTATTAAATTAAAACTACTCTAATTTTTGATGGTTTTTGATAATTAAAAAACGTCGACGTCAACTTCGATACGGAAAACGACCACTACTAGAAGAGACCGAGTGGTAACGAAGTTTTCAAAACGAGAAAAACGGATAGGCCTTTGTTGGTTCTTGGTCTCCGAAATCAATAGGTTTCGAGTTATCATGAAAATGTATGGTTGCACACCGACTTCCCTAACTGAAAACTGCTCGTATATTTGATTGTCAACTACATAATATCCATTTTGAATTGATAAGAGGACGGCTAGCTTGTTTTAGAATATACCCTATTTCGCTCCTGCTCTAACCTCGAAACTAGAGTTTTTGGAGGGTTGTGTCCGCTGTTAGAGGCTCATTTGTGTCATGATCTTGCTAGCTCCTTAGTGCCTAAATCGAAATACAAAAGAGCCTTCTCTCATCTTGTTTTCTAATGAATTTAATTTTCTAAATTTATTCTTTTTTTTATCTTCCTCCGTTATGTCTCTCTTTACTACTGTATATGCGAGTTTCGTGAGGATATCGACCTATCCGATTAAGAGGCATCCTGACATCCAAATTAGGAGCAAGAAGCAAAGAATGATAAGTTTATCAATCATGAGGATCCTGAAGAAGTCATCGACTCTAAAGCTGATTCCATTACTTAATATATTTTACATTTTAAGTTTGTTAAATATTTATTAACTTCTATATCGTATTGTTTTGAACTAGTTGACGAGACAAAAAAGACCATGTTCGAAAAGAAAAGAGCCATCATCAAAAAATCAGGGTTGCAAAACCCATTCTTAACTTAAAACTACTCTAAATTTTGATGGTTTTTGATAATTAAAAAACGTCGACGTCAACTTCGATACGGAAAACGACCACTACTAGAAGAGACTGAGTGGTAACAGAAGTTTTCAAAACAGAAAAACGGATAGGCCTTTGTTGGTTCTTGGTCTCCGAAATTAATAGGTTTCGAGTTATCATGAAAATGTATGGTTGCACACCGACTTCCCTAACTGAAAACTTCTCGTATATTTGATTGTCAACTACATAATATCCATTTTGAATTGATAAGAGGACGGCTAGCTTGTTTTAGAATATACCCTATTTCGCTCCCGCTCTAACCTCGAAACTAGAGTTTTTGGAGGGTTGTGTCCGCTGTTTGAGGCTCATTTGTGTCATGATCTTGCTAGCTCCTCAGTGCCTATATCGAAATACAAAAGAGCCTTCTCTCATCTTGTTTTCTAATGAATTTAATTTTCTGAATTTATTCTTTTGTTTGATCTTCCTCCGTTATGTCTCTCTTTACTACTATATGTGAGAGTTACTATGAGGATATCGACCTATCCGATTAAGGGGCATCCTAATATCCAAATTAGGAGCAAGAAGCAAAGAATGATAAGTTATCAATCATGACGATCCTGAAGAAGACATCGACACTAAAGCTGATTCAAGTATTTAATATATTTAATATTTTAAGTTTGTTAAATATTCATTAACTTCTATATAGTATTGTCTTAAACTAGTTGATGACGCAAAAAGACGATGTTTGAAAAGAAAAGAGCCATCATGTAAAAATCATGGTTGCACAACCATTTCTTAACTTAAAACTACTCTAAATTTTGATGGTTTTTGATAATTAAAAGACGTCAACGTCAACTTCAATACGGAAAACGACGATTACTTGAAGAGACTGAGTGGTTAACAGAAGTTTTCAAAACGAGAAAAACGGATAGGCCTTTGTTGGTTCTTGGTCTCCGAAATCAATAGGTTTCGAGTTATCATTAAAATGTATGGTTGCACACCGACTTCCCTAATTTAAACCTGCTCGTATATTTGATTGTCAACTCCATAATATCCATTTTGAATTGATAAGAGGACGGCTAGCTTGTTTTAGAATATACCCTATTTCGCTCCCGCTCTAAACTCGAAACTAGTGTTTTTGGAGGGTTGTGTCCGCTGTTCGAGGCTCATTTGTGTCATAATCTTGCTAGCTCCTCAGTGCCTAAATCGAAATACAAAAGAGCCTTCTCTCATCTTGTTTTCTAATGAATTTAATTTTCCAAATTTATTCTTTTTTTTATCTTCCTCCGTTATGTCTCTCTTTACTACTGTATATGCGAGTTTCTTGAGGATATCGACCTATCCGATTAAGAGGCATCCCGACATCCAAATTAGGAGCAAGAAGCAAAGAATGATAAGTTTATCAATCATGAGGATCCTGAAGAAGTCATCGACTCTAAAGCTGATTCAATTACTTAATATATTTTACATTTTAAGTTTGTTAAATATTTATTAACTTCTATATCGTATTGTTTTGAACTAGTTGACGAGACAAAAAAGACCATGTTCAAAAAGAAAAGAGCCATCATGAAAAAATCATGGTTGCACAACCCATTCTTAACTTAAAACTACTCTAAATTTTGATGGTTTTTGATAATTAAAAGACGTCGACGTCAACTTCGATACGGAAAACGACCACTACTAGAAGAGACTGAGTGTTTAACAGAAGTTTTCAAAACAGACAAACGGATAGGCCTTTGTTGGTTCTTGGTCTTCGAAATCAATAGGTTTCGAGTTATCATTAAAATGTATGGTTGCACACCGACTTCCCTAATTGAAACCTGGTCGTATATTTGATTGTCAACTCCATAATATCCATTTTGAATTGATAAGAGGACGGCTAGCTTGTTTTAGAATATACCCTATTTCGCTCCCGCTCAAACCTCGAAACTAGTGTTTTTGGAGGGTTGTGTCCGCCGTTCGAGGCTCATTTGTGTCATGATCTTGCTAGCTCCTCAGTGCCTAAATCGAAATACAAAAGAGCCTTCTCTCATCTTGTTTTCTAATGAATTTAATTTTCTAAATTTATTCTTTTTTTTATCTTCCTCCGTTATGTCTCTCTTTACTACTGTATATGCGAGTTTCTGTGAGGATATCGACCTATCCGATTAAGAGGCATCCTGACATCCAAATTAGGAGCAAGAAGCAAAGAATGATAAGTTTATCAATCATGAGGATCCTGAAGAAGTCATCGACTCTAAAGCTGATTCCATTACTTAATATATTTTACATTTTAAGTTTGTTAAATATTTATTAACTTCTATATCGTATTGTTTTGAACTAGTTGACGAGACAAAAAAGACCATGTTCGAAAAGAAAAGAGACATCATGAAAAAATCAGGGTTGCAAAACCCATTCTTAACTTAAAACTACTCTAAATTTTGATGGTTTTTGATAATTAAAAAACGTCGACGTCAACTTCGATACGGAAAACGACCACTACTAGAAGAGACTGAGTGGTAACAGAAGTTTTCAAAACAGAAAAACGGATAGGCCTTTGTTGGTTCTTGGTCTCCGAAATCAATAGGTTTCGAGTTATCATGAAAATGTATGGTTGCACACCGACTTCCCTAACTGAAAACTGCTCGTATATTTGATTGTCAACTACATAATATCCATTTTGAATTGATAAGAGGACGGCTAGCTTGTTTTAGAATATACCCTATTTCGCTCCCTGCTCTAACCTCGAAACTAGAGTTTTTGGAGGGTTGTGTCCGCTGTTAGAGGCTCATTTGTGTCATGATCTTGCTAGCTCCTTAGTGCCTAAATCGAAATACAAAAGAGCCTTCTCTCATCTTGTTTTCTAATGAATTTAATTTTCTAAATTTATTCTTTTTTTTATCTTCCTCCGTTATGTCTCTCTTTACTACTGTATATGCGAGTTTCTGAGGATATCGACCTATCCGATTAAGAGGCATCCTGACATCCAAATTAGGAGCAAGAAGCAAAGAATGATAAGTTTATCAATCATGAGGATCCTGAAGAAGTCATCGACTCTAAAGCTGATTCCATTACTTAATATATTTTACATTTTAAGTTTGTTAAATATTTATTAACTTCTATATCGTATTGTTTTGAACTAGTTGACGAGACAAAAAAGACCATGTTCGAAAAGAAAAGAGCCATCATCAAAAAATCTGGTTTGCAAAACCAATTCTTAACTTAAAACTACTCTAAATTTTGATGGTTTTTGATAATTAAAAAACGTCGACGTCAACTTCGATACGGAAAACGACCACTACTAGAAGAGACTGAGTGGTAACAGAAGTTTTCAAAACAGAAAAACGGATAGGCCTTTGTTGGTTCTTGGTCTCCGAAATTAATAGGTTTCGAGTTATCATGAAAATGTATGGTTGCACACCGACTTCCCTAACTGAAAACTTCTCGTATATTTGATTGTCAACTACATAATATCCATTTTGAATTGATAAGAGGACGGCTAGCTTGTTTTAGAATATACCCTATTTCGCTCCCGCTCTAACCTCGAAACTAGAGTTTTTGGAGGGTTGTGTCCGCCGTTCGAGGCTCATTTGTGTCATGATCTTGCTAGCTCCTCAGTGCCTATATCGAAATACAAAAGAGCCTTCTCTCATCTTGTTTTCTAATGAATTTAATTTTCTGAATTTATTCTTTTGTTTGATCTTCCTCCGTTATGTCTCTCTTTACTACTATATGTGAGAGTTACTATGAGGATATCGACCTATCCGATTAAGGGGCATCCTAATATCCAAATTAGGAGCAAGAAGCAAAGAATGATAAGTTATCAATCATGACGATCCTGAAGAAGACATCGACACTAAAGCTGATTCAAGTATTTAATATATTTAATATTTTAAGTTTGTTAAATATTCATTAACTTCTATATAGTATTGTCTTAAACTAGTTGATGACGCAAAAAGACGATGTTTGAAAAGAAAAGAGCCATCATGTAAAAATCATGGTTGCACAACCATTTCTTAACTTAAAACTACTCTAAATTTTGATGGTTTTTGATAATTAAAAGACGTCAACGTCAACTTCAATACGGAAAACGACGATTACTTGAAGAGACTGAGTGGTTAACAGAAGTTTTCAAAACAGAAAAACGGATAGGCCTTTGTTGGTTCTTGGTCTCCGAAATCAATAGGTTTCGAGTTATCATTAAAATGTATGGTTGCACACCGACTTCCCTAATTTAAACCTGCTCGTATATTTGATTGTCAACTCCATAATATCCATTTTGAATTGATAAGAGGACGGCTAGCTTGTTTTAGAATATACCCTATTTCGCTCCCGCTCTAAACTCGAAACTAGTGTTTTTGGAGGGTTGTGTCCGCTGTTCGAGGCTCATTTGTGTCATAATCTTGCTAGCTCCTCAGTGCCTAAATCGAAATACAAAAGAGCCTTCTCTCATCTTGTTTTCTAATGAATTTAATTTTCCAAATTTATTCTTTTTTTTATCTTCCTCCGTTATGTCTCTCTTTACTACTGTATATGCGAGTTTCGTGAGGATATCGACCTATCCGATTAAGAGGCATCCCGACATCCAAATTAGGAGCAAGAAGCAAAGAATGATAAGTTTATCAATCATGAGGATCCTGAAGAAGTCATCGACTCTAAAGCTGATTCAATTACTTAATATATTTTACATTTTAAGTTTGTTAAATATTTATTAACTTCTATATCGTATTGTTTTGAACTAGTTGACGAGACAAAAAAGACCATGTTCAAAAAGAAAAGAGCCATCATGAAAAAATCGGGGTTGCACAACCCATTCTTAACTTAAAACTACTCTAAATTTTGATGGTTTTTGATAATTAAAAGACGTCGACGTCAACTTCGATACGGAAAACGACCACTACTAGAAGAGACCGAGTGTTTAACGAAGTTTTCAAAACGAAAAACGGATAGGCCTTTGTTGGTTCTTGGTCTCCGAAATCAATAGGTTTCGAGTTATAATTAAAATGTATGGTTGCACACCGACTTCCGTAATCGAAAACTTCTCGTATATTTGATTGTCAACTACATAATATCCATTTTGAATTGATAAGAGGACGGCTAGCTTGTTTTAGAATATACCCTATTTCGCTCCCGCTCTAACCTCGAAACTAGAGTTGTTGGAGGGTTGTGTCCGCCGTTCGAGGCTCATTTGTGTCATGATCTTGCTAGCTCCTCAGTGCCTATATCGAAATACAAAAGTGCCTTCTCTCATCTTGTTTTCTAATGAATTTAATTTTCTGAATTTATTCTTTTGTTTGATCTTCCTCCGTTATGTCTCTCTTCACTACTATTTGTGAGATTTGCTATGAGGATATCGACCTATCCGATTAAGAGGCATCCTAACATCCAAATTAGGAGCAAGAAGCAAAGAATGATAAGTTTATCAATCATGACGATCCTGAAGAAGACATCGACACTAAAGCTGATTCAAGTACTTAATATATTTAACATTTTCAGTTTGTTAAATATTCATTAACTTCTATATAGTATTGTTTTAAACTAGTTGATGACACAAAAAAAGACGATGTTTGAAAAGAAAAAAGCCATCATGTAAAAATCATGGTTGCACAACCCTTTCTTAACTTAAAACTACTCTAAATTTTGATAGTTTTTGATAATTAAAAGACGTCGACGTCAACTTCGATACGGAAAACGACCACTACTAGAAGAGACCGAGTGGTTAACGAAGTTTTCAAAACGAGACAAACGGATAGGCCTTTGTTGGTTCTTGGTCTCCGAAATCAATAGGTTTCGAGTTATCATTAAAATGTATGGTTGCACACCGACTTCCCTAATTGAAACCTGCTCGTATATTTAATTGTCAACTCCATAATATCCATTTTGAATTGATAAGAGGAAGGCTAGTTTGTTTTAGAATATACCCTATTTCGCTCCCGCTCTAACCTCGAAACTAGTGTTTTTGGAGGGTTGTGTCCGTGGTTCGAGGCTCATTTGTATCATGATCTTGCTAGCTCCTCAGAGCCTCAATCGAAATACAAAAGAGCCTTCTCTCATCTTGTTTTCTAATGAATTTAATTTTCTGAATTTATTCTTTTGTTTGATCTTCCTCCGTTATGTCTCTCTTTACTACTATATGTGAGATTTGCTATGAGGATATCGACCTATCCGATTAAGAGGCATCCTAACATCCAAATTAGTAGCAAGAAGCAAAGAATGATAAGTTTATCAATCATGACGATCCTGAAGAAGACATCAACACTAAAGCTGATTCAAGTACTTAATATATTTAACATTTTAAGTTTGTGAAATATTCATTAACTTCTATATAGTATTGTTTTAAACTAGTTGATGACACAAAAGAGACGATGTTTGAAAAGAAAAAAGCCATCATGTAAAAATCATGGTTGCACAACCCTATCTTAACGTAAAACTACTATAAATTTTGATAGTTTTTGATAATTAAAAGACGTCGACGTCAACTTCGATACGGAAAACGACCACTACTAGAAGAGACTGAGTGGTTACCAGAAGTTTTCAAAACGGACAAACGGATAGGCCTTTGTTGGTTCTTGGTCTTCGAAATCAATAGGTTTCGAGTTATCATTAAAATGTATGGTTGCACACCGACTTCCCTAATTGAAACCTGGTCGTATATTTGATTGTCAACTCCATAATATCCATTTTGAATTGATAAGAGGACGGCTAGCTTGTTTTAGAATATACCCTATTTCGCTCCCGCTCAAACCTCGAAACTAGTGTTTTTGGAGGGTTGTGTCCGCCGTTCGAGGCTCATTTGTGTCATGATCTTGCTAGCTCCTCAGTGCCTAAATCGAAATACAAAAGAGCCTTCTCTCATCTTGTTTTCTAATGAATTTAATTTTCTAAATTTATTCTTTTTTTTATCTTCCTCCGTTATGTCTCTCTTTACTACTGTATATGCGAGTTTCGGTGAGGATATCGACCTATCCGATTAAGAGGCATCCCGACATCCAAATTAGGAGCAAGAAGCAAAGAATGATAAGTTTATCAATCATGAGGATCTCGAAGAAGTCATCGACTCTAAAGCTGATTCCATTACTTAATATATTTTACATTTTAAGTTTGTTAAATATTTATTAACTTCTATATCGTATTGTTTTGAACTAGTTGACGAGACAAAAAAGACCATGTTCGAAAAGAAAAGAGACATCATGAAAAAATCAGGGTTGCAAAACCCATTCTTAACTTAAAACTACTCTAAATTTTGATGGTTTTTGATAATTAAAAAACGTCGACGTCAACTTCGATACGGAAAACGACCACTACTAGAAGAGACTGAGTGGTAACAGAAGTTTTCAAAACAGAAAAAACGGATAGGCCTTTGTTGGTTCTTGGACTCCGAAATCAATAGGTTTCGAGTTATCATGAAAATGTATGGTTGCACACCGACTTCCCTAACTGAAAACTGCTCGTATATTTGATTGTCAACTACATAATATCCATTTTGAATTGATAAGAGGACGGCTAGCTTGTTTTAGAATATACCCTATTTCGCTCTCGCTCTAACCTCGAAACTAGAGTTTTTGGAGGGTTGTGTCCGCCGTTAGAGGCTCATTTGTGTCATGATCTTGCTAGCTCCTTAGTGCCTAAATCGAAATACAAAAGAGCCTTCTCTCATCTTGTTTTCTAATGAATTTAATTTTCTAAATTTATTCTTTTTTTTTATCTTCCTCCGTTATGTCTCTCTTTACTACTGTATATGCGAGTTTCGTGAGGATATCGACCTATCCGATTAAGAGGCATCCTGACATCCAAATTAGGAGCAAGAAGCAAAGAATGATAAGTTTATCAATCATGAGGATCCTGAAGAAGTCATCGACTCTAAAGCTGATTCCATTACTTAATATATTTTACATTTTAAGTTTGTTAAATATTTATTAACTTCTATATCGTATTGTTTTGAACTAGTTGACGAGACAAAAAAGACCATGTTCGAAAAGAAAAGAGCCATCATCAAAAAATCAGGGTTGCAAAACCCATTCTTAACTTAAAACTACTCTAAATTTTGATGGTTTTTGATAATTAAAAAACGTCGACGTCAACTTCGATACGGAAAACGACCACTACTAGAAGAGACTGAGTGGTAACAGAAGTTTTCAAAACAAAAAAACGGATAGGCCTTTGTTGGTTCTTGGTCTCCGAAATTAATAGGTTTCGAGTTATCATGAAAATGTATGGTTGCACACCGACTTCCCTAACTGAAAACTTCTCGTATATTTGATTGTCAACTACATAATATCCATTTTGAATTGATAAGAGGACGGCTAGCTTGTTTTAGAATATACCCTATTTCGCTCCCGCTCTAACCTCGAAACTAGAGTTTTTGGAGGGTTGTGTCCGCCGTTTGAGGCTCATTTGTGTCATGATCTTGCTAGCTCCTCAGTGCCTATATCGAAATACAAAAGAGCCTTCTCTCATCTTGTTTTCTAATGAATTTAATTTTCTGAATTTATTCTTTTGTTTGATCTTCCTCCGTTATGTCTCTCTTTACTACTATATGTGAGAGTTACTATGAGGATATCGACCTATCCGATTAAGAGGCATCCTAATATCCAAATTAGGAGCAAGAAGCAAAGAATGATAAGTTTATCAATCATGACGATCCCGAAGAAGACATCGACACTAAAGCCGATTCAAGTATTTAATATATTTAATATTTTAAGTTTGTTAAATATTCATTCACTTCTATATAGTATTGTTTTAAACTAGTTGATGACGCAAAAAAGACGATGTTTGAAAAGAAAAGAGCCATCATGTAAAAATCATGGTTGCACAACCCATTTCTTAACTTAAAACTACTCTAAATTTTGATGGTTTTTGATAATTAAAAGACGTCAACGTCAACTTCAATACGGAAAACGACGATTACTTGAAGAGACTGAGTGTTTAACAGAAGTTTTCAAAACAGAAAAACGGATAGGCCTTTGTTGGTTCTTGGTCTCCGAAATCAATAGGTTTCGAGTTATAATTAAAATGTATGGTTGCACACCGACTTCCGTAACTGAAAACTGCTCGTATATTTGATTGTCAACTACATAATATCCATTTTGAATTGATAAGAGGACGGCTAGCTTGTTTTAGAATATACCCTATTTCGCTCCCGCTCTAACCTCGAAACTAGAGTTGTTGGAGGGTTGTGTCCGCTGTTCGAGGCTCATTTGTGTCATGATCTTGCTAGCTCCTCAGTGCCTATATCGAAATACAAAAGAGCCTTCTCTCATCTTGTTTTCTAATGAATTTAATTTTCTGAATTTATTCTTTTGTTTGATCTTCCTCCGTTATGTCTCTCTTTACTACTATATGTGAGAGTTACTATGAGGATATCGACCTATCCGATTAAGGGGCATCCTAACATCCAAATTAGGAGCAAGAAGCAAAGAATGATAAGTTTATCAATCATGACGATCCTGAAGAAGACATCGACACTAAAGCTGATTCAAGTATTTAATATATTTAATATTTTAAGTTTGTTAAATATTCATTAACTTCTATATAGTATTGTTTTAAACTAGTTGATGACGCAAAAAGACGATGTTTGAAAAGAAAAGAGCCATCATGTAAAAATCATGGTTGCACAACCATTTCTTAACTTAAAACTACTCTAAATTTTGATGGTTTTTGATAATTAAAAGACGTCGACGTCAACTTCAATACGGAAAACGACGATTACTTGAAGAGACTGAGTGGTTAACAGAAGTTTTCAAAACAGAAAAACGGATAGGCCTTTGTTGGTTCTTGGTCTCCGAAATCAATAGGTTTCGAGTTATCATTAAAATGTATGGTTGCACACCGACTTCCCTAATTTAAACCTGCTCGTATATTTGATTGTCAACTCCATAATATCCATTTTGAATTGATAAGAGGACGGCTAGCTTGTTTTAGAATATACCCTATTTCGCTCCCGCTCTAAACTCGAAACTAGTGTTTTTGGAGGGTTGTGTCCGCTGTTCGAGGCTCATTTGTGTCATCATCTTGCTAGCTCCTTGGTGCCTAAATCGAAATACAAAAGAGCCTTCTCTCATCTTGTTTTCTAATGAATTTAATTTTCCAAATTTATTCTTTTTTTTATCTTCCTCCGTTATGTCTCTCTTTACTACTGTATATGCGAGTTTCGTGAGGATATCGACCTATCCGATTAAGAGGCATCCCGACATCCAAATTAGGAGCAAGAAGCAAAGAATGATAAGTTTATCAATCATGAGGATCCTGAAGAAGTCATCGACTCTAAAGCTGATTCAATTACTTAATATATTTTACATTTTAAGTTTGTTAAATATTTATTAACTTCTATATCGTATTGTTTTGAACTAGTTGACGAGACAAAAAAGACCATGTTCAAAAAGAAAAGAGCCATCATGAAAAAATCGGGGTTGCACAACCCATTCTTAACTTAAAACTACTCTAAATTTTGATGGTTTTTGATAATTAAAAGACGTCGACGTCAACTTCGATACGGAAAACGACCACTACTAGAAGAGACTGAGTGTTTAACAGAAGTTTTCAAAACAGACAAACGGATAGGCCTTTGTTGGTTCTTGGTCTCCGAAATCAATAGGTTTCGAGTTATAATTAAAATGTATGGTTGCACACCGACTTCCGTAACTGAAAACTCGCTCGTATATTTGATTGTCAACTACATAATATCCATTTTGAATTGATAAGAGGACGGCTAGCTTGTTTTAGAATATACCCTATTTCGCTCCCGCTCTAACCTCGAAACTAGAGTTTTTGGAGGGTTGTGTCCGCCGTTCGAGGCTCATTTGTGTCATGATCTTGCTAGCTCCTCAGTGCCTATATCGAAATACAAAAGAGCCTTCTCTCATCTTGTTTTCTAATGAATTTAATTTTCTGAATTTATTCTTTTGTTTGATCTTCCTCCGTTATGTCTCTCTTTACTACTATATGTGAGAGTTACTATGAGGATATCGACCTATCCGATTAAGGGGCATCCTAACATCCAAATTAGGAGCAAGAAGCAAAGAATGATAAGTTTATCAATCATGACGATCCTGAAGAAGACATCGACACTAAAGCTGATTCAAGTACTTAATATATTTAACATTTTAAGTTTGTTAAATATTCATCAACTTCTATATAGTATTGTTTTAAACTAGTTGATGACGCAAAAAGACGATGTTTGAAAAGAAAAAAGCCATCATGTAAAAATCATGGTTGCACAACCATTTCTTAACTTAAAACTACTCTAAATTTTGATGGTTTTTGATAATTAAAAGACGTCGACGTCAACTTCAATACGGAAAACGACGATTACTAGAAGAGACCGAGTGGTTAACGAAGTTTTCAAAACGAGAAAAACGGATAGGCCTTTGTTGGTTCTTGGTCTCCGAAATCAATAGGTTTCGAGTTATCATTAAAATGTACGGTTGCACACCGACTTCCCTAATTGAAAACTCGCTCGTATATTTGATTGTCAACTCCATAATATCCATTTTGAATTGATTAGAGGACGGCTAGTTTGTTTTAGAATATACCCTATTTCGCTCCCGCTATAACCTCGAAACTAGTGTTTTTGGAGGGTTGTGTCTGCTGTTCGAGGCTCATTTGTGTCATGATCTTGCTAGCTCCTTGGTGCCTAAATCGAAATACAAAAGAGCCTTCTCTCATCTTGTTTTCTAATGAATTTAATTTTCCAAATTTATTCTTTTTTTTATCTTCCTCCGTTATGTCTCTCTTTACTACTGTATATGCGAGTTTCGTGAGGATATCGACCTATCCGATTAAGAGGCATCCCGACATCCAAATTAGGAGCAAGAAGCAAAGAATGATAAGTTTATCAATCATGAGGATCCTGAAGAAGTCATCGACTCTAAAGCTGATTCAATTACTTAATATATTTTACATTTTAAGTTTGTTAAATATTTATTAACTTCTATATCGTATTGTTTTGAACTAGTTGACGAGACAAAAAAGACCATGTTCAAAAAGAAAAGAGCCATCATGAAAAAATCAGGGTTGCACAACCCATTCTTAACTTAAAACTACTCTAAATTTTGATGGTTTTTGATAATTAAAAGACGTCGACGTCAACTTCGATACGGAAAACGACCACTACTAGAAGAGACTGAGTGTTTAACGAAGTTTTCAAAACGGACAAACGGATAGGCCTTTGTTGGTTCTTGGTCTCCGAAATCAATAGGTTTCGAGTTATAATTAAAATGTATGGTTGCACACCGACTTCCGTAACCGAAAACTCGCTCGTATATTTGATTGTCAACTACATAATATCCATTTTGAATTGATAAGAGGACGGCTAGCTTGTTTTAGAATATACCCTATTTCGCTCCCGCTCTAACCTCGAAACTAGAGTTTTTGGAGGGTTGTGTCCGCTGTTCGAGGCTCATTTGTGTCATGATCTTGCTAGCTCCTCAGTGCCTATATCGAAATACAAAAGAGCCTTCTCTCATCTTGTTTTCTAATGAATTTAATTTTCTGAATTTATTCTTTTGTTTGATCTTCCTCCGTTATGTCTCTCTTTACTACTATATGTGAGAGTTACTATGAGGATATCGACCTATCCGATTAAGGGGCATCCTAACATCCAAATTAGGAGCAAGAAGCAAAGAATGATAAGTTTATCAATCATGACGATCCTGAAGAAGACATCGACACTAAAGCTGATTCAAGTACTTAATATATTTAACATTTTAAGTTTGTTAAATATTCATCAACTTCTATATAGTATTGTTTTAAACTAGTTGATGACGCAAAAAGACGATGTTTGAAAAGAAAAAAGCCATCATGTAAAAATCATGGTTGCACAACCATTTCTTAACTTAAAACTACTCTAAATTTTGATGGTTTTTGATAATTAAAAGACGTCGACGTCAACTTCAATACGGAAAACGACGATTACTAGAAGAGACTGAGTGGTTAACAGAAGTTTTCAAAACAGAAAAACGGATAGGCCTTTGTTGGTTCTTGGTCTCCGAAATCAATAGGTTTCGAGTTATCATTAAAATGTATGGTTGCACACCGACTTCCCTAATTGAAAACTCGCTCGTATATTTGATTGTCAACTCCATAATATCCATTTTGAATTGATTAGAGGACGGCTAGCTTGTTTTAGAATATACCCTATTTCGCTCCCGCTCTAACCTCGAAACTAGTGTTTTTGGAGGGTTGTGTCTGCTGTTCGAGGCTCATTTGTGTCATGATCTTGCTAGCTCCTTGGTGCCTAAATCGAAATACAAAAGAGCCTTCTCTCATCTTGTTTTCTAATGAATTTAATTTTCCAAATTTATTCTTTTTTTTATCTTCCTCCGTTATGTCTCTCTTTACTACTGTATATGCGAGTTTCGTGAGGATATCGACCTATCCGATTAAGAGGCATCCCGACATCCAAATTAGGAGCAAGAAGCAAAGAATGATAAGTTTATCAATCATGAGGATCCTGAAGAAGTCATCGACTCTAAAGCTGATTCAATTACTTAATATATTTTACATTTTAAGTTTGTTAAATATTTATTAACTTCTATATCGTATTGTTTTGAACTAGTTGACGAGACAAAAAAGACCATGTTCAAAAAGAAAAGAGCCATCATGAAAAAATCGGGGTTGCACAACCCATTCTTAACTTAAAACTACTCTAAATTTTGATGGTTTTTGATAATTAAAAGACGTCGACGTCAACTTCGATACGGAAAACGACCACTACTAGAAGAGACCGAGTGTTTAACGAAGTTTTCAAAACGGACAAACGGATAGGCCTTTGTTGGTTCTTGGTCTCCGAAATCAATAGGTTTCGAGTTATAATTAAAATGTATGGTTGCACACCGACTTCCGTAATCGAAAACTGCTCGTATATTTGATTGTCAACTACATAATATCCATTTTGAATTGATAAGAGGACGGCTAGCTTGTTTTAGAATATACCCTATTTCGCTCCCGCTCTAACCTCGAAACTAGAGTTTTTGGAGGGTTGTGTCCGCCGTTCGAGGCTCATTTGTGTCATGATCTTGCTAGCTCCTCAGTGCCTATATCGAAATACAAAAGAGCCTTCTCTCATCTTGTTTTCTAATGAATTTAATTTTCTGAATTTATTCTTTTGTTTGATCTTCCTCCGTTATGTCTCTCTTTACTACTATATGTGAGAGTTACTATGAGGATATCGACCTATCCGATTAAGGGGCATCCTAACATCCAAATTAGGAGCAAGAAGCAAAGAATGATAAGTTTATCAATCATGACGATCCTGAAGAAGACATCGACACTAAAGCTGATTCAAGTACTTAATATATTTAACATTTTAAGTTTGTTAAATATTCATCAACTTCTATATAGTATTGTTTTAAACTAGTTGATGACGCAAAAAAGACGATGTTTGAAAAGAAAAAAGCCATCATGTAAAAATCATGGTTGCACAACCATTTCTTAACTTAAAACTACTCTAAATTTTGATGGTTTTTGATAATTAAAAGACGTCGACGTCAACTTCAATACGGAAAACGACGATTACTAGAAGAGACTGAGTGGTTAACAGAAGTTTTCAAAACAGAAAAACGGATAGGCCTTTGTTGGTTCTTGGTCTCCGAAATCAATAGGTTTCGAGTTATCATTAAAATGTACGGTTGCACACTGACTTCCCTAATTGAAAACTGCTCGTATATTTGATTGTCAACTCCATAATATCCATTTTGAATTGATAAGAGGACGGCTAGCTTGTTTTAGAATATACCCTATTTCGCTCCCGCTCTAACCTCGAAACTAGTGTTTTTGGAGGGTTGTGTCTGCTGTTCGAGGCTCATTTGTGTCATGATCTTGCTAGCTCCTTGGTGCCTAAATCGAAATACAAAAGAGCCTTCTCTCATCTTGTTTTCTAATGAATTTAATTTTCCAAATTTATTCTTTTTTTTATCTTCCTCCGTTATGTCTCTCTTTACTACTGTATATGCGAGTTTCTGTGAGGATATCGACCTATCCGATTAAGAGGCATCCCGACATCCAAATTAGGAGCAAGAAGCAAAGAATGATAAGTTTATCAATCATGAGGATCCCGAAGAAGTCATCGACTCTAAAGCCGATTCAATTACTTAATATATTTTACATTTTAAGTTTGTTAAATATTTATTAACTTCTATATCGTATTGTTTTGAACTAGTTGACGAGACAAAAAAGACCATGTTCGAAAAGAAAAGAGCCATCATGAAAAAATCGGGGTTGCACAACCCATTCTTAACTTAAAACTACTCTAAATTTTGATGGTTTTTGATAATTAAAAGACGTCGACGTCAACTTCGATACGGAAAACGACCACTACTAGAAGAGACCGAGTGTTTAACGAAGTTTTCAAAACGGACAAACGGATAGGCCTTTGTTGGTTCTTGGTCTCCGAAATCAATAGGTTTCGAGTTATAATTAAAATGTATGGTTGCACACCGACTTCCGTAACTCGAAAACTCGCTCGTATATTTGATTGTCAACTACATAATATCCATTTTGAATTGATAAGAGGACGGCTAGCTTGTTTTAGAATATACCCTATTTCGCTCCCGCTCTAACCTCGAAACTAGTGTTTTTGGAGGGTTGTGTCCGCCGTTCGAGGCTCATTTGTGTCATGATCTTGCTAGCTCCTCGGTGCCTATATCGAAATACAAAAGAGCCTTCTCTCATCTTGTTTTCTAATGAATTTAATTTTCTGAATTTATTCTTTTGTTTGATCTTCCTCCGTTATGTCTCTCATTACTACTATATGTGAGAGTTACTATGAGGATATCGAACTATCCGATTAAGGGGCATCCTAACATCCAAATTAGGAGCAAGAAGCAAAGAATGATAAGTTTATCAATCATGACGATCCCGAAGAAGACATCGACACTAAAGCCGATTCAAGTACTTAATATATTTAACATTTTAAGTTTGTTAAATATTCATTCACTTCTATATAGTATTGTTTTAAACTAGTTGATGACGCAAAAAAGACGATGTTTGAAAAGAAAAAAGCCATCATGTAAAAATCATGGTTGCACAACCATTTCTTAACTTAAAACTACTCTAAATTTTGATGGTTTTTGATAATTAAAAGATGTCGACGTCAACTTCAATACGGAAAACGACGATTACTAGAAGAGACTGAGTGGTTAACAGAAGTTTTCAAAACAGACAAACGGATAGGCCTTTGTTGGTTCTTGGTCTCCGAAATCAATAGGTTTCGAGTTATCATTAAAATGTACGGTTGCACACCGACTTCCCTAATTGAAAACTGCTCGTATATTTGATTGTCAACTCCATAATATCCATATTGAATTGATAAGAGGACGGCTAGCTTGTTTTAGAATATACCCTATTTCGCTCCCGCTCTAACCTCGAAACTAGTGTTTTTGAAGGGTTGTGTCCGCTGTTCGAGGCTCATTTGTGTCATGATCTTGCTAGCTCCTCAGTGCCTAAATCGAAATACAATAGAGCCTTCTCTTATCTTGTTTTCTAATGAATTTAATTTTCTGAATTTATTCATTTTTTTATCTTCCTCCGTTATGTCTCTCTTTACTACCGTATATGCGAGTTTCTTTGAGGATATCGACATATCCGATTAAGAGGCATCCTGACATCCAAATTAGGAGCAAGAAGCAAAGAATGATAAGTTTATCAATCATGAGGATCCTGAAGAAGTCATCGACTCTAAAGCTGATTCAATTACTTAATATATTTTACATTTTAAATTTGTTAAATATTTATTAACTTCTATATCGTATTGTTTTGAACTAGTTGACGAGACAAAAAAGACCATGTTCGAAAAGAAAAGAGCCATCATCAAAAAATCAGGGTTGCACAAGCCATTCTTAACTTAAAACTACTCTAAATTTTGATGGTTTTTGATAATTAAAAGTCGTCGACGTCAACTTCAATACGGAAAACGACCACTACTAGAAGAGACTGAGTGGTTGACAGAAGTTTTCAAAACAGACAAACGGATAGGCCTTTGTTGGTTTTTGGTCTCCGAAATCAATAGGTTTCGAGTTATAATTAAAATGTATGGTTGCACACCGACTTCCCTAACTGAAAACTGCTCGTATATTTGATTGTCAACTACATAATATCCATTTTGAATTGATAAGAGGATGGCTAGCTTGTTTTAGCATATACCCTATTTCGCTCCCGCTCTAACCTCGAAACTAGTGTTTTTGGAGGGTTGTGTCCGCTGTTCGAGGCTCATTTGTGTCATGATCTTGCTAGCTCCTCAGTGCCTATATCGAAATACAAAAGAGCCTTCTCTCATCTTGTTTTCTAATGAATTTAATTTTCTGAATTTATTCTTTTGTTTGATCTTCCTCCGTTATGTCTCTCTTTACTACTATATGTGAGAGTTGCTATGAGGATATCGACCTATCCGATTAAGGGGCATCCTAACATCCAAATTAGGAGCAAGAAGCAAAGAATGATAAGTTTATCAATCATGACGATCCTGAAGAAGACATCGACACTAAAGCTGATTCAAGTACTTAATATATTTAACATTTTAAGTTTGTTAAATATTCATTAACTTCTATATAGTATTGTTTTAAACTAGTTGATGACACAAAAAAGACGATGTTTGAAAAGAAAAAAGACATCATGTAAAAATCATGGTTGCACAACCATTTCTTAACTTAAAACTACTCTAAATTTTGATGGTTTTTGATAATTAAAAGATGTCGACGTCAACTTCAATACGGAAAACGACGATTACTAGAAGAGATTGAGTGGTTAACGAAGTTTTCAAAATAGACAAACGGATAGGCCTTTGTTGGTTCTTGGTCTCCGAAATCAATAGGTTTCGAGTTATCATTAAAATGTACGGTTGCACACCGACTTCCCTAATTGAAAACCGCTCGTATATTTGATTGTCAACTCCATAATATCCATTTTGAATTGATAAGAGGACGGCTAGCTTGTTTTAGAATATACCCTATTTCGCTCCCGCTCTAACCTCGAAACTAGTGTTTTTGAAGGGTTGTGTCCGCTCGTTCGAGGCTCATTTGTGTCATGATCTTGCTAGCTCCTCAGTGCCTAAATCGAAATACAAAAGAGCCTTCTCTCATCTTGTTTTCTAATGAATTTAATTTTCTGAATTTATTCATTTTTTTATCTTCCTCCCTTATGTCCCTCTTTACTACTGTATATGCGAGTTTCTGTGAGGATATCGACATATCCGATTAAGAGGCATCCTGACATCCAAATTAGGAGCAAGAAGCAAAGAATGATAAGTTTATCAATCATGAGGATCCTGAAGAAGTCATCGACTCTAAAGCTGATTCAATTACTTAATATATTTTACATTTTAAATTTGTTAAATATTTATTAACTTCTATATCGTATTGTTTTGAACTAGTTGACGAGACAAAAAAGACCATGTTCGAAAAGAAAAGAGCCATCATCAAAAAATCAGGGTTGCACAAGCCATTCTTAACTTAAAACTACTCTAAATTTTGATGGTTTTTGATAATTAAAAGTCGTCGACGTCAACTTCAATACGGAAAACGACCACTACTAGAAGAGACTGGAGTGGTTGACGAAAGTTTTCAAAACGGACAAACGGATAGGCCTTTGTTGGTTTTTGGTCTCCGAAATCAATAGGTTTCGAGTTATAATTAAAATGTATGGTTGCACACCGACTTCCCTAATCGAAAACTCGCTCGTATATTTGATTGTCAACTACATAATATCCATTTTGAATTGATAAGAGGACGGCTAGTTTGTTTTAGCATATACCCTATTTCGCTCCCGCTCTAACCTCGAAACTAGAGTTTTTGGAGGGTTGTGTCCGCCGTTCGAAGCTCATTTGTGTCATTATCTTGCTAGCTCCTCAGTGCCTATATCGAAATACAAAAGTGCCTTCTCTCATCTTGTTTTCTAATGAATTTAATTTTCTGAATTTATTCTTTTGTTTGATCTTCCTCCGTTATGTCTCTCTTTACTACTATATGTGAGATTTGCTATGAGGATATCGACCTATCCGATTAAGAGGCATCCTAACATCCAAATTAGGAGCAAGAAGCAAAGAATGATAAGTTTATCAATCATGACGATCCTGAAGAAGACATCGACACTAAAGCTGATTCAAGTACTTAATATATTTAACATTTTAAGTTTGTTAAATATTCATAACTTCTATATAGTATTGTTTTAAACTAGTTGATGACACAAAAAAGACAATGTTTGAAAAGAAAAAAGACATCATGTAAAAATCATGGTTGCACAACCCTTTCTTAAGTTAAAACTACTCTAAATTTTGATGGTTTTTGATAATTAAAAGACGTCGACCTCAACTTTGATACGGAAAACGACGACTACCGAAAGAGACCGAGTGGTTAACGAAGTTTTCAAAACGGAAAAACGGATAGGCCTTTGTTGGTTCTTGGTCTCCGAAATCAATAGGTTTCGAGTTATCATTAAAATGTACGGTTGCACACCGACTTCCCTAATTGAAAACTGCTCGTATATTTGATTGTCAACTCCATAATATCCATTTTGAATTGATTAGAGGACGGCTAGCTTGTTTTAGAATATACAATATTTAGCTCCCGCTCTAACCTCGAAACTAGTGTTTTTGGAGGGTTGTGTCCGCTGTTCGAGGCTCATTTGTGTCATGATCTTGCTAGCTCCTCAGTGCCTATATCGAAATACAAAAGAGCCTTCTCTCATCTTGTTTTCTAATGAATTTAATTTTCTGAATTTATTCTTTTTTTATCTTCCTCCGTTATGTCTCTCTTTACTACCGTATATGCGAGTTTCGTGAGGATATCGACCTATCCGATTAAGAGGCATCCCGACATCCAAATTAGGAGCAAGAAGCAAAGAATGATAAGTTTATCAATCATGAGGATCCCGAAGAAGACATCGACACTAAAGCCGATTCAATTACTTAATATATTTTACATTTTAAGTTTGTTAAATATTTATTAACTTCTATATCGTATTGTTTTGAACTAGTTGACGAGACAAAAAAGACCATGTTCGAAAAGAAAAGAGCCATCATGAAAAAATCAGGGTTGCACAACCCATTCTTAACTTAAAACTACTCTAAATTTTGATGGTTTTTGATAATTAAAAGACGTCGACGTCAACTTCGATACGGAAAACGACCACTACTAGAAGAGATCGAGTGGTTAACAGAAGTTTTCAAAACAGACAAACGGATAGGCCTTTGTTGGTTCTTGGTCTCCGAAATCAATAGGTTTCGAGTTATAATTAAAATGTATGGTTGCACACCGACTTCCCTAACTGAAAACTGCTCGTATATTTGATTGTCAACTACATAATATCCATTTTGAATTGATAAGAGGACGGCTAGTTTGTTTTAGCATATACCCTATTTCGCTCCCGCTCTAACCTCGAAACTAGAGTTTTTGGAGGGTTGTGTCCGCTGTTCGAAGCTCATTTGTGTCATTATCTTGCTAGCTCCTCAGTGCCTATATCGAAATACAAAAGTGCCTTCTCTCATCTTGTTTTCTAATGAATTTAATTTTCTGAATTTATTCTTTTGTTTGATCTTCCTCCGTTATGTCTCTCTTTACTACTATATGTGAGATTTGCTATGAGGATATCGACCTATCCGATTAAGAGGCATCCTAACATCCAAATTAGGAGCAAGAAGCAAAGAATGATAAGTTTATCAATCATGACGATCTCGAAGAAGACATCGACACTAAAGCTGATTCAAGTACTTAATATATTTAACATTTTAAGTTTGTTAAATATTCATAACTTCTATATAGTATTGTTTTAAACTAGTTGATGACACAAAAAAGACAATGTTTGAAAAGAAAAAAGACATCATGTAAAAATCATGGTTGCACAACCCTTTCTTAAGTTAAAACTACTCTAAATTTTGATGGTTTTTGATAATTAAAAGACGTCGACCTCAACTTTGATACGGAAAACGACGACTACCAGAAGAGACTGAGTGGTTAACAGAAGTTTTCAAAACAGACAAACGGATAGGCCTTTGTTGGTTCTTGGTCTCCGAAATCAATAGGTTTCGAGTTATCATTAAAATGTACGGTTGCACACCGACTTCCCTAATTGAAAACCGCTCGTATATTTGATTGTCAACTCCATAATATCCATTTTGAATTGATTAGAGGACGGCTAGCTTGTTTTAGAATATACAATATTTAGCTCCCGCTCTAACCTCGAAACTAGTGTTTTTGGAGGGTTGTGTCCGCCGTTCGAGGCTCATTTGTGTCATGATCTTGCTAGCTCCTCGGTGCCTATATCGAAATACAAAAGAGCCTTCTCTCATCTTGTTTTCTAATGAATTTAATTTTCTGAATTTATTCTTTTTTTTATCTTCCTCCGTTATGTCTCTCTTTACTACCGTATATGCGAGTTTCGTGAGGATATCGACCTATCCGATTAAGAGGCATCCCGACATCCAAATTAGGAGCAAGAAGCAAAGAATGATAAGTTTATCAATCATGAGGATCCCGAAGAAGACATCGACACTAAAGCCGATTCAATTACTTAATATATTTTACATTTTAAATTTGTTAAATATTTATTAACTTCTATATCGTATTGTTTTGAACTAGTTGACAAGACAAAAAAGACCATGTTCGAAAAGAAAAGAGCCATCATCAAAAAATCATGGTTGCACTACCCATTCTTAACTTAAAACTACTCTAAATTTTGATGGTTTTTGATAATTAAAAGACGTCGACGTCAACTTCAATACAGAAAACGACCACTACTAGAAGAGACTGAGTGGTTGACAGAAGTTTTCAAAACAAACAAACGGATAGGCCTTTGTTGGTTTTTGGTCTCCGAAATCAATAGGTTTCGAGTTATAATTAAAATGTATGGTTGCACACCGACTTCCCTAACCGAAAACTGCTCGTATATTTGATTGTCAACTACATAATATCCATTTTGAATTGATAAGAGGACGGCTAGTTTGTTTTAGCATATACCCTATTTCGCTCCCGCTCTAACCTCGAAACTAGAGTTTTTGGAGGGTTGTGTCCGCTCGTTCGAAGCTCATTTGTGTCATTATCTTGCTAGCTCCTCGGTGCCTATATCGAAATACAAAAGTGCCTTCTCTCATCTTGTTTTCTAATGAATTTAATTTTCTAAATTTATTCTTTTGTTTGATCTTCCTCCGTTATGTCTCTCTTTACTACTATATTAGATTTGCTATGAGGATATCACCTATCCGATTAAGAGGCATCCTAACATCCAAATTAGGAGCAAGAAGCAAAGAATGATAAGTTTATCAATATGACGATCCCGAAGAAGACATCACACTAAAGCGATTCAAGTACTTAAAATTTAAATTTTAAGTTTGTTAAAATTCATAACTCATATAGTATTTTAAACTAGTTGATGACACAAAAAGACAATGTTTGAAAAGAAAAAAGACATCATTTAAAAATCATGGTTGCACAACCCTTTCTTAAGTTAAAACTACTCTAAATTTTGATGGTTTTTGATAATTAAAAGACGTCGACCTCAACTTTGATACGGAAAACGACGACTACCAGAAGAGACCGAGTGGTTAACGAAGTTTTCAAAACGGACAAACGGATAGGCCTTTGTTGGTTCTTGGTCTCCGAAATCAATAGGTTTCGAGTTATCATTAAAATGTACGGTTGCACACCGACTTCCCTAATTGAAAACCGCTCGTATATTTGATTGTCAACTCCATAATATCCATTTTGAATTGATAAGAGGACGGCTAGCTTGTTTTAGAATATACAATATTTAGCTCCCGCTCTAACCTCGAAACTAGTGTTTTTGGAGGGTTGTGTCCGCCGTTCGAGGCTCATTTGTGTCATGATCTTGCTAGCTCCTCAGTGCCTATATCGAAATACAAAAGAGCCTTCTCTCATCTTGTTTTCTAATGAATTTAATTTTCTGAATTTATTCTTTTGTTTGATCTTCCTCCGTTATGTCTCTCTTTACTACTATATGTGAGAGTTACTATGAGGATATCGACCTATCCGATTAAGGGGCATCCTAACATCCAAATTAGGAGCAAGAAGCAAAGAATGATAAGTTTATCAATCATGACGATCCTGAAGAAGACATCGACACTAAAGCTGATTCAAGTACTTAATATATTTAACATTTTAAGTTTGTTAAATATTCATCAACTTCTATATAGTATTGTTTTAAACTAGTTGATGACGCAAAAAAGACGATGTTTGAAAAGAAAAAGCCATCATGTAAAAATCATGGTTGCACAACCATTTCTTAACTTAAAACTACTCTAAATTTTGATGGTTTTTGATAATTAAAAGACGTCGACGTCAACTTCAATACGGAAAACGACGATTACTAGAAGAGACTGAGTGGTTAACAGAAGTTTTCAAAACAGACAAACGGATAGGCCTTTGTTGGTTCTTGGTCTCCGAAATCAATAGGTTTCGAGTTATCATTAAAATGTATGGTTGCACACCGACTTCCCTAATTGAAAACTGCTCGTATATTTGATTGTCAACTCCATAATATCCATTTTGAATTGATAAGAGGACGGCTAGCTTGTTTTAGAATATACCCTATTTCGCTCCCGTTCAAACCTCGAAACTAGAGTTTTTGGAGGGTTGTTTCCGCTCTTTGAGGCTCATTTGTGTCATGATCTTGCTAGCTCCTCAGTGCCTAAATCGAAATACAAAAGAGCCTTCTCTCATCTTGTTTTCTAATGAATTTAATTTTCTGAATTTATTCATTTTTTTATCTTCCTCCGTTATGTCTCTCTTTACTACCGTATATGCGAGTTTCTGTGAGGATATCGACCTATCCGATTAAGAGGCATCCTGACATCCAAATTAGGAGCAAGAAGCAAAGAATGATAAGTTTATCAATCATGAGGATCCTGAAGAAGTCATCGACTCTAAAGCTGATTCAATTACTTAATATATTTTACATTTTAAGTTTGTTAAATATTTATTAACTTCTATATCGTATTGTTTTGAACTAGTTGACGAGACAAAAAAGACCATGTTCGAAAAGAAAAGAGCCATCATGAAAAAATCAGGGTTGCACAACCCATTCTTAACTTAAAACTACTCTAAATTTTGATGGTTTTTGATAATTAAAAGACGTCGACGTCAACTTCGATACGGAAAACGACCACTACTAGAAGAGACTGAGTGTTTAACAGAAGTTTTCAAAACAGACAAACGGATAGGCCTTTGTTGGTTCTTGGTCTCCGAAATCAATAGGTTTCGAGTTATAATTAAAATGTATGGTTGCACACCGACTTCCGTAACTGAAAACTGCTCGTATATTTGATTGTCAACTACATAATATCCATTTTGAATTGATAAGAGGACGGCTAGCTTGTTTTAGAATATACCCTATTTCGCTCCCGCTCTAACCTCGAAACTAGAGTTTTTGGAGGGTTGTGTCCGCTCGTTCGAGGCTCATTTGTGTCATGATCTTGCTAGCTCCTCGATGCCTATATCGAAATACAAAAGAGCCTTCTCTCATCTTGTTTTCTAATGAATTTAATTTTCTGAATTTATTCTTTTGTTTGATCTTCCTCCGTTATGTCTCTCTTTACTACTATATGTGAGAGTTGCTATGAGGATATCGACCTATCCGATTAAGGGGCATCCTAACATCCAAATTAGGAGCAAGAAGCAAAGAATGATAAGTTTATCAATCATGACGATCCTGAAGAAGACATCGACACTAAAGCCGATTCAAGTACTTAATATATTTAACATTTTAAGTTTGTTAAATATTCATTAACTTCTATATAGTATTGTTTTAAACTAGTTGATGACGCAAAAAGACGATGTTTGAAAAGAAAAAAAGCCATCATGTAAAAATCATGGTTGCACAACCATTTCTTAACTTAAAACTACTCTAAATTTTGATGGTTTTTGATAATTAAAAGACGTCGACGTCAACTTCAATACGGAAAACGACGATTACTAGAAGAGACCGAGTGGTTAACGAAGTTTTCAAAACAGACAAACGGATAGGCCTTTGTTGGTTCTTGGTCTCCGAAATCAATAGGTTTCGAGTTATCATTAAAATGTACGGTTGCACACCGACTTCCCTAATTGAAAACTCGCTCGTATATTTGATTGTCAACTCCATAATATCCATTTTGAATTGATAAGAGGACGGCTAGCTTGTTTTAGAATATACCCTATTTCGCTCCCGCTCTAACCTCGAAACTAGTGTTTTTGGAGGGTTGTGTCCGCTCGTTCGAGGCTCATTTGTGTCATGATCTTGCTAGCTCCTCGGTTGCCTAAATCGAAATACAAAAGAGCCTTCTCTCATCTTGTTTTCTAATGAATTTAATTTTCTGAATTTATTCATTTTTTTATCTTCCTCCCTTATGTCCCTCTTTACTACTGTATATGCGAGTTTCTGTGAGGATATCGACATATCCGATTAAGAGGCATCCTGACATCCAAATTAGGAACAAGAAGCAAACAATGATAAGTTTATCAATCATGAGGATCCTGAAGAAGTCATCGACTCTAAAGCTGATTCAATTACTTAATATATTTTACATTTTAAGTTTGTTAAATATTTATTAACTTCTATATCGTATTGTTTTGAACTAGTTGACGAGACAAAAAAGACCATGTTCGAAAAGAAAAGAGCCATCATCAAAAAATCAGGGTTGCACAACCCATTCTTAACTTAAAACTACTCTAAATTTTGATGGTTTTTGATAATTAAAAGTCGTCGACGTCAACTTCGATACGGAAAACGACCACTACTAGAAGAGACCGAGTGTTTGACGAAGTTTTCAAAACGGACAAACGGATAGGCCTTTGTTGGTTTTTGGTCTCCGAAATCAATAGGTTTCGAGTTATAATTAAAATGCATGGTTGCACACCGACTTCCGTAATCGAAAACTCGCTCGTATATTTGATTGTCAACTACATAATATCCATTTTGAATTGATAAGAGGACGGCTAGCTTGTTTTAGAATATACCCTATTTCGCTCCCGCTCTAACCTCGAAACTAGTGTTTTTCGAGGGTTGTGTCCGCTGTTCGAGGCTCATTTGTGTCATGATCTTGCTAGCTCCTCAGTGCCTATATCGAAATACAAAAGAGCCTTCTCTCATCTTGTTTTCTAATGAATTTAATTTTTTGAATTTATTCTTTTGTTTGATCTTCCTCCGTTATGTCTCTCATTACTACTATATGTGAGAGTTGCTATGAGGATATCGAACTATCTGATTAAGGGGCATCCTAACATCCAAATTAGGAGCAAGAAGCAAAGACTGATAAGTTTATCAATCATGACGATCCTGAAGAAGACATCGACACTAAAGCTGATTCAAGTACGTAATATATTTAACATTTTAAGTTTGTTAAATATTCATTCACTTCTATATAGTATTGTTTTAAACTAGTTGATGACGCAAAAAAGACGATGTTTGAAAAGAAAAAAGCCATCATGTAAAAATCATGGTTGCACAACCATTTCTTAACTTAAAACGACTCTAAATTTTGATGGTTTTTGATAATTAAAAGATGTCGACGTCAACTTCAATACGGAAAACGACGATTACTAGAAGAGACTGAGTGGTTAACAAAAGTTTTCAAAACAGACAAACGGATAGGCCTTTGTTGGTTCTTGGTCTGTGAAATCAATAGGTTTCGAGTTATCATTAAAATGTACGGTTGCACACCGACTGCCCTAATTGAAAACTTCTCGTATATTTGATTGTCCACTCCATAATATCCATATTGAATTGATAAGAGGACGGCTAGCTTGTTTTAGAATATACCCTATTTCGCTCCCGCTCTAACCTCGAAACTAGTGTTTTTGAAGGGTTGTGTCCGCTGTTCGAGGCTCATTTGTGTCATGATCTTGCTAGCTCCTCAGTGCCTAAATCGAAATACAATAGAGCCTTCTCTTATCTTGTTTTCTAATGAATTTAATTTTCTGAATTTATTCATTTTTTTATCTTCCTCCGTTATGTCTCTCTTTACTACTGTATATGCGAGTTTCTTTGAGGATATCGACATATCCGATTAAGAGGCATCCTGACATCCAAATTAGGAGCAAGAAGCAAAGAATGATAAGTTTATCAATCATGAGGATCTGGAAGAAGTCATCGACTCTAAAGTTGATTCAATTACTTAATATATTTTACATTTTAAATTTGTTAAATATTTATTAACTTCTATATCGTATTGTTTTGAACTAGTTGACGAGACAAAAAAGACCATGTTCGAAAAGAAAAGAGCCATCATCAAAAAATCAGGGTTGCACAAGCCATTCTTAACTTAAAACTACTCTAAATTTTGATGGTTTTTGATAATTAAAAGTCGTCGACGTCAACTTCAATACGGAAAACGACCACTACTAGAAGAGACTGAGTTGTTGACAGAAGTTTTCAAAACAGACAAACGGATAGGCCTTTGTTGGTTTTTGGTCTCCGAAATCAATAGGTTTCGAGTTATACTTAAAATGTATGGTTGCACACCGACTTCCCTAATCGAAAAGCGCTCGTATATTTGATTGTCAACTACATAATATCCATTTTGAATTGATAAGAGGATGGCTAGCTTGTTTTAGCATATACCCTATTTCGCTCCCGCTCTAACCTCGAAACTAGTGTTTTTGGAGGGTTGTGTCCGCTGTTCGAGGCTCATTTGTGTCATGATCTTGCTAGCTCCTCAGTGCCTATATCGAAATACAAAAGAGCCTTCTCTCATCTTGTTTTCTAATGAATTTAATTTTCTGAATTTATTCTTTTGTTTGATCTTCCTCCGTTATGTCTCTCTTTACTACTATATGTGAGAGTTGCTATGAGGATATCAACCTATCCGATTAAGGGGCATCCTGACATCCAAATTAGGAGCAAGAAGCAAAGACTGATAAGTTTATCAATCATGACGATCCTGAAGAAGACATCGACACTAAAGCAGATTCAAGTACTTAATATATTTAACATTTTAAGTTTGTTAAATATTCATTAACTTCTATATAGTATTGTTTTAAACTAGTTGATGACGCAAAAAAGACGATGTTTGAAAAGAAAAAACCCATCATGTAAAAATCATGGTTGCACAATCATTTCTTAACTTAAAACTACTCTAAATTTGGATGGTTTTTGATAATTAAAAGATGTCGACGTCAACTTCAATACGGAAAACGACGATTACTAGAAGAGATTGAGTGGTTAACAGAAGTTTTAAAAATAGACAAACGGATAGGCCTTTGTTGGTTCTTGGTCTCTGAAATCAATAGGTTTCGAGTTATCATTAAAATGTACGGTTGCACACCAACTGCCCTAATTGAAAACCGCTCGTATATTTTATTGTCAACTCCATAATATCCATTTTGAATTGATAAGAGGACGGCTAGCTTGTTTTAGAATATACCCTATTTCGCTCCCGCTCTAACCTCGAAACTAGTATTTTTGAAGGGTTGTGTCCACTGTTCGAGGCTCATTTGTGTCATGATCTTGCTAGCTCCTCAGTGCCTAAATCGAAATACAATAGAGCCTTCTCTCATCTTGTTTTCTAATGAATTTAATTTTCTGAATTTATTCATTTTTCTTATCTTCCTCCGTTATGTCTCTCTTTACTACTGTATATGCGAGTTTCTTTGAGGATATCGACATATCCGATTAAGAGGCATCCTGACATCCAAATTAGGAGCAAGAAGCAAAGAATGATAAGTTTATCAATCATGAGGATCCTGAAGAAGTCATCGACTCTAAAGCTGATTCAATTACTTAATATATTTTACATTTTAAATTTGTTAAATATTTATTAACTTCTATATCGTATTGTTTTGAACTAGTTGACGAGACAAAAAAGACCATGTTCGAAAAGAAAAGAGCCATCATCAAAAAATCAGGGGTTGCACAAGCCATTCTTAACTTAAAACTACTCTAAATTTTGAAGGTTTTTGATAATTAAAAGTCGTCGACGTCAACTTCAATACAGAAAACGACCACTACTAGAAGAGACTGAGTGGTTGACAGAAGTTTTCAAAACGGACAAACGGATAGGCCTTTGTTGGTTTTTGGTCTCCGAAATCAATAGGTTTCGAGTTATAATTAAAATGTATGGTTGCACACCGACTTCCCTAACTGAAAACTGCTCGTATATTTGACTGTCAACTACATAATATCCATTTTGAATTGATAAGAGGACGGCTAGTTTGTTTTAGCATATACCCTATTTCGCTCCCGCTCTAACCTCGAAACTAGAGTTTTTGGAGGGTTGTGTCCGCTGTTCGAAGCTCATTTGTGTCATTATCTTGCTAGCTCCTCAGTGCCTATATCGAAATACAAAAGTGCCTTCTCTCATCTTGTTTTCTAATGAATTTAATTTTCTGAATTTATTCTTTTGTTTGATCTTCCTCCGTTATGTCTCTCTTTACTACTATATGTGAGATTTGCTATGAGGATATCGACCTATCCGATTAAGAGGCATCCTAACATCCAAATTAGGAGCAAGAAGCAAAGAATGATAAGTTTATCAATCATGACGATCCTGAAGAAGACATCGACACTAAAGCTGATTCAAGTACTTAATATATTTAACATTTTAAGTTTGTTAAATATTCATAACTTCTATATAGTATTGTTTTAAACTAGTTGATGACACAAAAAAGACAATGTTTGAAAAGAAAAAAGACATCATGTAAAAATCATGGTTGCACAACCCTTTCTTAAGTTAAAACTACTCTAAATTTTGATGGTTTTTGATAATTAAAAGACGTCGACCTCAACTTTGATACGGAAAACGACGACTACCGAAGAGACCGAGTGGTTAACGAAGTTTTCAAAACGGAAAAACGGATAGGCCTTTGTTGGTTCTTGGTCTCCGAAATCAATAGGTTTCGAGTTATCATTAAAATGTACGGTTGCACACCGACTTCCCTAATTGAAAACTGCTCGTATATTTGATTGTCAACTCCATAATATCCATTTTGAATTGATTAGAGGACGGCTAGCTTGTTTTAGAATATACAATATTTAGCTCCCGCTCTAACCTCGAAACTAGTGTTTTTGGAGGGTTGTGTCCGCTTGTTCGAGGCTCATTTGTGTCATGATCTTGCTAGCTCCTCAGTGCCTATATCGAAATACAAAAGAGCCTTCTCTCATCTTGTTTTCTAATGAATTTAATTTTCTGAATTTATTCTTTTTTTATCTTCCTCCGTTATGTCTCTCTTTACTACTGTATATGCGAGTTTCTGTGAGGATATCGACCTATCCGATTAAGAGGCATCCTGACATCCAAATTAGGAGCAAGAAGCAAAGAATGATAAGTTTATCAATCATGAGGATCCTGAAGAAGACATCGACACTAAAGCTGATTCAATTACTTAATATATTTAACATTTTAAGTTTGTTAAATATTCATTAACTTCTATATAGTATTGTTTTAAACTAGTTGATGACACAAAAAAGACGATGTTTGAAAAGAAAAAAGACATCATGTAAAAATCATGGTTGCACAACCCTTTCTTAACTTAAAACTACTCTAAATTTTGATGGTTTTTGATAATTAAAAGACGTCGACGTCAACTTCGATACGGAAAACGACGACTACTAGAAGAGCCTGAGTAGTTAACAGAAGTTTTCAAAACAAACAAACGGATAGGCCTTTGTTGGTTCTTGGTCTCCGAAATCAATAGGTTTCGAGTTATAATTAAAATGTATGGTTGCACACCGACTTCCCTAATTGAAAACTACTCGTATATTTGATTGTCAACTCCATAATATCCATTTTGAATTGATTAGAGGACGGCTAGCTTGTTTTAGAATATACCCTATTTCGCTCCCGCTCTAACCTCGAAACTAGTGTTTTTGGAGGGTTGTGTCCGCTGTTCGAGGCTCATTTGTGTCATGATCTTTCTAGCTCCTTAGTGCCTATATCGAAATACAAAAGAGCCTTCTCTCATATTGTTTTCTAATGAATTTAATTTTCTAAATTTATTCTTTTGTTTGATCTTCCTCCGTTATGTCTCTCTTTACTACTATATGTGAGAGTTGCTATGAGGATATCGACCTATCGGATTAAGAGGCATCCTAACATCCAAATTGGGAGCAAGAAGCAAAGAATGATAAGTTTATCAATCATGACGATCTTGAATAAGACATCGACACTAAAGGCGATTCAAGTACTTAATATATTTAACATTTTAAGTTTGTTAAATATTCATTAACTTCTATATAGTATTGTTTTAAACTAGTTGATGACACAAAAAACACGATGTTTGAAAAGAAAAAAGACATCATGTAAAAATCATGGTTGCAGAACCCTTTCTTAACTTAAAACTACTCTAAATTTTGATGGTTTTTGATAATTAAAAGACTTCGACCTCAACTTCGATTCGGAAAACGACGACTACCAGAAGAGACTGAGTGGTTAACAGAAGTTTTCAAAACAGACAAACGGATAGGCCTTTGTTTGTTCTTGGTCTCCGAAATCAATAGGTTTCGAGTTATCATTAAAATGTACGGTTGCACACCGACTTCCCTAATTGAAAACTGCTCGTATATTTGATTGTCAACTCCATAATATCCATTTTGAATTGATTAGAGGACGGCTAGCTTGTTTTAGAATATACCCTATTTCGCTCCCGCTCTAACCTCGAAACTAGTGTTTTTGGAGGGTTGTGTCCACTTGTTCGAGGCTCATTTGTGTCATAATCTTGCTAGCTCCTCAGTGCCTATATCGAAATACAAAAGAGCCTTCTCTCATCTTGTTTTCTAATGAATTTAATTTTCTGAATTTATTCGTTTTTTTATCTTCCTCCGTTATGTCTCTCTTTACTACTGTATATGGGAGTTTCTGTGAGGATATCATCTTATCCGATTAAGAGGCATCCTTTCATCCAAATTAGGAGCAAGAAGCAAAGAATGATAAGTTTATCAATCATGAGGATCCCGAAGAAGACATCCACACTAAAGCCGATTCAATTACTTAATATATTTAACATTTTAAGTTTGTTAAATATTCATTAACTTCTATATAGTATTGTTTTAAACTAGTTGATGACACAAAAAAGACGATGTTTGAAAAGAAAAAAGACATCATATAAAAATCATAGTTGCACAACCCTTTCTTAACTTAAAACTACTTTAAATTTTGATGGTTTTTGATAATTAAAAGACGTCGACGTCAACTTCAATACGGAAAATGACCACTACTAGAAGAGACTGAGTGGTTAACAGAAGTTTTCAAAACAGACAAACGGATAGGCCTTTGTTGGTTCTTGGTCTCCGAAATCAATAGGGTTCGAGTTAGAATTAAAATGTATGGTTGCACACCGACTTCCCTAACTGAAAACTGCTCGTATATTTGATTGTCAACTACATAATATCCATTTTGAATTGATAAGAGGACGGCTAGCTTGTTTTAGCATATACCCTATTTCGCTCCCGCTCAAACCTCGAAACTAGAGTTTTTGGTGGGTTGTTTCCGCTCTTTGAGGCTCATTTGTGTCATGATCTTGCTAGCTCCTCAGTGCCTAAATCGAAATACAAAAGAGCCTTCTCTCATCTTGTTTTCTAATGAATTTAATTTTCTGAATTTATTCTTTTTTTTTATCTTCCTCCGTTATGTCTCTCTTTACTACTGTATATGCGAGTTTCTATGAGGATATCGACCTATCCGATTAAGAGGCATCCTGACATCCAAATTAGGAGCAAGAAGCAAAGAATGATAAGTTTATCAATCATGAGGATCCTGAAGAAGTCATCGACTCTAAAGCTTATTCAATTACTTAATATATTTAACATTTTAAGTTTGTTAAATATTTATTAACTTCTATATCGTATTGTTTTGAACTAGTTGACGAGACAAAAAAACAATGTTCGAAAAGAAAAGAGCCATCATGAAAAAATCAGGGTTGCACAACCCATTCTTAACTTAAAACTACTCTAAATTTTGATGGTTTTTGATAATTAAAAGACGTCGACGTCAACTTCGATACGGAAAACGACCACTACTAGAAGAGACGAGTGGTTAACGAAGTTTTCAAAACGGACAAACGGATAGGCCTTTGTTGGTTGTTGGTCTCCGAAATCAATAGGTTTCGAGTTAGATTAAAATGTATGGTTGCACACCGACTTCCCTAATTGAAAACTGCTCGTATATTTGATTGTCAACTACATAATATCCATTTTGAATTGATAAGAGGACGGCTAGCTTGTTTTAGAATATACCCTATTTCGCTCCCGCTCAAACCTCGAAACTAGAGTTTTGGAGGGTTGTGTCCGCTCTTCGAGGCTCATTTGTGTCATGATCTTGCTAGCTCCTCGATGCCTATATCGAAATACAAAAGAGCCTTCTCTCATCTTGTTTTCTAATGAATTTAATTTTCTGAATTTATTCTTTTGTTTTTATCTTCCTCCGTTATGTCTCTCTTTACTACTGTATATGCGAGTTTCTGTGAGGATATCGACCTATCCGATTAAGAGGCATCCTGACATCCAAATTAGGAGCAAGAAGCAAAGAATGATAAGTTTATCAATCATGAGGATCCTGAAGAAGACATCGACACTAAAGCTGATTCAATTACTTAATATATTTTACATTTTAAATTTGTTAAATATTTATTAACTTCTATATGTATTGTTTTGAACTAGTTGATGAGACAAAAAAGACCATGTTCGAAAAGAAAAGAGCCATCATAAAAAAATCATGGTTGCACAAGCCATTCTTAACTTAAAACTACTCTAAATTTTGATGGTTTTTGATAATTAAAAGACGTCGACGTCAACTTCAATACGAAAATGACCACAACTAGAAGAGACGAGTGGTTAAGAAGTGTTTCAAAATGTACAAACGGATAGGCTTTGTTGGTTGTTGGTCTCCGAAATCAATAGGTTCGAGTTATGAATTAAAATGCATGGTTGCACACCGACTTCCCTAACCGAAAACTGCTCGTATATTTGATTGTCAACTACATAATATCCATTTTGAATTGATAAGAGGACGGCTAGCTTGTTTAGATATTCTATTTCGCTCCGCTCAACTCGAAACGTTTTTGGGGTTGTTCCGCTTTTTGAGGCTCATTTGTGTCATGATCTTGCTAGCTCCTCGTGCTAAATCGAAATACAAAAGAGCCTTCTCTCATCTTGTTTTCTAATGAATTTAATTTTTTGAATTTATTCTTTTTTTTTATCTTCCTCCAGTTATGTCTCTCTTACTACTGTATATGCGAGTTTCTATGAGGATATCGACCTATCCGATTAAGAGGCATCCCGACATCCAAATTAGGAGCAAGAAGCAAAGAATGATAAGTTTATCAATCATGAGGATCCCGAAGAAGTCATCGACTCTAAAAGCTTATTCAATTACTTAATATATTTTACATTTTAAGTTTGTTAAATATTTATTAACTTCTATATCGTATTGTTTTGAACTAGTTGACGAGACAAAAAAACCATGTTCGAAAAGAAAAGAGCCATCATGAAAAAATCAGGTTGCACAACCCATTCTTAACTTAAAACTACTCTCAAATTTTGATGGTTTTTGATAATTAAAAGACGTCGACGTCAACTTCGATACGGAAAACGACCACTACTAGAAGAGACTCGAGTGGTTAACGAAAGTTTTCAAAACAGACAAACGGATAGGCCTTTGTTGGTTGTTGTCTCCGAAATCAATAGGTTTCGAGTTAGAATTAAAATGTATGGTTGCACACCGACTTCCCTAACCGAAAACCGCTCGTATATTTGATTGTCAACTACATAATATCCATTTTGAATTGATAAAGAGGACGGCTAGCTTGTTTTAGCATATACCCTATTTCGCTCCTGCTCAAACCTCGAAACTAGAGTTTTTGGAGGGTTGTTTCCGCTCTTTGAGGCTCATTTGTGTCATGATCTTGCTAGCTCCTGAGTGCCTATATCGAAATACAAAAGAGCCTTCTCTCATCTTGTTTTCTAATGAATTTAATTTTCTGAATTTATTCTTTTGTTTGATCTTCCTCCGTTATGTCTCTCTTTACTACCATATGTGAGAGTTGCTATGAGGATATCAACCTATCCGGGATTAAGGGGCATCCTAACATCCAAATTAGAGCAAGAAGCAAAGAATGATAAGTTTATCAATCATGACGATCCCGAAGAAGAAATCGACACTAAAGTCGATTCAAGTACTTAATATATTTTACATTTTAAGTTTGTTAAATATTTATTAACTTCTATATCGTATTGTTTTGAACTAGTCGACGAGACAAAGGAAAAACCATGTTCGAAAGCAAGAAAAGAGCCATCATCAAAAAATCATGGTTGCACAAGCCACTCTTAACTTAAAACTACTCTAAATTTTGATGGTTTTTGATAATTAAAAGACGTCGACGTCAACTTCGATACGGAAAACGACGACAACTAAAAGAGATCGAGTGGTTAACGAAGTTTTCAAAATGCACCAACGGATTGGCCTTTGTTGGTTCTTGGTCTCCGAAATCAATAGGTTTCGAGTTATCATTAAAATGTACGGTTGCACACCGACTTGCCTAATTAAAACCGTCGTATATTTGATTGTCAACTCCATAATATCCATTTTGAATTGATTAGTAGGACGGCTAGCTTGTTTTAGAATATACCCTATTTCGCTCCCGCTCTAACCTCGAAACTAGTGTTTTTGGAGGATTGTGTCCGCTGTTCGAGGCTCATTTGTGTCATGATCTTGCTAGCTCCTCGATGCCTATATCGAAATACAAAAGAGCCTTCTCTCATCTTGTTTTCTAATGAATTTAATTTTCTGAATTTATTCTTTTGTTTGATCTTCCTCCGTTATGTCTCCGTTTACTACTATACGTGAGAGTTGCTATGAGGATATCTTGACCTATCGGATTAAGAGGCATCCTAACATCCAAATTAGGAGCAAGAAGCAAAGAATGATAAGTTTATCAATCATGACGATCCCGAAGAAGACATCCACACTAAAGCCGATTCAAGTACTTAATATATTTAACATTTTAAGTTTGTTAAATATTCATTAACTTTATATAGTATTGTTTTAAACTAGTTGATGGCACAAAAAAGACCATGTTCGAAAAGAAAAAGACATCATGTAAAAATCATGGTTGCACAACCCTTTCTTAACTTAAAACTACTCTAAATTTTGATGGTTTTTGATAATTAAAAGACGTCGACCTCAACTTCCCCCGATACGGAAAACGACGACTACCGAAGAGAATGAGTGGTTAACGAAGTTTTCAAAATAGACAAACGGATAGGTCTTTGTTGGTTCTTGGTCTCCGAAATCAATAGGTTTCGAGTTATCATTAAAATGTACGGTTGCAAACCGACTTCCCTAATTGAAAACCGCCGTATATTTGATTTTCAACTCCATAATATCCATTTTGAATTGATTAGAGGACGGCTAGCTTCGTTTTAGAACATACCCTATTTCCGCTCCCGCTCTAACCTCGAAACTAGTGTTTTAGGTTGTGTCCGCCGTTCGAGGCTCATTTGTGTCATGATCTTGCTAGCTCCTCGCATTGCCTAAATCGAAATACAAAAGAGCCTTCTCTCATCTTGTTTTCTAATGAATTTAATTTTCTCGAATTTATTCTTTTGTTTGATCTTCCTCCGTTATGTCTCTCTTTACTACTATATGTGAGAGTTGCTATGAGGATATCGACCTAACCAATTAAGAGGCATCCTAAGATCCAAATTAGGAGCAAGAAGCAAAGAATGATAAGTTTATCAATCATGAGGATCCTGAAGAAGTCATCGACTCTAAAGTCGATTCAATTACTTAATATATTTAACATTTTAAGTTTGTTAAATATTCATTAACTTCTATATAATATTGTTTTAAACTAGTTGACGAGACAAAAAAGACCATGTTCGAAAAGAAAAGAGCCATCATCAAAAAATCATGGTTGCAAAACCCTTTCTTAACTTAAAACTACTCTAAATTTTGATGGTTTTTGATAATTAAAAGACGTCGACCTCAACTTCGATACGGAAAACGACGACTACCAAGAGAATGAGTGGTTAACGAAGTTTTCAAAATAGACAAACGGATAGGTCTTTGTTGGTTCTTGGTCTCCGAAATCAATAGGTTTCGAGTTATCATTAAAAATGTACGGTTGCAAACCGACTTCCCTAATTGAAAACCGTTCGTATATTTGATTTTCAACTCCATAATATCCATTTTGAATTGATTAGAGGACGGCTTGTTTTTAGAATATACCCTATTTCGCTCCCGCTCTAACCTCGAAACTAGTGTTTTAGAGGGTTGTGGTCCGCTGTTCGAGGCTCATTTGTGTCATGATCTTGCTAGCTCCTCGAGTCTAAATCGAAATACAAAAGAGCCTTCTCTCATCTTGTTTTCTAATGAATTTAATTTTCTGAATTTATTCTTTGTTTGATCTTCCTCCGTTATGTCTCTCTTTACTACTATATGTGAGAGTTGCTATGAGGATATCGACCTAACCGATTAAGAGGCATCCTAAGATCCAAATTAGGAGCAAGAAGCAAAGAATGATAAGTTTATCAATCATGAGAGGTGATCCCGAAGAAGTCATCGACTCTAAAAGCTGATTCAATTACTTAATATATTTAACATTTTAAGTTTGTTAAATATTCATTAACTTCTATATAATATTGTTTTAAACTAGTTGACGAGACAAAAAAGACCATGTTCGAAAAGAAAAGAGCCATCATCAAAAAATCATGGTTGCAAAACCCTTTCTTAACTTAAAACTACTCTAAATTTTGATGGTTTTTGATAATTAAAAGACGTCGACCTCAACTTCGATACGGAAAACGACGACTACCAAGAGAATGAGTGGTTAACAGGTTTTCAAAATAGACAAACGGATAGGTCTTTGTTGGTTCTTGGTCTCCGAAATCAATAGGTTTCGAGTTATCATTAAAATGTACGGTTGCAAACCGACTTCCCTAATTGAAACCTGTTCGTATATTTGATTTTCAACTCCATAATATCCATTTTGAATTGATTAGGACGGCTAGCTTGTTTTAGAATATACCCTATTTCGCTCCCGCTCTAACCTCGAAACTAGTGTTTTTAGAGGGTTGTGTCCGCTGTTCGAGGCTCATTTGTGTCATGATCTTGCTAGCTCCTCGATGCCTAAATCGAAATACAAAAGAGCCTTCTCTCATCTTGTTTTCTAATGAATTTAATTTTCTGAATTTATTCTTTTGTTTGATCTTCCTCCGTTATGTCTCTCTTTACTACTATATGTGAGAGTTGCTATGAGGATATCGACTTAACCGATTAAGAGGCATCCTAAGATCCAAATTAGGAGCAAGAAGCAAAGAATGATAAGTTTATCAATCATGAGGATCCGCAAGTCATCGACTCTAAAGCCGATTCAATTACTTAATATATTTAACATTTTAAGTTTGTTAAATATTCATTAACTTCTATATAATATTGTTTTAAACTAGTTGACGAGACAAAAAAAGACCATGTTCGAAAAGAAAAACAGCCATCATCAAAAAATCATGGTTGCAAAACCCTTTTCTTAACTTAAAACTACTCTAAATTTTGATGGTTTTTGATAATTAAAAGACGTCGACCTCAACTTCGATACGGAAAACGACGACTACCAAGAGAATGAGTGGTTAACAGAAGTTTTCAAAATAGACAAACGGATAGGTCTTTGTTGGTTCTCGGTCTCCGAAATCAATAGGTTTCGAGTTATATTAAAATGTACGGTTGCAAACCGACTTCCCTAATTGAAAACTCTTTCGTATATTTGATTTTCAACTCCATAATATCCATTTTGAATTGATTAGAGGACGGCTAGCTTGTTTTAGAATATACCCTATTTCGCTCCCGCTCTAACCTCGAAACTAGTGTTTTTAGAGGGTTGTGTCCGCCGTTCGAGGCTCATTTCGTGTCATGATCTTGCTAGCTCCTCGTTGCCTATATCGAAATACAAAAGAGCCTTCTCTCATCTTGTTTTCTAATGAATTTAATTTTCTGAATTTATTCTTTTGTTTGATCTTCCTCCGTTATGTCTCTCTTTACTACTATATGTGAGAGTTGCTATGAGGATATCGACCTATCGGATTAAGAGGCATCCTAACATCCAAATTGGGAGCAAGAAGCAAAGAATGATAAGTTTATCAATCATGACGATCTTGAATAAGACATCGACACTAAAGCTGATTCAAGTACTTAATATATTTAACATTTTAAGTTTGTTAAATATTCATTAACTTCTATATAGTATTGTTTTAAACTAGTTGATGACACAAAAAACACGATGTTTGAAAAGAAAAAAGACATCATGTAAAAATCATGGTTGCAGAACCCTTTCTTAACTTAAAACTACTCAAATTTTGATGGTTTTTGATAATTAAAAGACTTCGACCTCAACTTCGATTCGGAAAACGACGACTACCGAAGAGACCGAGTGGTTAACGAAGTTTTCAAAACAAGACAAACGGATAGGCCTTTGTTGGTTCTTGGTCTCCGAAATCAATAGGTTTCGAGTTATCATTAAAATGTACGGTTGCACACCGACTTCCCTAATTGAAAACCGGCTTCGTATATTTGATTGTCAACTCCATAATATCCATTTTGAGTTGATTAGAGGACGGCTAGCTTGTTTTAGAATATACCCTATTTCGCTCCCGCTTCTAACCTCGAAACTAGAGTTTTGGAGGGTTGTGTCCGCCTGTTCGAGGCTCATTTGTGTCATAATCTTGCTAGCTCCTCGATGCCTATCGAAATAAAAAGAGCCTTCTCTCATCTTGTTTTCTAATGAATTTAATTTTCTCGAATTTATTCGTTTTTTTATCTTCCTCCGTTATGTCTCTCTTTACTACCGTATATGGGAGTTTCTCGTGAGGATATCATCCGATCCGATTAAGAGGCATCCTTTCATCCAAATTAGGAGCAAGAAGCAAAGAATGATAAGTTTATCAATCATGAGGATCCCGAAGAAGACATCCACACTAAAGCTTATTCAATTACTTAATATATTTAACATTTTAAGTTTGTTAAATATTCATTAACTTCTATATAGTATTGTTTTAAACTAGTTGATGACACAAAAAAGACGATGTTTGAAAAGAAAAAAAGACATCATATAAAAATCATAGTTGCACAACCCTTTCTTAACTTAAAACTACTTTAAATTTTGATGGTTTTTGATAATTAAAAGACGCTCTACGTCAACTTCAATACGGAAAATGACCACTACTAGAAGAGAGCAATGGTTAACGTGTAAGTTTTCAAAAATGCGACAAACGGGATAGCCTTTGTTGGTTCTCGGTCTCCGAAATCAATAGGTTTTCCCCGAGTTAGAATTAAAATGTATGGTTGCACACCGACTTCCCTAACTGAAACCGCTCGTATATTTGATTGTCAACTACATAATATCCATTTTGAATTGGATAAGAGGACGGCTAGCTTGTTTTAAGATATATACTCCTATTTCGCTCCCGCTCAAACCTCGAAACTAGAGTTTTTGGTGGGTTGTTTCCGCTCTTTGAGGCTCATTTGTGTCATGATCTTGCTAGCTCCTCAGTGCCTAAATCGAAATACAAAAGAGCCTTCTCTCATCTTGTTTTCTAATGAATTTAATTTTCCGAATTTATTCTTTTTTTTTATCTTCCTCCGTTATGTCTCTCTTTACTACTGTATATGCGAGTTTCTGTGAGGATATCGACCTATCCGATTAAGAGGCATCCTGACATCCAAATTAGGAGCAAGAAGCAAAGAATGATAAGTTTATCAATCATGAGGATCCTGAAGAAGTCATCGACTCTAAAGCTTATTCAATTACTTAATATATTTTACATTTTAAGTTTGTTAAATATTTATTAACTTTTATATCGTATTGTTTTGAACTAGTTGACGAGACAAAAAAAAACCATGTTCGAAAAGAAAAGAGCCATCATGAAAAAATCGGGGTTGCACAACCCATTCTTAACTTAAAACTACTCTAAATTTTGATGGTTTTTGATAATTAAAAGACGTCGACGTCAACTTCGATACGGAAAACGACCACTACTAGAAGAGACGAGTGGTTAACGAAGTTTTCAAAACGGACAAACGGATAGGCCTTTGTTGGTTCTTGGTCTCCGAAATCAATAGGTTTCCGGTTAGAATTAAAATGTATGGTTGCACACCGACTTCCCTAACCGAAAACCGCTTTCGTATATTTGATTGTCAACTACATAATATCCATTTTGAATTGATAAGAGGACAGCTAGCTTGTTTTAGCATATACCCTATTTCGCTCCTGCTCAAACCTCGAAACTAGAGTTTTTGGAGGGTTGTTTCCGCTCTTTGAGGCTCATTTGTGTCATGATCTTGCTAGCTCCTCGAGTGCCTATATCGAAATACAAAAGAGCCTTCTCTCATCTTGTTTTCTAATGAATTTAATTTTTTGAATTTATTCTTTTGTTTGATCTTCCTCCGTTATGTCTCTCTTTACTACCATATGTGAGAGTTGCTATGAGGATATCAACCTATCCGATTAAGGGGCATCCTAACATCCAAATTAGGAGCAAGAAGCAAAGAATGATAAGTTTATCAATCATGACGATCCTGAAGAAGAAATCGACACTAAAAATGATTCAAGTACTTAATATATTTTACATTTTAAGTTTGTTAAATATTTATTAACTTCTATATCGTATTGTTTTGAACTAGTTGACGAGACAAAAAAGACCATGTTCGAAAAGAAAAGAGCCATCATCAAAAAATCTTGGTTGCACAAGCCGAGTCTTAACTTAAAACTACTCTAAATTTTGATGGTTTTTGATAATTAAAAGACGTCGACGTCAACTTCGATACGGAAAACGACGACAACTAAAAGAGACGAGTGGTTAACGAAGTTTTCAAAACGGACCAACGGATTGGCCTTTGTTGGTTCTTGGTCTCCGAAATCAATAGGTTTCGAGTTATCATTAAAATGTACGGTTGCACACCGACTTGCCTAATTGAAAACTCGCTCGTATATTTGATTGTCAACTCCATAATATCCATTTTGAATTGATTAGAAGACGGCTAGCTTGTTTTAGAATATACCCTATTTCGCTCCCGCTCTAACCTCGAAACTAGTGTTTTTGGAGGATTGTGTCCGACCGTTCGAGGCTCATTTGTGTCATGATCTTGCTATCTCTTCAATGCCTATATCGAAATACAAAAGAGCCTTCTCTCATCTTGTTTTCTAATGAATTTAATTTTCTGAATTTATTCTTTTGTTTGATCTTCCTCCGTTATGTCTCGTTTACTACTATATGTGAGAGTTGCTATGAGGATATCGACCTATCCGATTAAGAGGCATCCTAACATCCAAATTAGGAGCAAGAGCTAAAAGAATGATAAGTTTATCAATCATGACGATCCTGAAGAAGACATCCACACTAAAGCTGATTCAAGTACTTAATATATTTAACATTTTAAGTTTGTTAAATATTCATTAACTTCTATATAGTATTGTTTTAAACTAGTTGATGGCACAAAAAAGACCATGTTCGAAAAGAAAAAAGACATCATGTAAAAATATCGGTTGCACAACCCTTTCTTAACTTAAAACTACTCTAAATTTTGATGGTTTTTGATAATTAAAAGACGTCGACCTCAACTTCGATACGGAAAACGACGACTACCAGAAGAGACTGAGTGGTTAACAGAAGTTTTCAAAATAGACAAACGGATAGGTCTTTGTTGTTTCGTCTCCGAAATCAATAGGTTTCGAGTTATCATTAAAATGTACGGTTGCAAACCGACTTCCCTAATTGAAAACTGCTCGTATATTTGATTTTCAACTCCATAATATCCATTTTGAATTGATTAGAGGACGGCTAGCTTGTTTTAGAATATACCCTATTTCGCTCCCGCTCTAACCTCGAAACTAGTGTTTTTCGAGGGTTGTGTCCGCTCGTTCGAGGCTCATTTGTGTCATAATCTTGCTAGCTCCCTCGCTGCCTATATCGAAATACAAAAGAGCCTTCTCTCATCTTGTTTTCTAATGAATTTAATTTTCTCGAATTTATTCGTTTTTTTATCTTCCTCCGTTATGTCTCTCTTTACTACCTGTATATGGAGTTTCGTGAGGATATCATCCTATCCGATTAAGAGGCATCCTTTCATCCAAATTAGAGCAAGAAGCAAAGAATGATAAGTTTATCAATCATGAGGATCTCGAAGAAGACATCCACACTAAAGCTTATTCAATTACTTAATATATTTATACATTTTAAGTTTGTTAAATATTCATTAACTTCTATATAGTATTGTTTTAAACTAGTTGATGACACAAAAAAGACGATGTTTGAAAAGAAAAAAGACATCATATAAAAATCATTAGTTGCACAACCCTTTGTTAACTTAAAACTACTCTAAATTTTTATGGTTTTTGATAATTAAAAGACGTCGACGTCAACTTCGATACGGAAAATGACACTACTAGAAGAGACCGAGTGGTTAACAAGTTTTCAAAAGTACAAAAGGATAGTGCCTGTTGGTTCGGTCTCCGAAATCAAATAGTTACGAGTTATAATTAAAATGTATGGTTGCACACCGACTTCCCTAACCGAAAACTTGCGTATATTTGATTGTCAAATACATAATATCCATTTTGAATCGATAAGACGCTAGCTTGTTTTAGCATATACCCTATTTCGCTCCGCTCTAACCTCGAAACTAGTGTTTTTGGAGGGTTGTTTCGCTTGTCGGATCATTTGTGTCATATCTACTATCTCTTCAATGCCTAAATCGAAATACAAACGAGCCTTCTCTCATCTTGTTTGCTAATGAATTTAATTTTGAATTTATTCTTTTGTTTGATCTTCCTCCGTTATGTCTCTCTTAACTACTATATATGCGAGTTTCTAATGAGGATATTGACCTATCCGATGAAAAGGTATCCCGACATCCAAATTAGGAGGAAGAAGCAAAGAATGATAACTTTATCAATCATGAGGATCCAGAAGAAGATATCAACTCTAAAAATTGATTCAAGTACATAATATATTTAAAATTTTAAGTTTGTTAAATATTCATTAACTTCTATATCGTATTGTTTTGAACTAGTTGACGAGACAAAAAAGACCATGTTCGAAAAGAAAAGAGCCATCATGAAAAAATCAGCGTTGCACAACCCTTTCTTAACTTAAAACTACTCTAAATTTTGATGGTTTTTGATAATTAAAAGACGTCGACGTCAACTTCGATACGGAAAACGACCACTACTAGAAGAGACTGAGTGGTTAACAAAGTTTTCAAAACGCAGACAAACGGATAGGCCTTTGTTGGTTCTTGGTCTCCGAAATCAATAGGTTTCGAGTTAGAATTAAAATGTACGGTTGCACACCAACTTCACTAATTGAAAACTACTCGTATATTTGATTGTCAACTCCATAATATCCATTTTGAATTGATAAGAGGACGGCTAGCTTGTTTTAGAATATACCCTATTTCGCTCCCGCTCTAACCTCGAAACTAGAGTTTTTGGAGGGTTGTTTCCGCGCTTCGAGGCTCATTTGTGTCATGATCTTGCTAGCTCCTCGAGTGCCTAAATCGAAATACAAAAGAGCCTTCTCTCATCTTGTTTTCTAATGAATTTAATTTTCTGAATTTATTCTTTTGTTTGATCTTCCTCCGTTATGTCTCTCTTTACTACTATATATGCGAGTTTCTTGTGAGGATATCGACCTATCTGATTAAGAGTCATCATGATATCCAAATTAGGAGCAAGAAGCAAAGAATGATAAGTTTATCAATCATGAGGATCCTGAAGAAGACATCGACTCTGAAGCTGATTCAATTACTTAATATATTTTACATTTTAAGTTTGTTAAATATTTATTAACTTCTATATCGTATTGTTTTGAACTAGTTGACGAGACAAAAAGACCATGTTCGAAAAAGAAAAGGGCCATCATGAAAAAATCGGGGTTGCACAACCCATTCTTAACTTAAAACTACTCTAAATTTTGATGGTTTTTGATAATTAAAAAGACGTCGACGTCAACTTCGATACGGAAAACGACAACTACTAGAAGAGACGAGTGGTTAACGAAGTTTTCAAAACGAACAAACGGATAGGCCTTTGTTGGTTCTTGGTCTCCGAAATCAATAGGTTACGAGTTATAATTAAAATGTATGGTTGCACACCGACTTCCCTAATTGAAAACTCGTATATTTGATTGTCAACTACATAATATCCATTTTGAATTGATAAGAGGACGGCCAGCTTGTTTTAGAATATACCCTATTTTCGCTCCCGCTCTAACCTCAAAACTAGTGTTTTTGGAGGGTTGTTTCCGCTATTCGAGGCTCATTTGTGTCATGATCTAGCTAGCTCTTCAGTGCCTAAATCGAAATACAAAAGAGCCTTCTCTCATCTTGTTTGCTAATGAATTTAATTTTCTGAATTTATTCTTTTGTTTGATCTTCCTCCGTTATGTCTCTCTTAACTACTATATGTGAGAGTTTCTATGAGGATATTGACCTATCCGATGAAAAGGTATCCTGACATCCAAATTAGGAGGAAGAAGCAAAGAATGATAAGTTTATCAATCATGACGATCTCGAAGAAGATATCAACTCTAAAGGCGATTCAAGTACATAATATATTTAAAATTTTAAGTTTGTTAAATATTCATTAACTTCTATATCGTATTGTTTTGAACTAGTTGACGAGACAAAAAAGACCATGTTCGAAAAGAAAAGAGCCATCATGAAAAAAATCATGGTTGCACAACCCTTTCTTAACTTAAAACTACTCTAAATTTTGATGGTTTTTGATAATTAAAAGACGTCGACGTCAACTTCGATACGGAAAACGACGACAACTAGAAGAGACGAGTGGTTAACGAAGTTTTCAAAACGCAACAAACGGATAGAGCCTTCGTTGGTTCTTGGTCTCCGAAATCAATAGGTTTCGAGTTATCATTAAAATGTACGGTTGCACACCAACTTCCCTAATTGAAAACTACTCGTATATTTGATTGTCAACTCCATAATATCCATTTTGAATTGATTAGAGGACGGCTAGCTTGTTTTAGAATATACCCTATTTCGCTCCCGCTCTAACCTCGAAACTAGTGTTTTTGGAGGGCTGTGTCCCAGTTGTTCGAGGCTCATTTGTGTCATGATCTTGCTAGCTCCTCGGTGCCTAAATCGAAATAACAAAAGAGCCTTCTCTCATCTTGTTTTCTAATGAATTTAATTTTCTCAATTTATTCTTTTGTTTGATCTTCCTCCGTTATGTCTTCTTTACTACTATATATGCGAGTTGCTATGAGGATATCGACCTATCTGATTAAGAGTCATCCTGATATCCAAATTAGGAGCAAGAAGCAAAGAATGATAAGTTTATCAATCATGAGGATCTGAAGAAGACATCGACTCGAGTGATTCAATTACTTAATATATTTAACATTTTAAGTTTGTTAAATATTCATTAACTTCTATATAGTATTGTTTTAAACTAGTTGACGAGACAAAAAAAGACCATGTTCAAAAAGAAAAGAGCCATCATGAAAAAATCATGGTTGCACAACCCTTTCTTAACTTAAAACTACTCTAAATTTTGATGGTTTTTGATAATTAAAAGACGTCGACCTCAACTTCGATACGGAAAATGACAACTACCGAAGAGACTGAGTGGTTAACGAAGAAGTTTTCAAAACAGACAAACGGATAGGTCTTTGTTGGTTCTTGGTCTCCGAAATCAATAGGTTACGAGTTATAATTAAAATGTATGGTTGCACACCGACTTCCCTAATTGAAAACTGCTCGTATATTTGATTTTCAACTCCATAATATCCATTTTGAATTGATAAGAGGACGGCTAGCTTGTTTTAGAATATACCCTATTTCGCTCCCGATCTAACCTCGAAACTAGTGTTTTAGGAGGGTTGTTTCCGCTGTTCGAGGATCATTTGTGTCATGATCCAGCTATCTCCTCAATGCCTAAATCGAAATACAAACGAGCCTTCTTTCATCTTGTTTTCTAATGAATTTAATTTTCTCAATTTATTCTTTTGTTTGATCTTCCTCCGTTATGTCTCTCTTAACTACTATATATGCGAGTTTCTATGAGGATATTGACCTATCCGATGAAAAGGTATCCGACATCCAAATTAGGAGGAAGAAGCAAAGAATGATAAGTTTATCAATCATGAGGATCCTGAAGAAGATATCAACTCTAAAGCTGATTCAAGTACATAATATATTTAAAATTTTAAGTTTGTTAAATATTCATTAACTTCTATATCGTATTGTTTTGAACTAGTTGACGAGACAAAAAAGACCATGTTCGAAAAGAAAAGAGTCATCATGAAAAAATCAGGGTTGCACAACCCTTTCTTAACTTAAAACTACTCTAAATTTTGATGGTTTTTGATAATTAAAAGACGTCGACGTCAACTTCGATACGGAAAACGACCACTACTGAGAAGAGAAGAGTGGTTAACGAAGTTTTCAAAACGGACACACGGATAGGCCTTTGTTGGTTCTTGGTCTCCGAAATCAATAGGTTTCGAGTTATCATTAAAATGTACGTTGCACACCAACTTCACTAATTGAAAACTACTCGTATATTTGATTGTCAACACCATAATATCCATTTTGAATTGATAAGAGGACGGCTAGCTTGTTTTAGAATATACCCTATTTCGCTCCCGCTCTAACCTCGAACCTAGTGTTTTTGGAGGGTTGTGTCCCAGTTCGAGGCTCATTTGTGTCATGATCTTGCTAGCTCCTCAGTGCCTAAATAGAAATACAAAAGAGCCTTCTCTCATCTTGTTTCCTAATGAATTTAATTTTCTGAATTTATTCTTTTGTTTGATCTTCCTCCGTTATGTTTTTCTTTACTACTATATATGCGAGTTGCTGTGAGGATATCGACCTATCTTATTAAGAGTCATCATGATATCCAAATTAGGAGCAAGAAGCAAAGAATGAGAAGTTTATCAATCATGAGGATCCTGAAGAAGACATCGACTCTGAAGCTGATTCAATTACTTAATATATTTTACATTTTAAGTTTGTTAAATATTTATTAACTTCTATATCGTATTGTTTTGAACTAGTTGACGAGACAAAAAAGACCATGTTCAAAAAGAAAACAGCCATCATGAAAAAATCAGGTTGCACAACCAATTCTTAACTTAAAACTACTCTAAATTTTGATGGTTTTTGATAATTAAAAGACGTCGACGTCAACTTCGATACGGAAAATGACAACTACTAAGAGAGACGAGTGGTTAACGTAGTTTTCAAAACAAAAACGGATAGGCCTTTGTTGGTTCTTGGTCTCCGAAATCAATAGGTTACGAGTTATAATTAAAATGTATGGTTGCACACCGACTTCCCTAACTGAAAATCGCTCGTATATTTGATTGTCAACTACATAATATCCATTTTGAATTGATAAGAGGACGGCCGGCTTGTTTTAGAATATACCCTATTTCGCCCGGATCTAACCTCAAAACTAGTGTTTTTGGAGGGTTGTTTCCGCTGTTCGAGGATCATTTGTGTCATGATCTAGCTATCTCTTCAATGCCTAAATCGAAATACAAACGAGCCTTCTTTCATCTTGTTTGCTAATGAATTTAATTTTCTTAATTTATTCTTTTGTTTGATCTTCCTCCGTTATGTCTCTCTTAACTACTATATATGCGAGTTTCTATGAGGATATTGACCTATCCGATGAAAAGGTATCCTGACATCCAAATTAGGAGGAAGAAGCAAAGAATGATAAGTTTATCAATCATGAGGATCCTGAAGAAGATATCAACTCTAAAGCTGATTCAAGTACATAATATATTTAAAATTTTAAGTTTGTTAAATATTCATTAACTTCTATATCGTATTGTTTTGAACTAGTTGACGAGACAAAAAAGACCATGTTCGAAAAGAAAAGAGTCATCATGAAAAAATCAGGGTTGCACAACCCTTTCTTAACTTAAAACTACTCTAAATTTTGATGGTTTTTGATAATTAAAAGACGTCGACGTCAACTTCGATACGGAAAACGACCACTACTAAAAGAGAATGAGTGGTTAACGAAGTTTTCAAAACAGACACACGGATAGGCCTTTGTTGGTTCTTGGTCTCCGAAATCAATAGGTTTCGAGTTATCATTAAAATGTACGGTTGCACACCAACTTCACTAATTGAAAACTACTCGTATATTTGATTGTCAACACCATAATATCCATTTTGAATTGATAAGAGGACGGCTAGCTTGTTTTAGAATATACCCTATTTCGCTCCCGCTCTAACCTCGAACCTAGTGTTTTTGGAGGGTTGTGTCCCAGGTTCGAGGCCCATTTGTGTCATGATCTTGCTAGCTCCTCGCGCCTAAATCGAAGTACAAAAGAGCCTTCGTCATCTTGTTTCCTAATGAATTTAATTTTCTGAATTTATTCTTTTGTTTGATCTTCCTCCGTTATGTTTTTTGTTTACTACTATATATGCGAGTTCTTTGTGAGGATATCGACCTATCTTATTAAGAGTCATCATGATATCCAAATTAGGAGCAAGAAGCAAAGAATGATAAGTTTATCAATCATGAGGATCTGAAGAAGATATCAACTCTAAAGCCGATTCAAGTACATAATATATTTAAAATTTTAAGTTTGTTAAATATTCATTAACTTCTATATCGTATTGTTTTGAACTAGTTGACGAGACAAAAAAGACCATGTTCGAAAAGAAAAGAGTCATCATGAAAAAATCAGGGTTGCACAACACTTTCTTAACTTAAAACTACTCTAAATTTTGATGGTTTTTGATAATTAAAAGACGTCGACGTCAACTTCGATACGGAAAACGACCACTACTAGAAGAGACTGAGTGGTTAACGAAAGTTTTCAAAACGGACAAACGATAGGCCTTTGTTGGTTCTTAGTCTCCGAAATCAATAGGTTTCGAGTTATCATTAAAATGTACGGTTGCACACCAACTTCACTAATTGAAAACTACTCGTATATTTGATTGTCAACTCCATAATATCCATTTTGAATTGATAAGAGGACGGCTAGCTTGTTTTAGAATATACCCTATTTCGCTCCCGCTCTAACCTCGAACCTAGTGTTTTGGAGGGTTGTGTCCCCGGTTCGAGGCTCATTTGTGTCATGATCTTGCTAGCTCCTCGCCTAAATCGAAGTACAAAAGAGCCTTCGTCATCTTGTTTCCTAATGAATTTAATTTTCCGAATTTATTCTTTTGTTTGATCTTCCTCCGTTATGTTTTTCTTTACTACTATATATGCGAGTTGCTGTGAGGATATCGACCTATCTTATTAAGAGTCATCATGATATCCAAATTAGGAGCAAGAAGCAAAGAATGATAAGTTTATCAATCATGAGGATCTCGAAGAAGATATCAACTCTAAAGCCGATTCAAGTACATAATATATTTAAAATTTTAAGTTTGTTAAATATTCATTAACTTCTATATCGTATTGTTTTGAACTAGTTGACGAGACAAAAAAGACCATGTTCGAAAAGAAAAGAGTCATCATGAAAAAATCGTGGTTGCACAACCCTTTCTTAACTTAAAACTACTCTAAATTTTGATGGTTTTTGATAATTAAAAGACGTCGACGTCAACTTCGATACGGAAAATGACAACTACTAGAAGAGACGAGTGGTTAACGAAGTTTTCAAAACGAGAAAAACGGATAGGCCTTTGTTGGTTCTTGGTCTCCGAAATCAATAGGTTACGAGTTATAATTAAAATGTATGGTTGCACACCGACTTCCCTAACTGAAAACTGCTCGTATATTTGATTGTCAACTACATAATATCCATTTTGAATTGATAAGAGGACGGCCAGCTTGTTTTAGAATATACCCTATTTCGCTCCGGATCTAACCTCAAAACTAGTGTTTTTGGAGGGTTGTTTCCGCTGTTCGAGGATCATTTGTGTCATGATCTAGCTATCTCTTCAATGCCTAAATCGAAATACAAACGAGCCTTCTCTCATCTTGTTTGCTAATGAATTTAATTTTCTCGAATTTATTCTTTTGTTTGATCTTCCTCCGTTATGTCTCTCTTAACTACTATATATGCGAGTTTCTATGAGGATATTGACCTATCCGATGAAAAGGTATCCTGACATCCAAATTAGGAGGAAGAAGCAAAGAATGATAAGTTTATCAATCATGAGGATCTGAAGAAGATATCAACTCTAAAGCCGATTCAAGTACATAATATATTTAAAATTTTAAGTTTGTTAAATATTCATTAACTTCTATATCGTATTGTTTTGAACTAGTTGACGAGACAAAAAAGACCATGTTCGAAAAGAAAAGAGTCATCATGAAAAAATCGGGGTTGCACAACCCTTTCTTAACTTAAAACTACTCTAAATTTTGATGGTTTTTGATAATTAAAAGACGTCGACGTCAACTTCGATACGGAAAACGACCACTACTAGAAGAGACCGAGTGGTTAACGAAAGTTTTCAAAACAGACACACGGATAGGCCTTTGTTGGTTCTTGGTCTCCGAAATCAATAGGTTTCGAGTTATCATTAAAATGTACGGTTGCACACCAACTTCACTAATTGAAAACTACTCGTATATTTGATTGTCAACTCCATAATATCCATTTTGAATTGATAAGAGGACGGCTAGCTTGTTTTAGAATATACCCTATTTCGCTCCCGCTCTAACCTCGAACCTAGTGTTTTTGGAGGGTTGTGTCCCCGATTCGAGGCTCATTTGTGTCATGATCTTGCTAGCTCCTCGGTGCCTAAATCGAAGTACAAAAGAGCCTTCTCGTCATCTTGTTTCCTAATGAATTTAATTTTCCGAATTTATTCTTTTGTTTGATCTTCCTCCGTTATGTTTTTCTTTACTACTATATATGCGAGTTGCTGTGAGGATATCGACCTATCTTATTAAGAGTCATCATGATATCCAAATTAGGAGCAAGAAGCAAAGAATGATAAGTTTATCAATCATGAGGATCTGAAGAAGATATCAACTCTAAAGGCGATTCAAGTACATAATATATTTAAAATTTTAAGTTTGTTAAATATTCATTAACTTCTATATCGTATTGTTTTGAACTAGTTGACGAGACAAAAAAGACCATGTTCGAAAAGAAAAGAGTCATCATGAAAAAATCAGGGTTGCACAACACTTTCTTAACTTAAAACTACTCTAAATTTTGATGGTTTTTGATAATTAAAAGACGTCGACGTCAACTTCGATACGGAAAACGACCACTACTAGAAGAGACCGAGTGGTTAACGAAGTTTTCAAAACGGACAAACGATAGGCCTTTGTTGGTTCTTAGTCTCCGAAATCAATAGGTTTCGAGTTATCATTAAAATGTACGGTTGCACACCAACTTCACTAATTGAAAACTACTCGTATATTTGATTGTCAACTCCATAATATCCATTTTGAATTGATAAGAGGACGGCTAGCTTGTTTTAGAATATACCCTATTTCGCTCCCGCTCTAACCTCGAACCTAGTGTTTTGGAGGGTTGTGTCCCCAGTTCGAGGCTCATTTGTGTCATGATCTTGCTAGCTCCTCAGTGCCTAAATCGAAGTACAAAAGAGCCTTCTGTCATCTTGTTTCCTAATGAATTTAATTTTCTGAATTTATTCTTTTGTTTGATCTTCCTCCGTTATGTTTTTCTTTACTACTATATATGCGAGTTGCTTGTGAGGATATCGACCTATCTTATTAAGAGTCATCATGATATCCAAATTAGGAGCAAGAAGCAAAGAATGATAAGTTTATCAATCATGAGGATCTGAAGAAGATATCAACTCTAAAGCCGATTCAAGTACATAATATATTTAAAATTTTAAGTTTGTTAAATATTCATTAACTTCTATATCGTATTGTTTTGAACTAGTTGACGAGACAAAAAAGACCATGTTCGAAAAGAAAAGAGTCATCATGAAAAAATCGGGGTTGCACAACCCTTTCTTAACTTAAAACTACTCTAAATTTTGATGGTTTTTGATAATTAAAAGACGTCGACGTCAACTTCGATACGGAAAACGACCACTACTAGAAGAGACGAGTGGTTAACAAAAGTTTTCAAAACAGACAAACGATAGGCCTTTGTTGGTTCTTGGTCTCCGAAATCAATAAGTTTCGAGTTATCATTAAAATGTACGATTGCACACCAACTTCACTAATTGAAAACTACTCGTATATTTGATTGTCAACTCCATAATATCCATTTTGAATTGATAAGAGGACGGCTAGCTTGTTTTAGAATATACCCTATTTCGCTCCCGCTCTAACCTCGAACCTAGTCTTTTTGGAGGGTTGTGTCCCCGGTTCGAGGCTCATTTGTGTCATGATCTTGCTAGCTCCTCGGTGCCTAAATCGAAATACAAAAGAGCCTTCGTCATCTTGTTTCCTAATGAATTTAATTTTCTGAATTTATTCTTTTGTTTGATCTTCCTCCGTTATGTTTTTCTTTACTACTATATATGCGAGTTCTTTGTGAGGATATCGACCTATCTTATTAAGAGTCATCATGATATCCAAATTAGGAGCAAGAAGCAAAGAATGATAAGTTTATCAATCATGAGGATCCTGAAGAAGATATCAACTCTAAAGCTGATTCAAGTACATAATATATTTAAAATTTTAAGTTTGTTAAATATTCATTAACTTCTATATCGTATTGTTTTGAACTAGTTGACGAGACAAAAAAGACCATGTTCGAAAAGAAAAGAGTCATCATGAAAAAATCGGGGTTGCACAACCCTTTCTTAACTTAAAACTACTCTAAATTTTGATGGTTTTTGATAATTAAAAGACGTCGACGTCAACTTCGATACGGAAAACGACCACTACTAGAAGAGACGAGTGGTTAACAGAAGTTTTCAAAACAGACAAACGATAGGCCTTTGTTGGTTCTTGGTCTCCGAAATCAATAGGTTTTGAGTTATCATTAAAATGTACGATTGCACACCAACTTCACTAATTGAAAACTACTCGTATATTTGATTGTCAACTCCATAATATCCATTTTGAATTGATAAGAGGACGGCTAGCTTGTTTTAGAATATACCCTATTTCGCTCCCGCTCTAACCTCGAACCTAGTCTTTTTGGAGGGTTGTGTCCCCAGTTCGAGGCTCATTTGTGTCATGATCTTGCTAGCTCCTCAGTGCCTAAATCAAAATACAAAAGAGCCTTCTGTCATCTTGTTTCCTAATGAATTTAATTTTCTGAATTTATTCTTTTGTTTGATCTTCCTCCGTTATGTTTTTCTTTACTACTATATATGCGAGTTGCTTTGTGAGGATATCGACCTATCTTATTAAGAGTCATCATGATATCCAAATTAGGAGCAAGAAGCAAAGAATGATAAGTTTATCAATCATGAGGATCCTGAAGAAGACATCAACTCTGAAGCTGATTCAATTACTTAATATATTTTACATTTTTAGTTTGTTAAATATTTATTAACTTCTATATCGTATTGTTTTGAACTAGTTGACGAGACAAAAAAGACCATGTTCAAAAAGAAAAGAGCCATCATGAAAAAATCGGGGTTGCACAACCCATTCTTAACTTAAAACTACTCTAAATTTTGATGGTTTTTGATAATTAAAAGACGTCGACGTCAACTTCGATATGGAAAATGACAACTACTAGAAGAGACGAGTGGTTAACGAAGTTTTCAAAACAGAAAAACGGATAGGCCTTTGTTGGTTCTTGGTCTCCGAAATCAATAGGTTACGAGTTATAATTAAAATGTATGGTTGCACACCGACTTCCCTAACTGAAAACTGCTCGTATATTTGATTGTCAACTACATAATATCCATTTTGAATTGATAAGAGGACGGCCAGCTTGTTTTAGAACATACCTTATTTCGCTCCCGCTCTAACCTCAAAACTAGTGTTTTTGGAGGGTTGTTTCCGCTGTTCGAGGATCATTTGTGTCATGATCTAGCTATCTCTTCAATGCCTAAATCAAAATACAAACGAGCCTTCTCTCATCTTGTTTGCTAATGAATTTAATTTTCTGAATTTATTCTTTTATTTGATCTTCCTCCGTTATGTCTCTCTTAACTACTATATATGCGAGTTTCTATGAGGATATTGACCTATCCGATGAAAAGGTATCCTAACATCCAAATTAGGAGGAAGAAGCAAAGAATGATAAGTTTATCAATCATGAGGATCTCAAGAAGAAGATATCAACTCTAAAGCCGATTCAAGTACATAATATATTTAAAATTTTAAGTTTGTTAAATATTCATTAACTTCTATATCGTATTGTTTTGAACTAGTTGACGAGACAAAAAAGACCATGTTCGAAAAGAAAAGAGCCATCATGAAAAAATTAGGGTTGCACAACCCTTTCTTAACTTAAAACTACTCTAAATTTTGATGGTTTTTGATAATTAAAAGACGTCGACGTCAACTTCGATACGGAAAACGACCACTACTAGAAGAGATTGAGTGGTTAACAGAAGTTTTCAAAACGGACAAACGGATAGGCCTTTGTTGGTTCTTGGTCTCCGAAATCAATAGGTTTCGAGTTATCATTAAAATGTACGGTTGCACACCAACTTCACTAATTGAAAACTACTCGTATATTTGATTGTCAACTCCATAATATCCATTTTGAATTGATAAGAGGACGGCTAGCTTGTTTTAGAATATACCCTATTTCGCTCCCGCTCTAACCTCGAACCTAGTGTTTTTGGAGGGTTGTGTCCCCGGTTGAGGCTCATTTGTGTCATGATCTTGCTAGCTCCTCGGTGCCTAAATCGAAATACAAAAGAGCCTTCGTCATCTTGTTTCCTAATGAATTTAATTTTCTGAATTTATTCTTTTGTTTGATCTTCCTCCGTTATGTTTTTCTTTACTACTATATATGCGAGTTGCTTTGTGAGGATATCGACCTATCTTATTAAGAGTCATCATGATATCCAAATTAGGAGCAAGAAGCAAAGAATGATAAGTTTATCAATCATGAGGATCTCGAAGAAGACATCAACTCGAAGCCGATTCAATTACTTAATATATTTTACATTTTAAGTTTGTTAAATATTTATTAACTTCTATATCGTATTGTTTTGAACTAGTTGACGAGACAAAAAAGACCATGTTCAAAAAGAAAACGAGCCATCATGAAAAAATCGGGGTTGCACAACCCATTCTTAACTTAAAACTACTCTAAATTTTGATGGTTTTTGATAATTAAAAGACGTCGACGTCAACTTCGATACGGAAAATGACAACTACTAGAAGAGACGAGTGGTTAACGAAGTTTTCAAAACAGAAAAACGGATAGGCCTTTGTTGGTTCTTGGTCTCCGAAATCAATAGGTTACGAGTTATAATTAAAATGTATGGTTGCACACCGACTTCCCTAACTGAAAACTGCTCGTATATTTGATTGTCAACTACATAATATCCATTTTGAATTGATAAGAGGACGGCCAGCTTGTTTTAGAATATACCTTATTTCGCTCCCGCTCTAACCTCAAAACTAGTGTTTTTGGAGGGTTGTTTCCGTTGTTCGAGGATCATTTGTGTCATGATCTAGCTATCTCTTCAATGCCTAAAGCGAAATACAAACGAGCCTTCTCTCATCTTGTTTGCTAATGAATTTAATTTTCGAATTTATTCTTTTGTTTGATCTTCCTCCGTTATGTCTCTCTTAACTACTATATATGCGAGTTTCTATGAGGATATTGACCTATCCGATGAAAAGGTATCCTGACATCCAAATTAGGAGGAAGAAGCAAAGAATGATAAGTTTATCAATCATGAGGATCTCGAAGAAGATATCAACTCTAAAGCTGATTCAAGTACATAATATATTTAAAATTTTAAGTTTGTTAAAAATTCATTAACTTCTATATCGTATTGTTTTGAACTAGTTGACGAGACAAAAAAGACCATGTTCGAAAAGAAAAGAGTCATCATGAAAAAATCAGGGTTGCACAACACTTTCTTAACTTAAAACTACTCTAAATTTTGATGGTTTTTGATAATTAAAAGACGTCGACGTCAACTTCGATACGGAAAACGACCACTACTAGAAGAGACCGAGTGGTTAACGAAGTTTTCAAAACAGACAAACGATAGGCCTTTGTTGGTTCTTAGTCTCCGAAATCAATAGGTTTTGAGTTATCATTAAAATGTACGGTTGCACACCAACTTCACTAATTGAAAACTACTCGTATATTTGATTGTCAACTCCATAATATCCATTTTGAATTGATAAGAGGACGGCTAGCTTGTTTTAGAATATACCCTATTTCGCTCCCGCTCTAACCTCGAACCTAGTGTTTTGGAGGGTTGTGTCCCCGTTCGAGGCTCATTTGTGTCATGATCTTGCTAGCTCCTCAGTGCCTAAATCGAAGTACAAAAGAGCCTTCTGTCATCTTGTTTCCTAATGAATTTAATTTTCTGAATTTATTCTTTTGTTTGATCTTCCTCCGTTATGTTTTTCTTTACTACTATATATGCGAGTTGCTGTGAGGATATCGACCTATCTTATTAAGAGTCATCATGATATCCAAATTAGGAGCAAGAAGCAAAGAATGATAAGTTTATCAATCATGAGGATCTCGAAGAAGATATCAACTCTAAAGCCGATTCAAGTACATAATATATTTAAAATTTTAAGTTTGTTAAATATTCATTAACTTCTATATCGTATTGTTTTGAACTAGTTGACGAGACAAAAAAGACCATGTTCGAAAAGAAAAGAGTCATCATGAAAAAATCGGGGTTGCACAACCCTTTCTTAACTTAAAACTACTCTAAATTTTGATGGTTTTTGATAATTAAAAGACGTCGACGTCAACTTCGATACGGAAAACGACCACTACTAGAAGAGACTGAGTGGTTAACAAAAGTTTTCAAAACAGACAAACGATAGGCCTTTGTTGGTTCTTGGTCTCCGAAATCAATAAGTTTCGAGTTATCATTAAAATGTACGATTGCACACCAACTTCACTAATTGAAAACTACTCGTATATTTGATTGTCAACTCCATAATATCCATTTTGAATTGATAAGAGGACGGCTAGCTTGTTTTAGAATATACCCTATTTCGCTCCCGCTCTAACCTCGAACCTAGTCTTTTTGGAGGGTTGTGTCCCCGGTTCGAGGCTCATTTGTGTCATGATCTTGCTAGCTCCTCAGTGCCTAAATCGAAATACAAAAGAGCCTTCTGTCATCTTGTTTCCTAATGAATTTAATTTTCTGAATTTATTCTTTTGTTTGATCTTCCTCCGTTATGTTTTTCTTTACTACTATATATGCGAGTTGCTGTGAGGATATCGACCTATCTTATTAAGAGTCATCATGATATCCAAATTAGGAGCAAGAAGCAAAGAATGATAAGTTTATCAATCATGAGGATCCTGAAGAAGATATCAACTCTAAAGCTGATTCAAGTACATAATATATTTAAAATTTTAAGTTTGTTAAATATTCATTAACTTCTATATCGTATTGTTTTGAACTAGTTGACGAGACAAAAAAGACCATGTTCGAAAAGAAAAGAGTCATCATGAAAAAATCAGGGTTGCACAACCCTTTCTTAACTTAAAACTACTCTAAATTTTGATGGTTTTTGATAATTAAAAGACGTCGACGTCAACTTCGATACGGAAAACGACCACTACTAGAAGAGACCGAGTGGTTAACAGAAGTTTTCAAAACAGACAAACGATAGGCCTTTGTTGGTTCTTGGTCTCCGAAATCAATAGGTTTCGAGTTATCATTAAAATGTACGATTGCACACCAACTTCACTAATTGAAAACTACTCGTATATTTGATTGTCAACTCCATAATATCCATTTTGAATTGATAAGAGGACGGCTAGCTTGTTTTAGAATATACCCTATTTCGCTCCCGCTCTAACCTCGAACCTAGTCTTTTTGGAGGGTTGTGTCCCCAGTTCGAGGCTCATTTGTGTCATGATCTTGCTAGCTCCTCAGTGCCTAAATCGAAATACAAAAGAGCCTTCTGTCATCTTGTTTCCTAATGAATTTAATTTTCTGAATTTATTCTTTTGTTTGATCTTCCTCCGTTATGTTTTTCTTTACTACTATATATGCGAGTTGCTGTGAGGATATCGACCTATCTTATTAAGAGTCATCATGATATCCAAATTAGGAGCAAGAAGCAAAGAATGATAAGTTTATCAATCATGAGGATCTCGAAGAAGACATCAACTCGAAGTCGATTCAATTACTTAATATATTTTACATTTTTAGTTTGTTAAATATTTATTAACTTCTATATCGTATTGTTTTGAACTAGTTGACGAGACAAAAAAGACCATGTTCAAAAAGAAAAGAGCCATCATGAAAAAATCAGGGGTTGCACAACCCATTCTTAACTTAAAACTACTCTAAATTTTGATGGTTTTTGATAATTAAAAGACGTCGACGTCAACTTCGATATGGAAAATGACAACTACTAGAAGAGACGAGTGGTTAACGAAGTTTTCAAAACGAGAAAAACGGATAGGCCTTTGTTGGTTCTTGGTCTCCGAAATCAATAGGTTACGAGTTATAATTAAAATGTATGGTTGCACACCGACTTCCCTAACTGAAAACTCGCTCGTATATTTGATTGTCAACTACATAATATCCATTTTGAATTGATAAGAGGACGGCCAGCTTGTTTTAGAACATACCTTATTTCGCTCCCGCTCTAACCTCAAAACTAGTGTTTTTGGAGGGTTGTTTCCGCTGTTCGAGGATCATTTGTGTCATGATCTAGCTATCTCTTCAATGCCTAAATCGAAATACAAACGAGCCTTCTCTCATCTTGTTTGCTAATGAATTTAATTTTCTGAATTTATTCTTTTATTTGATCTTCCTCCGTTATGTCTCTCTTAACTACTATATATGCGAGTTTCTATGAGGATATTGACCTATCCGATGAAAAGGTATCCTAACATCCAAATTAGGAGGAAGAAGCAAAGAATGATAAGTTTATCAATCATGAGGATCTGAAGAAGATATCAACTCTAAAGCTGATTCAAGTACATAATATATTTAAAATTTTAAGTTTGTTAAATATTCATTAACTTCTATATCGTATTGTTTTGAACTAGTTGACGAGACAAAAAAGACCATGTTCGAAAAGAAAAGAGCCATCATGAAAAAATTAGGGTTGCACAACCCTTTCTTAACTTAAAACTACTCTAAATTTTGATGGTTTTTGATAATTAAAAGACGTCGACGTCAACTTCGATACGGAAAACGACCACTACTAGAAGAGATTGAGTGGTTAACAGAAGTTTTCAAAACGGACAAACGGATAGGCCTTTGTTGGTTCTTGGTCTCCGAAATCAATAGGTTTCGAGTTATCATTAAAATGTACGGTTGCACACCAACTTCACTAATTGAAAACTACTCGTATATTTGATTGTCAACTCCATAATATCCATTTTGAATTGATAAGAGGACGGCTAGCTTGTTTTAGAATATACCCTATTTCGCTCCCGCTCTAACCTCGAACCTAGTGTTTTTGGAGGGTTGTGTCCCCAGTTCGAGGCTCATTTGTGTCATGATCTTGCTAGCTCCTCAGTGCCTAAATCGAAATACAAAAGAGCCTTCTGTCATCTTGTTTCCTAATGAATTTAATTTTCTGAATTTATTCTTTTGTTTGATCTTCCTCCGTTATGTTTTTCTTTACTACTATATATGCGAGTTGTTTGTGAGGATATCGACCTATCTTATTAAGAGTCATCATGATATCCAAATTAGGAGCAAGAAGCAAAGAATGATAAGTTTATCAATCATGAGGATCTGAAGAAGACATCGACTCGAAGGCGATTCAATTACTTAATATATTTTACATTTTAAGTTTGTTAAATATTTATTAACTTCTATATCGTATTGTTTTGAACTAGTTGACGAGACAAAAAAGACCATGTTCAAAAAGAAAACGAGCCATCATGAAAAAATCGGGGTTGCACAACCCATTCTTAACTTAAAACTACTCTAAATTTTGATGGTTTTTGATAATTAAAAGACGTCGACGTCAACTTCGATACGGAAAATGACAACTACTAGAAGAGACGAGTGGTTAACGAAGTTTTCAAAACGAGAAAAACGGATAGGCCTTTGTTGGTTCTTGGTCTCCGAAATCAATAGGTTACGAGTTATAATTAAAATGTATGGTTGCACACCGACTTCCCTAACCGAAAACTGCTCGTATATTTGATTGTCAACTACATAATATCCATTTTGAATTGATAAGAGGACGGCCGGCTTGTTTTAGAATATACCTTATTTCGCTCCCGCTCTAACCTCAAAACTAGTGTTTTTGGAGGGTTATTTCCGTTGTTCGAGGATCATTTGTGTCATGATCTAGCTATCTCTTCAATGCCTAAATCGAAATACAAACGAGCCTTCTCTCATCTTGTTTGCTAATGAATTTAATTTTCTGAATTTATTCTTTTGTTTGATCTTCCTCCGTTATGTCTCTCTTAACTACTATATATGCGAGTTTCTATGAGGATATTGACCTATCCGATGAAAAGGTATCCTGACATCCAAATTAGGAGGAAGAAGCAAAGAATGATAAGTTTATCAATCATGAGGATCTGAAGAAGATATCAACTCTAAAGCTGATTCAAGTACATAATATATTTAAAATTTTAAGTTTGTTAAATATTCATTAACTTCTATATCGTATTGTTTTGAACTAGTTGACGAGACAAAAAAGACCATGTTCGAAAAGAAAAGAGCCATCATGAAAAAATTAGGGTTGCACAACCCTTTCTTAACTTAAAACTACTCTAAATTTTGATGGTTTTTGATAATTAAAAGACGTCGACGTCAACTTCGATACGGAAAACGACCACTACTAGAAGAGATTGAGTGGTTAACAGAAGTTTTCAAAACGGACAAACGGATAGGCCTTTGTTGGTTCTTGGTCTCCGAAATCAATAGGTTTCGAGTTATCATTAAAATGTACGGTTGCACACCAACTTCACTAATTGAAAACTACTCGTATATTTGATTGTCAACTCCATAATATCCATTTTGAATTGATAAGAGGACGGCTAGCTTGTTTTAGAATATACCCTATTTCGCTCCCGCTCTAACCTCGAACCTAGTGTTTTTGGAGGGTTGTGTCCCCGGTTTGAGGCTCATTTGTGTCATGATCTTGCTAGCTCCTCGGTGCCTAAATCGAAATACAAAAGAGCCTTCGTCATCTTGTTTCCTAATGAATTTAATTTTCTGAATTTATTCTTTTGTTTGATCTTCCTCCGTTATGTTTTTCTTTACTACTATATATGCGAGTTGCTTTGTGAGGATATCGACCTATCTTATTAAGAGTCATCATGATATCCAAATTAGGAGCAAGAAGCAAAGAATGATAAGTTTATCAATCATGAGGATCTGAAGAAGACATCGACTCGAAGGCGATTCAATTACTTAATATATTTTACATTTTAAGTTTGTTAAATATTTATTAACTTCTATATCGTATTGTTTTGAACTAGTTGACGAGACAAAAAAGACCATGTTCAAAAAGAAAACGAGCCATCATGAAAAAATCGGGGTTGCACAACCCATTCTTAACTTAAAACTACTCTAAATTTTGATGGTTTTTGATAATTAAAAGACGTCGACGTCAACTTCGATACGGAAAATGACAACTACTAGAAGAGACGAGTGGTTAACGAAGTTTTCAAAACGGAAAAACGGATAGGCCTTTGTTGGTTCTTGGTCTCCGAAATCAATAGGTTACGAGTTATAATTAAAATGTATGGTTGCACACCGACTTCCCTAACTGAAAACTTGCTCGTATATTTGATTGTCAACTACATAATATCCATTTTGAATTGATAAGAGGACGGCCGGCTTGTTTTAGAATATACCTTATTTCGCTCCCGCTCTAACCTCAAAACTAGTGTTTTTGGAGGGTTGTTTCCGCTGTTCGAGGATCATTTGTGTCATGATCTAGCTATCTCTTCAATGCCTAAATCGAAATACAAACGAGCCTTCTCTCATCTTGTTTGCTAATGAATTTAATTTTCCGAATTTATTCTTTTGTTTGATCTTCCTCCGTTATGTCTCTCTTAACTACTATATATGCGAGTTTCTATGAGGATATTGACCTATCCGATGAAAAGGTATCCTGACATCCAAATTAGGAGGAAGAAGCAAAGAATGATAAGTTTATCAATCATGAGGATCCTGAAGAAGATATCAACTCTAAAGCTGATTCAAGTACATAATATATTTAAAATTTTAAGTTTGTTAAATATTCATTAACTTCTATATCGTATTGTTTTGAACTAGTTGACGAGACAAAAAAGACCATGTTCGAAAAGAAAAGAGCCATCATGAAAAAATCAGGGTTGCACAACCCTTTCTTAACTTAAAACTACTCTAAATTTTGATGGTTTTTGATAATTAAAAGACGTCGACGTCAACTTCGATACGGAAAACGACCACTACTAGAAGAGACTGAGTGGTTAACGAAGTTTTCAAAACAGACAAACGGATAGGCCTTTGTTGGTTCTTGGTCTCCGAAATCAATAGGTTTCGAGTTATCATTAAAATGTACGGTTGCACACCAACTTCACTAATTGAAAACTACTCGTATATTTTATTGTCAACTCCATAATATCCATTTTGAATTGATAAGAGGACGGCTAGCTTGTTTTAGAATATACCCTATTTCGCTCCCGCTCTAACCTCGAACCTAGTGTTTTTGGAGGGTTGTGTCCCCAGTTTGAGGCTCATTTGTGTCATGATCTTGCTAGCTCCTCAGTGCCTAAATCGAAATACAAAAGAGCCTTCTGTCATCTTGTTTCCTAATGAATTTAATTTTCTGAATTTATTCTTTTGTTTGATCTTCCTCCGTTATGTTTTTCTTTACTACTATATATGCGAGTTGCTTTGTGAGGATATCGACCTATCTTATTAAGAGTCATCATGATATCCAAATTAGGAGCAAGAAGCAAAGAATGATAAGTTTATCAATCATGAGGATCTGAAGAAGACATCAACTCGAAGTCGATTCAATTACTTAATATATTTTACATTTTAAGTTTGTTAAATATTTATTAACTTCTATATCGTATTGTTTTGAACTAGTTGACGAGACAAAAAAGACCATGTTCAAAAAGAAAACGACCATCATGAAAAAATCGGGGTTGCACAACCCATTCTTAACTTAAAACTACTCTAAATTTTGATGGTTTTTGATAATTAAAAGACGTCGACGTCAACTTCGATACGGAAAATGACAACTACTAGAAGAGACGAGTGGTTAACGAAGTTTTCAAAACGAGAAAAACGGATAGGCCTTTGTTGGTTCTTGGTCTCCGAAATCAATAGGTTACGAGTTATAATTAAAATGTATGGTTGCACACCGACTTCCCTAACTGAAAACTGCTCGTATATTTGATTGTCAACTACATAATATCCATTTTGAATTGATAAGAGGACGGCCAGCTTGTTTTAGAATATACCTTATTTCGCTCCCGCTCTAACCTCAAAACTAGTGTTTTTGGAGGGTTGTTTCCGCTGTTCGAGGATCATTTGTGTCATGATCTAGCTATCTCTTCAATGCCTAAAGCGAAATACAAACGAGCCTTCTCTCATCTTGTTTGCTAATGAATTTAATTTTCTGAATTTATTCTTTTGTTTGATCTTCCTCCGTTATGTCTCTCTTAACTACTATATATGCGAGTTTCTATGAGGATATTGACCTATCCGATGAAAAGGTATCCTGACATCCAAATTAGGAGGAAGAAGCAAAGAATGATAAGTTTATCAATCATGAGGATCTGAAGAAGATATCAACTCTAAAGCCGATTCAAGTACATAATATATTTAAAATTTTAAATTTGTTAAATATTCATTAACTTCTATATCGTATTGTTTTGAACTAGTTGACGAGACAAAAAAGACCATGTTCGAAAAGAAAAGAGCCATCATGAAAAAATTAGGGTTGCACAACCCTTTCTTAACTTAAAACTACTCTAAATTTTGATGGTTTTTGATAATTAAAAGACGTCGACGTCAACTTCGATACGGAAAACGACCACTACTAGAAGAGATTGAGTGGTTAACGAAGTTTTCAAAACGGACAAACGGATAGGCCTTTGTTGGTTCTTGGTCTCCGAAATCAATAGGTTTCGAGTTATCATTAAAATGTACGGTTGCACACCAACTTCACTAATTGAAAACTACTCGTATATTTGATTGTCAACTCCATAATATCCATTTTGAAATGATAAGAGGACGGCTAGCTTGTTTTAGAATATACCCTATTTCGCTCCCGCTCTAACCTCGAACCTAGTGTTTTTGGAGGGTTGTGTCCCCAGGTTTGAGGCTCATTTGTGTCATGATCTTGCTAGCTCCTCGGTGCCTAAATCGAAATACAAAAGAGCCTTCGTCATCTTGTTTCCTAATGAATTTAATTTTCTGAATTTATTCTTTTGTTTGATCTTCCTCCGTTATGTTTTTCTTTACTACTATATATGCGAGTTGCTTGTGAGGATATCGACCTATCTTATTAAGAGTCATCATGATATCCAAATTAGGAGCAAGAAGCAAAGAATGATAAGTTTATCAATCATGAGGATCCTGAAGAAGACATCAACTCTGAAGCTGATTCAATTACTTAATATATTTTACATTTTAAGTTTGTTAAATATTTATTAACTTCTATATCGTATTGTTTTGAACTAGTTGACGAGACAACAAAGACCATGTTCAAAAAGAAAAGAGCCATCATGAAAAAATCAGGGTTGCACAACCCATTCTTAACTTAAAACTACTCTAAATTTTGATGGTTTTTTATAATTAAAAGACGTCGACGTCAACTTCGATACGGAAAATGACAACTACTAGAAGAGACAGAGTGGTTAACAGAAGTTTTCAAAACAGAAAAACGGATAGGCCTTTGTTGGTTCTTGGTCTCCGAAATCAATAGGTTACGAGTTATAATTAAAATGTATGGTTGCACACCGACTTCCCTAACTGAAAACTTGCTCGTATATTTGATTGTCAACTACATAATATCCATTTTGAATTGATAAGAGGACGGCCAGCTTGTTTTAGAATATATCCTATTTCGCTCCCGCTCTAACCTCAAAACTAGTGTTTTTGGAGGGTTGTTTCCGCTGTTCGAGGATCATTTGTGTCATGATCTAGCTATCTCTTCAATGCCTAAAGCGAAATACAAACGAGCCTTCTCTCATCTTGTTTGCTAATGAATTTAATTTTCTGAATTTATTCTTTTGTTTGATCTTCCTCCGTTATGTCTCTCTTAACTACTATATATGCGAGTTTCTATGAGGATATTGACCTATCCGATGAAAAGGTATCCTGACATCCAAATTAGGAGGAAGAAGCAAAGAATGATAAGTTTATCAATCATGAGGATCTCGAAGAAGATATCAACTCTAAAGCCGATTCAAGTACATAATATATTTAAAATTTTAAGTTTGTTAAATATTCATTAACTTCTATATCGTATTGTTTTGAACTAGTTGACGAGACAAAAAAGACCATGTTCGAAAAGAAAAGAGCCATCATGAAAAAATCAAGGTTGCACAACCCTTTCTTAACTTAAAACTACTCTAAATTTTGATGGTTTTTGATAATTAAAAGACGTCGACGTCAACTTCGATACGGAAAACGACCACTACTAGAAGAGACTGAGTGGTTAATAGAAGTTTTCAAAACAGACAAATGGATAGGCCTTTGTTGGTTCTTGGTCTCCGAAATCAATAGGTTTCGAGTAATCATTAAAATGTACGGTTGCACACCAACTTCACTAATTGAAAACTACTCGTATATTTGATTGTCAACTCCATAATATCCATTTTGAAATAATAAGTGGACGGCTAGCTTGTTTTAGAATATACCCTATTTCGCTCTCGCTCTAACCTCGAAACTAGTGTTTTTGGAGGGTTGTGTCCGCAGTTCGAGGCTCATTTGTGTCATGATCTTGCTAGCTCCTCAGTGCCTAAATCGAAATACAAAAGAGCCTTCTCTCATCTTTTTTGCTAATGAATTTAATTATCTGAATTTATTCTTTTGTTTTATCTTCGTCCGTTATGTCTCTCTTTACTACTATATATGTGAGTTTCTGTGAGGACATCGACCTATCCGATTAAGAGGCATCCTGACATCCAAATTAGGAGCAAGAAGCAAAGAATCATAAGTTTATCAATCATGAGGATCCTGTAGAAGATATTAACTCTAAAGCTGATTCAAGTACTTAATATATTTAACATTTTAAGTTTGTTAAATATTCATTAACTTCTATATCGTATTGTTTTGAACTAGTTGATGAGACAAAAAAGATGATGTTCGAAAAGAAAAAGCCCATCATGAAATAATCGTGGTTGCACAACCATTTATTAACTTAAAACTACTCTAAGTTTTGATGGTTTTAGATAATTAAAAGACGTCGACGTCAACTTCGATACGGAAAACGACGATTACCGGAAGAGACTGAGAGGTTAACAGAAGTTTTCAAAACAAAAAAACGGATAAGCCTTTGTTGGTTCTTGGTCTCCGAAATCCATAGGTTTCAAGTTATCATGAAATTGTATCGTTGCACACTAACTTCTCTAACTGAAACTGCTCGTATATTTGATTGTCAACTCCATAATATCCATTTTGAATTGATAAGAAAACGGCCAGCTTGTTTTGGAATATACCCTATTTCGCTCCCGCTCTAACCTCGAATCTAATGTTTTGGGAGGGTTGTTTCCGCTGTTCGAGGCTCATTTGTGTCATGATTTAGCTAGCTCCTCAGTGCCTAAATCGAAATACAAAAGAGCCTTCTCTCATATTGATTTCTAATGAATTGAATTTTTTAAATTTATTAATTTTTTTTATCTTCCTCCGTTATGTGTCTCTTTACTACTATATATGTGAGTTTCTGTGAGGATATCGACCTATTCGATTAAGAGGCATCCTGACATCCAAATTAGGAGCAACAAGCACATAATGATAAGTTTATCAATCGTGAGGATCCTGAAGAAGACATCGACTCTAAGGCTGATTCAAGTACTTAATATATTTAACATTTTAAGTTTGTTAAATATTCATTAACTTCTATATCGTATTGTTTTAAACTAGTTCATGAGACAAAAAAGACGATGGTAGAAAAGAAAAAAACCATCATGAAAAAATCATGGTTGCACAACCCTTTCGTAACTTAAAACTACTCTAAATTTTGATGGTTTTTGATAAATAAAAGACGTCGACGTCAACTTCGATACGGAAAACGATGACTTCTAGAAGAGACTGAGTGGTTAACTGAAGTTTTCAAAACAGACAAACTGATAGGCCTTTGTTGGTTCTTGGTCTCCGAAATCCATAGGTTTCGAGTTATCATGAAATTGTATGGTTGCACACCGACTTCTCTAACTGAAACGGCTCGTATATTTTATTGTCAACTCCATAATATCCATTTTGAATTGATAAGAGGACGGCCAGCTTGTTTTGGAATATACCCTATTTCGCTCCCGCTCTAACCTCGCAACTAGTGTTTTTGGAGGGTTGTTTCCGCTGGTCGAGGCTCATTTCTGTCATGATCTAGCTAGCTCTTCAGTGCCTAAATCGAAATACAAAAGAGCCTTCTCTCATATTGTTTTCTAATGAATTTAATTGTCTAAATTTATTCATTTTTATTATCTTCCTCCGTTCGTCTCTCTCTTTACTACTATATATGTGAATTTCTGTGAGGATATCGACCTATTCGATTAAGAGGCATCATGACATCCAAATTAGGAGCAACAAGCACATAATGATAAGTTTATCAATCGTGAGGATCCTGAAGAAGACATCCACTCTAAAGCTGATTCAAGTACTTAATATATTTAACATTTTAAGTTTGTTAAATATTCATTAACTTCTATATCGTATTGTTTTGAACTAGTTGATGAGACAAAAAAGATGATGTTTGAAAAGAAAAAGCCCATCATGAAATAATCGTGGTTGCACAACCCTTTATTAACTTAAAACTACTCTAAATTTTGACGGTTTTTTATAATTAAAAGACGTCGACGTGAACTTCGATACGGAAAACGACGACTACCAGAAGAGACCGAGAGGCTAACAGAAGTTTTCAAAACAAACAAACGGATAGGCCTTTGTTGGTTCTTGGTCTCCGAAATCCATAGGTTTCGAGTTATCATCAAAATGTATGGTTGCACACCGACTCCTCTAACTGAAAACTGCTCGTATATTTGATTGTCAACTCCATAATATCCATTTTGAAATAATAAGTGGACGGCTAGCTTGTTTTAGAATATACCCTATTTCGCTCCCGCTCTAACATCGAACCTAGTGTTTTTGGAGGGTCGTGTCCGCAGTTCGAGACTCATTTGTGTCATGATCTTGCAAGCTCCTCAGTGCCTAAATCGAAACACAAAAGAGCCTTCTCTCATCTTGTTTTCTAATGAATTTAATTTTCTAAATTTATTCTTTTTTCTTTATCTTCCTCCATTATGTCTCTCTTGACTACTATATATGTGAGTTTCGTGAGGATATCGACCTATCCGATTAAGAGGCATCCTAACATCCAAATTAGGAGAAAGAAGCACGGAATGATAAGTTTATCAATCGTGAGGATCCTGAAGAAGACATCGACTCTAAAGCTGATTCAAGTTCTTAATATATTTAACATTTTAAGTTTGTTAAATATTAATTAACTTCTATATCGTATTGTTTTAAACTAGTTAAAAGACGATGTTCGAAAAGAAAAAAGCCATCATGAAAAAATCATGGTTGCACAACCCTTTCGTAACTTAAAACTACTCTAAATTTTGATGGTTTTTGATAATTAAAAGACGTCGACGTCAACTTCGATTCGGAAAACGACGACTACTAGAAGAGACTGAGTGGTTAACTGAAGTTTTCAAAACAGACAAAACTGATAGGCCTTTGTTGGTTCTTGGTCTCCGAAATCCATAGGTTTCGAGTTATCATGAAATTGTATGGTTGCACACCGACTTCTCTAACTGAAACGGCTCGTATATTTGATTGTCAACTCCATAATATCCATTTTGAATTGATAAGAGGACGGCCAGCTTGTTTTAGAATATACCCTATTTCGCTCCCGCCCTAACCTCGAAACTAGTGTTTTTGGAGGGTTGTTTCCACTGTTCGAGGCTCATTTGTGTCATGATCTAGCTAGCTTTTAGTGCCTAAATCGAAATACAAAAGAGCCTTCTCTCATCTTGTTTGCTAATGAGTTTAATTTTCTGAATTTATTCTTTTGTTTGATCTTCCTCCGTTATGTCTCTCTTTACTACTATATATGCGAGTTTCTGTGAGGATATAGACCTATCCGATTAAGAGGCATCCTGACATCCAAATTAGGAGCAAGAAGCAAAGAATGATAAGTTTATCAATCATGAGGATACTGAAGAAGATATCAACTCTAAAGCTGATTCAAGTACTTAATATATTTAACATTTTAAGTTTGTTAAATATTCATTAACTTCTATATCGTATTGTTTTGAACTAGTTGATGAGACAAAAAAGACGATGTTCGAAAAGAAAAAGGCCATCATGAAATAATCGTGGTTGCACAACCCTTTATTAACTTAAAGCTACTCTAAATTTTGACGGTTTTTGATAATTATAAGACGTCGACGTCAACTTCGATACGGAAAACGACGACTACGGAAGAGACCGAGAGGTTAACGAAGTTTTCAAAACAAACAAACGGATAGTCCTTTGTTGGTTCTTGGTCTCCGAAATCCATTGGTTTCGAGTTATCATGAAACCGTATGGTTGCACACCGACTACTCTAACTGAAAACTGCTCGTATATTTGATTGTCAACCCCATAATATCCATTTTGAAATAATAAGTGGACGGCTAGCTTGTTTTAGAATATACCCTATTTCGCTCCCGGTCTAACATCGAACCTAGTGTTTTTGGAGGGTTGTGTCCGCGAGTTCGAGACTCATTTGTGTCATGATCTTGCAAGCTCCTCGGTGCCTAAATCGAAACACAAAAGAGCCTTCTCTCATCTTGTTTTCTAATGAATTTAATTTTCTAAATTTATTCTTTTTTTCTTTATCTTCCTCCATTATGTCTCTCTTTACTACTATATATGTGAGTTTCTGTGAGGATATCGACCAATCCGATTAAGAGGCATCCTAACATCCAAATTAGGAGAAAGAAGCACAGAATGATAAGTTTATCAATCGTGAGGATCCTGAAGAAGACATCGACTCTAAAGCTGATTCAAGTTCTTAATATATTTAACATTTTAAGTTTTTTAAATATTCAATAACTTCTATATAGTATTGTTTTAAACTAGTTAAAAGACGATATTCGAAAAGAAAAAAGCCATCATGAAAAAATCATGGTTGCACAACCCTTTCGTAACTTAAAACTACTCTAAATTTTGATGGTTTTTGATAATTAAAAGACGTCGATGTCAACTTCGATACGGAAAACGACGACTACTAGAAGAGACGAGTGGTTAAGCGAAGTTTTCAAAACAGACAAACTGATAGGCCTTTGTTGGTTCTTGGTCTCCGAAATCCATAGGTTTCGAGTTATCATGAAATTGTATGGTTGCACACCGACTTCTCTAACTGAAACGGCTCGTATATTTGATTGTCAACTCCATAATATCCATTTTGAATTGATAAGAGGACGGCCGGCTTGTTTTAGAATATACCCTATTTCGCTCCCGCTCTAACCTCGAAACTAGTGTTTTTGGAGGGTTGTTTCCGCCGTTCGAGGCTCATTTGTGTCATGATCTAGCTAGCTTTTAGTGCCTAAATCGAAATACAAAAGAGCCTTCTCTCATCTTGTTTGCTAATGAGTTTAATTTTCTGAATTTATTCTTTTGTTTGATCTTCCTCCGTTATGTCTCTCTTTACTACTATATATGCGAGTTTCTGTGAGGATATAGACCTATCCGATTAATAGGCATCCTGACATCCAAATTAGGAGCAAGAAGCAAAGAATGATAAGTTTATCAATCATGAGGATACGAAGAAGATATCAACTCTAAAGCCGATTCAAGTACTTAATATATTTAACATTTTAAGTTTGTTAAATATTCATTAACTTCTATATCGTATTGTTTTGAACTAGTTGATGAGACAAAAAAGACGATGTTCGAAAAGAAAAAGGCCATCATGAAATAATCGTGGTTGCAAAACCCTTTATTAACTTAAAACTACTCTAAATTTTGACGGTTTTTGATAATTATAAGACGTCGACGTCAACTTCGATACGGAAAACGACGACTACCGGAAGAGACTGAGAGGTTAACAGAAGTTTTCAAAACAAACAAACGGATAGTCCTTTGTTGGTTCTTGGTCTCCGAAATCCATTGGTTTCGAGTTATCATGAAACTGTATGGTTGCACACCGACTACTCTAACTGAAAACTGCTCGTATATTTGATTGTCAACCCCATAATATCCATTTTGAAATAATAAGTGGACGGCTAGCTTGTTTTAGAATATACCCTATTTCGCTCCCGGTCTAACATCGAACCTAGTGTTTTTGGAGGGTTGTGTCCGTAGTTCGAGACTCATTTGTGTCATGATCTTGCAAGCTCCTCAGTCCCTAAATCGAAACACAAAAGAGCCTTCTCTCATCTTGTTTTCTAATGAATTTAATTTTCTAAATTTATTCTTTTTTCTTTATCTTCCTCCATTATGTCTCTCTTTACTACTATATATGTGAGTTTCTGTGAGGATATCGACCAATCCGATTAAGAGGCATCCTAACATCCAAATTAGGAGAGAGAAGCACAGAATGATAAGTTTATCAATCGTGAGGATCTCGAAGAAGACATCGACTCTAAAGCCGATTCAAGTTCTTAATATATTTAACATTTTAAGTTTTTTAAATATTCAATAACTTCTATATAGTATTGTTTTAAACTAGTTAAAAGACGATATTCGAAAAGAAAAAAGCCATCATGAAAAAATCATGGTTGCACAACCCTTTCGTAACTTAAAACTACTCTAAATTTTGATGGTTTTTGATAATTAAAAGACGTCGATGTCAACTTCGATACGGAAAACGACGACTACTAGAAGAGACTGAGTGGTTAACTGAAGTTTTCAAAACAGACAAACTGATAGGCCTTTGTTGGTTCTTGGTCTCCGAAATCCATAGGTTTCGAGTTATCATGAAATTGTATGGTTGCACACCGACTTCTCTAACTGAAACGGCTCGTATATTTGATTGTCAACTCCATAATATCCATTTTGAATTGATAAGAGGACGGCCAGCTTGTTTTAGAATATACCCTATTTCGCTCCCGCTCTAACCTCGAAACTAGTGTTTTTGGAGGGTTGTTTCCGCTGTTCGAGGCTCATTTGTGTCATGATCTAGCTAGCTTTTAGTGCCTAAATCGAAATACAAAAGAGCCTTCTCTCATCTTGTTTGCTAATGAGTTTAATTTTCTGAATTTATTCTTTTGTTTGATCTTCCTCCGTTATGTCTCTCTTTACTACTATATATGCGAGTTTCTGTGAGGATATAGACCTATCCGATTAATAGGCATCCTGACATCCAAATTAGGAGCAAGAAGCAAAGAATGATAAGTTTATCAATCATGAGGATACGAAGAAGATATCAACTCTAAAGCCGATTCAAGTACTTAATATATTTAACATTTTAAGTTTGTTAAATATTCATTAACTTCTATATCGTATTGTTTTGAACTAGTTGATGAGACAAAAAAGACGATGTTCGAAAAGAAAAAGGCCATCATGAAATAATCGTGGTTGCAAAACCCTTTATTAACTTAAAACTACTCTAAATTTTGACGGTTTTTGATAATTATAAGACGTCGACGTCAACTTCGATACGGAAAACGACGACTACGGAAGAGACTGAGAGGTTAACAGAAGTTTTCAAAACAAACAAACGGATAGTCCTTTGTTGGTTCTTGGTCTCCGAAATCCATTGGTTTCGAGTTATCATGAAAATGTATGGTTGCACACCGACTCCTCTAACTGAAAACTGCTCGTATATTTGATTGTCAACTCCATAATATCTATTTTGAAATAATAAGTGGACGGCTAGCTTGTTTTAGAATATACCCTATTTTGCTCCCGCTCTAACATCGAACCTAGTGTTTTTGGAGGGTTGTGTCCGCAGTTCGAGTGTCATGATCTTGCAAGCTCCTCAGTGCCTAAATCGAAACACAAAAGAGCCTTCTCTCATCTTGTTTTCTAATGAATTTAATTTTCTAAATTTATTCTTTTTTCTTTATCTTCCTCCATTATGTCTCTCTTTACTACTATATATGTGAGTTTCTGTGAGGATATCGACCTATCCGATTAAGAGGCATCCTAACATCCAAATTAGGAGAAAGAAGCACAAAATGATAAGTTTATCAATCGTGAGGATCCTGAAGAAGACATCGACTCTAAAGCTGATTCATGTTCTTAATATATTTAACATTTTAAGTTTGTTAAATATTCATTAACTTCTATATCGTATTGTTTTAAACTAGTTAAAAGACGATGTTCGAAAAGAAAAAAGCCATCATGAAAAAATCATGGTTGCACAACCCTTTCGTAACTTAAAACTACTCTAAATTTTGATGGTTTTTGATAATTAAAAGACGTCGACGTCAACTTCGATACGGAAAACGACGACTACTAGAAGAGACTGAGTGGTTAACTGAAGTTTTCAAAACAGACAAACTGATAGGCCTTTGTTGGTTCTTGGTCTCCGAAATCCATAGGTTTCGAGTTATCATGAAATTGTATGGTTGCACACCGACTTCTCTAACTGAAACGGCTCATACATTTGATTGTCAACTCCATAATATCCATTTTGAATTGATAAGAGGACGGCCAGCTTGTTTTAGAATATACCCTATTTCGCTCCCGCTCTAACCTCGAAACTAGTGTTTTTGGAGGGTTGTTTCCGCTGTTCGAGGCTCATTTGTGTCATGATCTAGCTAGCTTTTAGTGCCTAAATCGGAATACAAAAGAGCCTTCTCTCATCTTTTTTGCTAATGAGTTTAATTTTCTGAATTTATTCTTTTGTTTGATCTTCCTCCGTTATGTCTCTCTTTACTACTATATATGCGAGTTTCTGTGAGGATATAGACCTATCCGATTAAGAGGCATCTTGACATCCAAATTAGGAGCAAGAAGCAAAGAATGATAAGTTTATCAATCATGAGGATACTGAAGAAGATATCAACTCTAAAGCTGATTCAAGTACTTAATATATTAAACATTTTAAGTTTGTTAAATATTCATTAACTTCTATATCGTATTGTTTTGAACTAGTTGATGAGACAAAAAAGACGATGTTCGAAAAGAAAAAGGCCATCATGAAATAATCGTGGTTGCACAACCCTTTATTAACTTAAAACTACTGTAAATTTTGAAGGTTTTTGATAATTAAAAGACGTCAACGTCAACTTCGATACGGAAAACGACGACTACTAGAAGAGACTGAGTGGTTAACTGAAGTTTTCAAAACAGACAAACTGAGAGGCCTTTGTTGGTTCTGGGTCTCCGAAATCCATAAGTTTCGAGTTATCATGAAATTGTATGGTTGCACACCGACTTCTCTAACTGAAAACTGCTCGTATATTTAATTGTCAACTCCATAATATCCATTTTGAATTGATAAGAGGACGGCTAACTTGTTTTAGAATATACCCTTTTTCACTCTCGCTCTAACCTCGAAACTAGTGTTTTTGGAGGGTTGTTTCCGCTGTTCGAGGCTCATTTGTGTCATGATCTAGCTAGCTCTTTAGTGCCTAAATCGAAATAGAAAAGAGCCTTCTCACATCTTGTTTGCTAATGAATTTAATTTTCTAAATTTATTCTTTTGTTTGATCTTCCTCCGTTATGTCTCTCTTTACTACTATATATGTGAGTTTCTGTGAGGATAATGACCTATCTGATTAAGAAGCATCCCGACATCCAAATTAGGAGCAAGAAGCAAAGAATGATAAGTTTATCAATTATGAGGATCCTAAAGAAGATATCAACTCTAAAGCTGATTCAAGTACTTAATATATTTAACATTTTAAGTTTGTTAAATATTCATTAACTTCTATATCTTATTGTTTTGAACTAGTTGATGAGACAAAAGAGACGATGTGCGAAAAGAAAAAGGCCATCATGAAATAATCGTGGTTGCACAACCCTTTATTAACTTAAAACTACTCTAAATTTTGACGGTTTTTGATAATTAAAAGACGTCAACGTCAACTTCGATACGGAAAACGACGACTACCGGAAGAGACTGAAAGGTTAACAGAAGTTTTCAAAACAAACAAACGGATAGGCCTTTGTTGGTTCTTGGTCTCCGAAATCCATAGGTTTCGAGTTATCATGAAAATTTATGGTTGCACACCGACTCCTCTAACCGAAAACTGCTCGTATATTTGATTGTCAACTCCATAATATCCATTTTGAAATAATAAGTGGTCGGCTAGCTTGTTTTAGAATATACCCTATTTCGCTCCCGCTCTAACCTCGAAACTAGTGTTTTTGGAGGGTTGTGTCCGCAGTTCGAGGCTCGTTTGTGTCATGATCTTGCAAGCTCCTCAGTGCCTAAATCGAAACACAAAAGAGCCTTCTCTCATCTTGTTTTCTAATGAATTTAATTTTCTAAATTTATTCTTTTTTCTTTATCTTCCTCCATTATGTCTCTCTTTACTACTATATATGTGAGTTTCTGTGAGGATATCGACCTATCCGATTAAGAGGCATCCTAACATCCAAATTAGGAGAAAGAAGCACAGAATGATAAGTTTATCAATCGTGAGGATCCTGAAGAAGACATCGACTCTAAAGCTGATTGAAGTTCTTAATATATTTAACATTTTAAGTTTGTTAAATATTCATTAACTTCTATATCGTATTGTTTTAAACTAGTTAGAAGACAATGTTCGAAAAGAAAAAAGCAATCATGAAAAAATCATGGTTGCACAACCCTTTCGTAACTTAAAACTACTCTAAATTTTGATGGTTTTTGATAATTAAAAGACGTCGACGTCAACTTCGATACGGAAAACGACGACTACTAGAAGAGACTGAGTGGTTAACTGATGTTTTCAAAACGGACAAACTTATAGGCCTTTGTTGGTTCTTGGTCTCCGAAATCCATAGGTTTCGAGTTATCATGAAATTGTATGGTTGCACACCGACTTCTCTAACTGAAACGGCTCGTACATTTGATTGTCAACTCCATAATATCCATTTTGAATTGATAAGAGGACGGCCGGCTTGTTTTAGAATATACCCTATTTCGCTCCCGCTCTAACCTCGAAACTAGTGTTTTTGGAGGGTTGTTTCCGTTGTTCGAGGCTCATTTGTGTCATGATCTAGCTAGCTTTTAGTGCCTAAATCGGAATACAAAAGAGCCTTCTCTCATCTTTTTTGCTAATGAGTTTAATTTTCTGAATTTATTCTTTTGTTTGATCTTCCTCCGTTATGTCTCTCTTTACTACTATATATGCGAGTTTCTGTGAGGATATAGACCTATCCGATTAAGAGGCATCTTGACATCCAAATTAGGAGCAAGAAGCAAAGAATGATAAGTTTATCAATCATGAGGATGCGAAGAAGATATCAACTCTAAAGCTGATTCAAGTACTTAATATATTAAACATTTTAAGTTTGTTAAATATTCATTAACTTCTATATCGTATTGTTTTGAACTAGTTGATGAGACAAAAAAGACGATGTTCGAAAAGAAAAAGGCCATCATGAAATAATCGTGGTTGCACAACCCTTTATTAACTTAAAACTACTGTAAATTTTGAAGGTTTTTGATAATTAAAAGACGTCAACGTCAACTTCGATACGGAAAACGACGACTACTAGAAGAGACTGAGTGGTTAACTAAAGTTTTCAAAACAGACAAACTGAGAGGCCTTTGTTGGTTCTGGGTCTCCGAAATACATAAGTTTCGAGTTATCATGAAATTGTATGGTTGCACACCGACTTCTCTAACTGAAAACTGCTCGTATATTTGATTGTCAACTCCATAATATCCATTTTGAATTGATAAGAGGACGGCTAACTTGTTTTAGAATATACCCTTTTTCACTCTCGCTCTAACCTCGAAACTAGTGTTTTTGGAGGGTTGTTTCCGCTGTTCGAGGCTCATTTGTGTCATGATCTAGCTAGCTCTTTAGTGCCTAAATCGAAATAGAAAAGAGCCTTCTCACATCTTGTTTGCTAATGAATTTAATTTTCTAAATTTATTCTTTTGTTTGATCTTCCTCCGTTATGTCTCTCTTTACTACTATATATGTGAGTTTCGTGAGGATAATGACCTATCTGATTAAGAAGCATCCCGACATCCAAATTAGGAGCAAGAAGCAAAGAATGATAAGTTTATCAATTATGAGGATCCTAAAGAAGATATCAACTCTAAAGCTGATTCAAGTACTTAATATATTTAACATTTTAAGTTTGTTAAATATTCATTAACTTCTATATCTTATTGTTTTGAACTAGTTGATGAGACAAAAGAGACGATGTGCGAAAAGAAAAAGGCCATAGTGAAATAATCGTGGTTGCACAACCCTTTATTAACTTAAAACTACTCTAAATTTTGACGGTTTTTGATAATTAAAAGACGTCAACGTCAACTTCGATACGGAAAACGACGACTACCGGAAGAGACTGAAAGGTTAACGAAGTTTTCAAAACAAACAAACGGATAGGCCTTTGTTGGTTCTTGGTCTCCGAAATCCATAGGTTTCGAGTTATCATGAAAATTTATGGTTGCACACCGACTCCTCTAACCGAAAACTGCTCGTATATTTGATTGTCAACTCCATAATATCCATTTTGAAATAATAAGTGGTCGGCTAGCTTGTTTTAGAATATACCCTATTTCGCTCCCGCTCTAACCTCGAAACTAGTGTTTTTGGAGGGTTGTGTCCGCAGTTCGAGGCTCGTTTGTGTCATGATCTTGCAAGCTCCTCAGTGCCTAAATCGAAACACAAAAGAGCCTTCTCTCATCTTGTTTTCTAATGAATTTAATTTTCTAAATTTATTCTTTTTTCTTTATCTTCCTCCATTATGTCTCTCTTTACTACTATATATGTGAGTTTACGTGAGGATATCGACCTATCCGATTAAGAGGCATCCTAACATCCAAATTAGGAGAAAGAAGCACGGAATGATAAGTTTATCAATCGTGAGGATCCTGAAGAAGACATCGACTCTAAAGCTGATTCAAGTTCTTAATATATTTAACATTTTAAGTTTGTTAAATATTCATTAACTTCTATATCGTATTGTTTTAAACTAGTTAGAAGACAATGTTCGAAAAGAAAAAAGCAATCATGAAAAAAATCATGGTTGCACAACCCTTTCGTAACTTAAAACTACTCTAAATTTTGATGGTTTTTGATAAATAAAAGACGTCGACGTCAACTTCGATACGGAAAACGACGACTACTAGAAGAGACTGAGTGGTTAACTGAAGTTTTCAAAACAGACAAACTGATAGGCCTTTGTTGGTTCTTGGTCTCCGAAATCCATAGGTTTCGAGTTATCATGAAATTGTATGGTTGCACACCGACTTCTCTAACTGAAACGGCTCGTACATTTGATTGTCAACTCCATAATATCCATTTTGAATTGATAAGAGGACGGCCAGCTTGTTTTAGAATATACCCTATTTCGCTCTCGCTCTAACCTCGAAACTAGTGTTTTTGGAGGGTTGTTTTCGCTGTTCGAGGCTCATTTGTGTCATGATCTAGCTAGCTTTTAGTGCCTAAATCGGAATACAAAAGAGCCTTCTCTCATCGTTTTTGCTAATGAGTTTAATTTTCTGAATTTATTCTTTTGTTTGATCTTCCTCCGTTATGTCTCTCTTTACTACTATATATGCGAGTTTCTGTGAGGATATAGACCTATCCGATTAAGAGGCATCTTGACATCCAAATTAGGAGCAAGAAGCAAAGAATGATAAGTTTATCAATCATGAGGATACGAAGAAGATATCAACTCTAAAGCTGATTCAAGTACTTAATATATTAAACATTTTAAGTTTGTTAAATATTCATTAACTTCTATATCGTATTGTGTTGAACTAGTTGATGAGACAAAAAAGACGATGTTCGAAAAGAAAAAGGCCATCATGAAATAATCGTGGTTGCACAACCCTTTATTAACTTAAAACTACTGTAAATTTTGAAGGTTTTTGATAATTAAAAGACGTCAACGTCAACTTCGATACGGAAAACGACGACTACTAGAAGAGACGAGTGGTTAACCGAAGTTTTCAAAACGGACAACCGAGAGGCCTTTGTTGGTTCCGGGTCTCCGAAATCCATAAGTTTCGAGTTATCATGAAATTGTATGGTTGCACACCGACTTCTCTAACTGAAAACTGCTCGTATATTTGATTGTCAACTCCATAATATCCATTTTGAATTGATAAGAGGACGGCTAACTTGTTTTAGAATATACCCTTTTCCACTCGTCGCTCTAACCTCGAAACTAGTGTTTTTGGAGGGTTGTTTCCGCTGTTCGAGGCTCATTTGTGTCATGATCTAGCTAGCTCTTTAGTGCCTAAATCGAAATAGAAAAGAGCCTTCTCACATCTTGTTTGCTAATGAATTTAATTTTCTAAATTTATTCTTTTGTTTGATCTTCCTCCGTTATGTCTCTCTTTACTACTATATATGTGAGTTTCCGTGAGGATAATGACCTATCTGATTAAGAAGCATCCTGACATCCAAATTAGGAGCAAGAAGCAAAGAATGATAAGTTTATCAATTATGAGGATCCTAAAGAAGATATCAACTCTAAAGCTGATTCAAGTACTTAATATATTTAACATTTTAAGTTTGTTAAATATTCATTAACTTCTATATCTTATTGTTTTGAACTAGTTGATGAGACAAAAGAGACGATGTGCGAAAAGAAAAAGGCCATCATGAAATAATCGTGGTTGCACAACCCTTTATTAACTTAAAACTACTCTAAATTTTGACGGTTTTTGATAATTAAAAGACGTCAACGTCAACTTCGATACGGAAAACGACGACTACCGGAAGAGACTGAAAGGTTAACAGAAGTTTTCAAAACAAACAAACGGATAGGCCTTTGTTGGTTCTTGGTCTCCGAAATCCATAGGTTTCGAGTTATCATGAAAATTTATGGTTGCACACCGACTCCTCTAACTGAAAACTGCTCGTATATTTGATTGTCAACTCCATAATATCCATTTTGAAATAATAAGTGGTCGGCTAGCTTGTTTTAGAATATACCCTATTTCGCTCCCGCTCTAACCTCGAAACTAGTGTTTTTGGAGGGTTGTGTCCGCAGTTCGAGGCTCGTTTGTGTCATGATCTTGCTAGCTCCTCAATGCCTAAATCGAAATACAAAAGAGCCTTCTCTCATCTTGTTTTCTAATGAATTTAATTTTCTAAATTTATTCTTTTTTTTTATCTTCCTCCGTTATGTATCTCTTTACTACTATATATGTGAGTTTCTGTGAGGATATCGACCTATCCGATTAAGAGGCATCCCGACATCCAAATTAGGAGCAAGAAGCACAGAATGATAAGTTTATCAATCGTGAGGATCCTGAAGAAGACATCGACTCTAAAGCTAATTCAAGTACTTAATATATTTAACATTTTAAGTTTGTTAAATATTCATTAACTTCCATATCGTATTGTTTTAAACTAGTTGATGAGACAAAAAAGACGATGTTCGAAAAGAAAAAAGCCATCATGAAAAAATCATGGTTGCACAACCCTTTCGTAACTTAAAACTACTCTAAATTTTGATGGTTTTGATAATTAAAAGACGTCGACGTCAACTTCGATATGGAAAACGACGACTACTAGAAGAGACTGAGTGGTTAACTGAAGTTTTCAAAACAAACAAACGGATAGGCCTTTGTTTGTTCTTGGTCTCCTAAATCCATAGGTTTCGAGTTATCATGAAAATTTATGGTTGCACACCGACTCCTCTAACTGAAAACTGCTCGTATATTTGATTGTCAACTCCATAATATCCATTTTGAAATAATAAGTGGACGGCTAGCTTGTTTTAGAATATACCCTATTTCGCTCCCGCTCTAACCTCGAAACTAGTGTTTTTGGAGGGTTGTGTCTGCTGATCGAGGCTCATTTGTGTCATGATCTAGCGAGCTCTTTAGTGCCTAAATCGAAATACAAAAGAGCCTTCTCTCATCTTGTTTGCTAATGAATTTAATTTTCTGAATTTATTCTTTTGTTTGATCTTCCTCCGTTATGTCTCTCTTTACTACTATATATGCGAGTTTCTGTGAGGATATCGACCTATCCGATTAAGAGGGATCTTGATATCCAAATTAGGAGCAAGAAGCAAAGAATGATATGTTTATCAATCATGAGGATCCTGAAGAAGACATCGACTCTAAAGCTGATTCAAGTACTTAATATATTTTTCATTTTAAGTTTGTTAAATATTCATTAACTTTTATATCTTATTGTTTTGAACTAGTTGATGAGACAAAAAAGAAGATGTCCGAAAAGAAAAAATCCATCATGAAAAAATCATGGTTGCGTAACCCTTTCTTAACTTAAAACTACTCTAAATTTTGATGGGTTTTGATAACTAAAAGACGTCGACGTCAACTTCGATATGGAAAACGACGACTACCAGAAGAGACTGAGAGGTTAACAGAAGTTTTCAAAGCAAACAAACGGATAGGCCTTTGTTTGTTCTTGGTCTCCAAATCCATAGGTTTCGAGTTATCATGAAAATATAAGGTTGCACGCCGACTTCTCTAACTGAAAACTGCTTGTATATCTTATTGTCAACTCCATAATATCCATTTTCAATTAATAAGAGGACGGTTAGCTTGTTTTAGAATATACCCTATTTCGCTCCCACTCTAACCTCGAAACTAGTGTTTTGGAGGGTTGTGTCCGCAGTTCGAGGCTCACTTGTGTCATGATCTTGCTAGCTCCTCAGTGCCTAAATCGAAATACAAAAGTGCCTTCTCTCATCTTGTTTTCTAATGAATTTAATGTTCTGAATTTATTCTTTTGTTTGATCTTCCTCTGTTACGTCTCTCTTTACTACTATATATGCGAGTTGCTATGAGGATGTGGACCTATCCAATTAAGAGGCATCATGATATCCAAATTAGGAGCAAGAAGCAAAGAATGATAAGTTTATCAATCATGAGGATCCTGAAGAAGACATCGACTCTAAAGCTGATTCAAGTACATAATATATTTTTTATTTTAAGTTTGTTAAATATTCATTAACTTCTATATCGTATTGTTTTGAACTATTTCATGAGACAAAAAAGACGATGTTCGAAAAGAAAAAAGCCATCATAAAAAATCATGGTTGCATAACCCTTTCTTAACTTAAAACTACTCTAAATTTTGATTGGTTTTGATAATTAAAAGACGTCGACGTCAACTTCGATATGGAAAACGACGACTACCAGAAGAGAGTGAGAGGTTAACAGAAGTTTTCAAAGCAGACAAACGGATAGGCCTTTCTTTGTTCTTGGTCTCCAAATCCATAGGTTTTGAGTTATCATGAAAATATAAGGTTGCATTCCGACTTCTCTAACAGAAAACTGCTCGTATATCTGGTTGTCAACTCCATAATATCCATTTTGAATTAATAAGAGGACGGCTAGCTTCTTTTAGAATATACCCTATTTCGCTCCCGCTCTAACCTCGAAACTAGTGTTTTTGGAGGGTTGTGTCCGCTGATCGAGGATCATTTGGGTCACGATCTAGCTAGCTCCTCAATGCCTAAATCGAAATACGAAAGTGCCTTCTCTATCTTGTTTTCTAATGAATTTAATGTTTTGAATTTATTCTTTTGTTTGATCTTCCTCTGTTATGTCTCTCTTTACTACTATATATGCGAGTTGCTATGAGAATATCGACCTATCCAATTAAGAGGCATCCTGATATCCAAATTAGGAGCAAGAAGCGAAGAATGATAAGTTTATCAATCATGAGGATCCTGAAGAAGACATGAACTCTAAAGCTGATTCAAGTACATAATATATTTTTCATTTTAAGTTTGGTAAATATTCATTAACTTCTATATCATATTGTTTTGAACTATTCGATGAGACAAAAAAGACGATGTTCGAAAAGAAAAAAGCCATCATGAAAAAATCATGGTTGCATAACCTTTTCTTAACTTAAAACTACTCTAAATTTTGATAGTTTTTGATAATTAAAAGACGTCAACGTCAACTTTGATATGGAAAACGATGACTACTAGAAGAGACTGAGAGGTTAACAGAAGTTTTCAAAGCAGACAAACGGATAGGCCTTTGTTTGTTCTTGGTCTCCAAATCCATAGGTTTCGAGTTATCATGAAAATATAAGGTTGCACACCGACTTCTCTAACTGAAAACTGCTCGTATATCTGATTTTCAACTCCATAATATCCATTTTGAATTGATAAGAGGACGGCTAACTTGTTTTAGAATATACCCTTTTTCGCTCTCGCTCTAACCTCGAAACTAGTGTTTTTGGAGGGTTGTTTCTGCTGTTCGAGGCTCATTTGTGTCATGATCTAGCTAGCTCTTTAGTGCCTAAATCGAAATAGAAAAGAGCCTTCTCACATATTATTTGCTAATGAATTTAATTTTCTAAATTTATTCTTTTGTTTGATCTTCCTCCGTTATGTCTCTCTTTACTACTATATATGCGAATTGCTATGAGAATATCGACCTATCCAATTAAGAGGCATCCTGATATCCAAATTAGGAGTAAGATGCGAAGAATGATAAGTTTATCAATCATGAGGATCCTGAAGAAGACATGAACTCTAAAGCTGATTCAAGTACATAATATATTTTTCATTTTAAGTTTGTTAAATATTCATTAACTTCTATATCATATTGTTTTGAACTATTCGATGAGACAAAAAAGACGATGTTCGAAAAGAAAAAAGCCATCATGAAAAAGTCATGGTTGCATAACCTTTTCTTAACTTAAAACTACTCTAAATTTTGATAGTTTTTGATAATCAAAAGACTTCAATGTCAACTTTGATATGGAAAAGGATGACTACTAGAAGAGACTGAGAGGTTAACAGAAGTTTTCAAAGCAAACAAACGGATAGGCCTTTGTTTGTTCTTGGTCTCCGAAATCCATAGGTTTCGAGTTATCATGAAAATATAAGGTTGCACACCGACTTCTCTAACTGAAAACTGCTCGTATATCTGATTTTCAACTCCATAATATCTATTTTGAATTAATAAGAGACGGCTAGCTTGTTTTAGAATATACCCTATTTCGCTCCCACTCTAACCTCAAAACTACTATTTTTGGAGGGTTGTGTCCGTAGTTCGAGGCTCACTTGTGTCATGATAAGCTCCTCAGTGCCTAACTCGAAACTAGTGTTTTTGGAGGGTTGTGTCCGTAGTTCGAAGCTCACTTGTGTCATGATCTTGCTAGCTCCTCAGTGCCTAAATCGAAATACAAAAGACCCTTCTCTTATCTTGTTTTCTAATGAATTTAATGTTCTGATTTTATTCTTTTGTTTGATCTTCCTCCGTTATGTCTCTCTTTACTACTATATATACGATTTGCTGTGAGGATATCGACCTATCCGATTAAGAGGCATCCTGATATACAAATTAGGAGCAAGAAGCAAAGAATGATAAGTTTATCAATCATGACGATCCTGACGAAGACATCGACTCAAAAGCTGATTCCAGTACTTAATATATTTTTAATTTTAAGTTTGTTAAATATTCATTAACTTCTATATCGTATTGTTTTGAACTAGTCGATGAGACAAAAAAGACGATGTTCGAAAAGAAAAAAGCCATCATGAAAAAATCATGGTTGCAAAACCCTTTCTTAACATAAAACTACTCTAAATTTTGATGGTTTTTGATAATTAAAACACGTCGATGTCAACTTTGATACGGAAAACGACGACTACCAGAAGGGACTGAGAGGTTAACAGAAGTTTTCAAAGCAGACAAACGGATAGGCCTTTGTTTGTTCTTGGTCTCCGAAATCCATAGGTTTCGAGTTATCATGAAAATATAACGTTGCACACCTACTTCTCTAACTGAAAACTGCTCGTATATCTGATTGTCAACTCCATAATATCCATTTTGAATTGAGACGAGGACGGCTAGCTTGATTTAGAATATACCCTATTTCGCTCCCACTCTAACCTCAAAACTACTATTTTTGGAGGGTTGTGTCCGTAGTTCGAGGCTCACTTGTGTCATGATAAGCTCCTCAGTGCCTAACTCGAAACTAGTGTTTTTGGAGGGTTGTGTCCGCAGTTCGAAGCTCACTTGTGTCATGATTTTGCTAGCTCCTCAGTGTTTAAATCGAAATACAAAAGACCCTTCTCTTATCTTGTTTTCTAATGAATTTAATGTTCTAATTTTATTCTTTTGTTTGATCTGCCTCCGTTATGTCTCTCTTTACTACTATATATGTGAGTTGCTGTGAGGATATCGACCTATCCGATTAAGAGGGATCCTGATATCCAAATTAGGAGCAAGAAGCAAAGAATGATATGTTTATCAATCATGAGGATCTGAAGAAGACATCGACTCTAAAGCCGATTCAAGTACTTAATATATTTAACATTTTAAGTTTGTTAAATATTCATTAACTTCTATATCGTATTGTTTTAAACTAGTTGATGAGACAAAAAAGACGATGTTCGAAAAGAAAAAAGCCATCATGAAAAAATCATAGTTGCACAACCCTTTCGTAACTTAAAACTACTCTAAATTTTGATGGTTTTTGATAATTAAAAGACGTCGACGTCAACTTCGATACGGAAAACGACGACTACTAGAAGAGACTGAGTGGTTAACTGAAGTTTTCAAAACAAACAAACAGATAGGCCTTTGTTTGTTCTTGGTCTCCGAAATCCATAGGTTTCGAGTTATCATGAAATTGTATTGTTGCACACCGACTTCTCTAACTGAAACTGCTCGTATATTTGATTGTCAACTCCATAATATCCATTTTCAATTGATAAGAGGACTTGCCAGCTTGTTTTAGAATATACTCTATTTCGCTCCCGTTCTAACCTCGAAACTAGTGTTTTTGGAGGGTTGTTTCCGCTGTTCGAGGCTCATTTGTGTCATGATCTAGTTAGCTCTTTAGTGCCTAAATCGAAATACAAAAGAGCCTTCTCTCATCTTGTTTGCTAATGAATTTAATTTTCTGAATTTATTCTTTTGTTGGATCTTCCTCCGTTATGTCTCTCTTTACTACTATATATGCGAGTTTCTGTGAGGATATTGACCTATCAGATTAAGAGGCATCCTGACATCCAAATTAGGAGCAAGAAGCAAAGAATGATAAGTTTATCAATCATGAGGATCTGAAGAAGATATCAACTCTAAAGCCGATTCAAGTACTTAATATATTTAACATTTTAAGTTTGTTAAATATTCATTAACTTCTATATCGTATTGTTTTGAACTAGTTGATGAGACAAAAAAGACGATGTTCGAAAAGAAAAAGGCCATCATGAAATAATCGTGGTTGCACAACCCTTTATTAACTTAAAACAACTCTAAATTTTGACGGTTTTTGATAATTATAAGACGTCGACGTCAACTTCGATACGGAAAACGACGACTACCGGAAGAGACTGAGAGGTTAACAGAAGTTTTCAAAACAAACAAACGGATAGGCCTTTGTTGGTTCTTGGCCTCCGAAATCCATAGGTTTCGAGTTATCATGAAAATATAAGGTTGCATGCCGACTTCTCTAACTGAAACTGCTCGTATATTTGATTGTCAACTCCATAATATCCATTTTGAATTGATAAGAGGACTTGCCAGCTTGTTTTAGAATATACTCTATTTCGCTCCCGCTCTAACCTCGAAACTAGTATTTTTGGAGGGTTGTGTCCGCAGTTCGAGGCTCATTTGTGTCATGATCTTGCTAGCACTTTAGTGCCTAAATCGAAACACAAAAGAGCCTTCTCTCATCTTGTTTGCTAATGAGTTTAATTTTCTGAATTTATTCTTTTGTTTGATCTTCCTCCGTTATGTCTCTCTTTACTAGTATATATGCGAGTTTCTGTGAGGATATAGACCTATCCGATTAAGAGGCATCCTGACATCCAAATTAGGAGCAAGAAGCAAAGAATGATAAGTTTATCAATCGTGACGATCCTGAAGAAGACATCGACTCTAAAGTCGATTCAAGTACTTGATATATTTAACATTTTAAGTTTGTTAAATATTCATTAACTTCTATATCGTATTGTTTTAAATTAGTTGATGAGACAAAAAAGACGATGTTCGAAAAGAAAAAAGCCATCATGAAAAAATCATGGTTGCACAACCCTTTCGTAACTTAAAACTACTCTAAATTTTGATGGTTTTTGTTAATTAAAGACGTCGGCGTCAACTTTGATACGGAAAACGACGACTAGTAGAAGAGACCGAGTGGTTAAGCGATGTTTTCAAAACAAACAAACGGATAGGCCTTTGTTTGTTCTTGGTCTCCGAAATCCATAGGTTTCGAGTTATCATGAAAATGTATGGTTGCACACCGACTCCTCTAACCGAAAACTGCTCGTATATTTGATTGTCAACTCCATAATATCCATTCTGAAATAATAAGTGGACAGCTAGCTTGTTTTAGAATATACCCTATTTCGCTCCCGCTCTAACCTCGAAACTAGTGTTTTTGGAGGGTTGTCTCCGCAGTTCGAGGCTCATTTGTGTCATGATTTTGCTAGCTGCTCAATGCCTAAATTGAAATACAAAAGGGCCTCCTCTCATCTTGTTGGCTAATGAATTTAATTTTCTAAATTTATTCTTTTGTTTGATCTTCCTCCGTTATGTCTCTCTTTACTACTATATATGTGAGTTTCTGTGAGGATATCGACCTATCCGATTAAGAGGGATCCTGATATCCAAATTAGGAGCAAGAAGCAAAGAATGATATGTTTATCAATCATGAGGATCCTGAAGAAGACATCGACTCTAAAGCTGATTCAAGTACTTCATATATTTAACATTTTAAGTTTCTTAAATATTCATTAACTTCTATATCGTATTGTTTTAAACTAGTTGATGACACAAAAAAGACGATGTTCGAAAAGAAAAAAGCCATCATGAAAAAATCATAGTTGCACAACCCTTTCGTAACTTAAAACTACTCTAAATTTTGATGGTTTTTGATAATTAAAAGACGTCGACGTCAATTTCGATACGGAAAACGACGACTACTAGAAGAGACGAGTGGTTAAGCGAAGTTTTCAAAACAAACAAACGGATAGGCCTTTGTTTGTTCTTGGTCTCCTAAATCCATAGGTTTCGAGTTATCATGAAAATGTATGGTTGCACACCGACTCCTCTAACCGAAAACTGCTCGTATATTTGATTGTCAACTCCATCATATCCATTCTGAAATAATAAGTGGACAGCTAGCTTGTTTTAGAATATACCCTATTTCGCTCCCGCTCTAACCTCGAAACTAGTGTTTTTGAAGGGTTGTGTCCGCAGTTCGAGGCTCATTTGTTTCATGATCTTGCTAGCTCCTCAATGCCTAAATCGAAATACAAAAGAGCCTCCTCTCATCTTGTTTTCTAATGAATTTAATTTTCTAAATTTATTCTTTTTTTTTATCTTCCTCCGTTATGTTTCTCTTTACTACTATATATGTGAGTTTCTGTGAGGATATCGACCTATCCGATTAAGAGGCATCCCGACATCCAAATTAGGAGCAAGAAGCACATAATGATAAGTTTATCAATCGTGACGATCCTGAAGAAGACATCGACTCTAAAGCTGATTCAAGTACTTGATATATTTAACATTTTAAGTTTGTTAAATATTCATTAACTTCTATATCGTATTGTTTTAAATTAGTTGATGAGACAAAAAAGACGATGTTCGAAAAGAAAAAAGCCATCATGAAAAAATCATGGTTGCACAACCCTTTCGTAACTTAAAACTACTCTAAATTTTGATGGTTTTTGTTAATTAAAGACGTCGGCGTCAACTTTGATACGGAAAACGACGACTACTAGAAGAGACTGAGTGGTTAAGCGATGTTTTCAAAACAAACAAACGGATAGGCCTTTGTTTGTTCTTGGTCTCCTAAATCCATAGGTTTCGAGTTATCATGAACATTTATGGTTGCACATCGACTCCTCTAACCGAAAACTCGCTCGTATATTTGATTGTCAACTCCATAATATCCATTTTGAAATAATAAGTGGACGGCTAGCTTGTTTTAGAATATACCCTATTTCGTTCCCGCTCTAACCTCGAAACTAGTGTTTTTGGAGGGTTGTGTCTGCTGATCGATGCGCATTTGTGTCATGATCTAGCGAGCTCTTCAGTGCCTAAATCGAAATACAAAAGAGCCTTCTCTCATCTTGTTTGCTAATGAATTTAATTTTTTACATTTATTCTTATGTTTGATCTTCCTCCGTTATGTCTCTCTTTACTACTATATATGTGAGTTTCTGTGAGGATATCGACCTATCCGATTAAGAGGGATCCTGATATCCAAATTAGGAGCAAGAATCAAAGAATGATATGTTTATCAATCATGAGGATCTCGAAGAAGACATCGACTCTAAAGCCGATTCAAGTACTTAATATATTTAACATTTTAAGTTTGTTAAATATTCATTAACTTCTATATCGTATTGTTTTAAACTAGTTGATGAGACAAAAAAGACGATGTTCGAAAAGAAAAAAGCCATCATGAAAAAATCATAGTTGCACAACCCTTTCGTAACTTAAAACTACTCTAAATTTTGATGGTTTTTGATAATTAAAAGACGTCGACGTCAACTTCGATACGGAAAACGACGACTACTAGAAGAGACTGAGTGGTTAACTGCAGTTTTCAAAACAAACAAACGGATAGGCCTTTGTTTGTTCTTGGTCTCCTAAATCCATAGGTTTCGAGTTATCATGAAAATGTATGGTTGCACACCGACTCCTCTAACTGAAAACTGCTCGTATATTTGATTGTCAACTCCATCATATCCATTCTGAAATAATAAGTGGACAGCTAGCTTGTTTTAGAATATACCCTATTTCGCTCCCGCTCTAACCTCGAAACTAGTGTTTTTGAAGGGTTGTTTCCGCGAGTTCGAGGCTCATTTGTTTCATGATCTTGCTAGCTCCTCAATGCCTAAATCGAAATACAAAAGAGCCTCCTCTCATCTTGTTTTCTAATGAATTTAATTTTCTAAATTTATTCTTTTTTTTAATCTTCCTCCGTTATGTTTCTCTTTACTACTATATATGTGAGTTTCTGTGAGGATATCGACCTATCCGATTAAGAGGCATCCTGACATCCAAATTAGGAGCAAGAAGCACAGAATGATAAGTTTATCAATCGTGACGATCCTGAAGAAGACATCGACTCTAAAGCTGATTCAAGTACTTGATATATTTAACATTTTAAGTTTGTTAAATATTCATTAACTTCTATATCGTATTGTTTTAAATTAGTTGATGAGACAAAAAAGACGATGTTCAAAAAGAAAAAAGCCATCATGAAAAAATCATGGTTGCACAACCCTTTCGTAACTTAAAACTACTCTAAATTTTGATGGTTTTTGTTAATTAAAGACGTCGGCGTCAACTTCGATACGGAAAACGACGACTACTAGAAGAGACTGAGTGGTTAACTGATGTTTTCAAAACAAACAAACGGATAGGCCTTTGTTTGTTCTTGGTCTCCTAAATCCATAGGTTTCGAGTTATCATGAACATTTATGGTTGCACATCGACTCCTCTAACCGAAAACTGCTCGTATATTTGATTGTCAACTCCATAATATCCATTTTGAAATAATAAGTGGACGGCTAGCTTGTTTTAGAATATACCCTATTTCGTTCCCGCTCTAACCTCGAAACTAGTGTTTGTGGAGGGTTGTGTCTGCTGATCGATGCTCATTTGTGTCATGATCTAGCGAGCTCTTCAGTGCCTAAATCGAAATACAAAAGAGCCTTCTCTCATCTTGTTTTCTAATGAATTTAATGTTCTGAATTTATTCTTTTGTTTGATCTTCTCCGTTATGTCTCTCTTTACAAGTATATATGCGAGTTTCTGTGAGGATATAGACCTATCCGATTAAGAGGCATCCTGACATCCAAATTAGGAGCAAGAAGCAAAGAATGATAAGTTTATCAATCGTGACGATCCTGAAGAAGACATCGACTCTAAAGCTGATTCAAGTACTTGATATATTTAACATTTTAAGTTTGTTAAATATTCATTAACTTCTATATCGTATTGTTTTAAATTAGTTGATGAGACAAAAAAGACGATGTTCGAAAAGAAAAAAGCCATCATGAAAAAATCATGGTTGCACAACCCTTTCGTAACTTAAAACTACTCTAAATTTTGATGGTTTTTGTTAATTAAAGACGTCGGCGTCAACTTTGATACGGAAAACGACGACTAGTAGAAGAGACTGAGTGGTTAACTGATGTTTTCAAAACAAACAAACGGATAGGCCTTTGTTTGTTCTTGGTCTCCGAAATCCATAGGTTTCGAGTTATCATGAAAATGTATGGTTGCACACCGACTCCTCTAACTGAAAACTGCTCGTATATTTGATTGTCAACTCCATAATATCCATTCTGAAATAATAAGTGGACGGCTAGCTTGTTTTAGAATATACCCTATTTCGCTCCCGCTCTAACCTCGAAACTAGTGTTTTTGGAGGGTTGTCTCCGCGGTTCGAGGCTCATTTGTGTCATGATTTTGCTAGCTGCTCAATGCCTAAATTGAAATACAAAAGGGCCTCCTCTCATCTTGTTGGCTAATGAATTTAATTTTCTAAATTTATTCTTTTGTTTGATCTTCCTCCGTTATGTCTCTCTTTACTACTATATATGTGAGTTTCGTGAGGATATCGACCTATCCGATTAAGAGGGATCCCGATATCCAAATTAGGAGCAAGAAGCAAAGAATGATATGTTTATCAATCATGAGGATCCTGAAGAAGACATCGACTCTAAAGCTGATTCAAGTACTTCATATATTTAACATTTTAAGTTTCTTAAATATTCATTAACTTCTATATCGTATTGTTTTAAACTAGTTGATGACACAAAAAAGACGATGTTCGAAAAGAAAAAAGCCATCATGAAAAAATCATAGTTGCACAACCCTTTCGTAACTTAAAACTACTCTAAATTTTGATGGTTTTTGATAATTAAAAGACGTCGACGTCAATTTCGATACGGAAAACGACGACTACTAGAAGAGACTGAGTGGTTAACTGAAGTTTTCAAAACAAACAAACGGATAGGCCTTTGTTTGTTCTTGGTCTCCTAAATCCATAGGTTTCGAGTTATCATGAAAATGTATGGTTGCACACCGACTCCTCTAACCGAAAACCGCTCGTATATTTGATTGTCAACTCCATCATATCCATTCCGAAATAATAAGTGGACGGCTAGCTTGTTTTAGAATATACCCTATTTCGCTCCCGCTCTAACCTCGAAACTAGTGTTTTTGAAGGGTTGTGTCCGCAGATTCGAGGCTCATTTGTTTCATGATCTTGCTAGCTCCTCAATGCCTAAATCGAAATACAAAAGAGCCTCCTCTCATCTTGTTTTCTAATGAATTTAATTTTCTAAATTTATTCTTTTTTTTTATCTTCCTCCGTTATGTTTCTCTTTACTACTATATATGTGAGTTTCTGTGAGGATATCGACCTATCCGATTAAGAGGCATCCTGACATCCAAATTAGGAGCAAGAAGCACAGAATGATAAGTTTATCAATCGTGACGATCTCGAAGAAGACATCGACTCTAAAGTCGATTCAAGTACTTGATATATTTAACATTTTAAGTTTGTTAAATATTCATTAACTTCTATATCGTATTGTTTTAAATTAGTTGATGAGACAAAAAAGACGATGTTCGAAAAGAAAAAAGCCATCATGAAAAAATCATGGTTGCACAACCCTTTCGTAACTTAAAACTACTCTAAATTTTGATGGTTTTTGTTAATTAAAGACGTCGGCGTCAACTTTGATACGGAAAACGACGACTACTAGAAGAGAGCGAGTGGTTAAGCGATGTTTTCAAAACAAACAAACGGATAGGCCTTTGTTTGTTCTTGGTCTCCTAAATCCATAGGTTTCGAGTTATCATGAACATTTATGGTTGCACATCGACTCCTCTAACCGAAAACTGCTCGTATATTTGATTGTCAACTCCATAATATCCATTTTGAAATAATAAGTGGACGGCTAGCTTGTTTTAGAATATACCCTATTTCGTTCCCGCTCTAACCTCGAAACTAGTGTTTTTGGAGGGTTGTGTCTGCTGATCGATGCGCATTTGTGTCATGATCTAGCGAGCTCTTCAGTGCCTAAATCGAAATACAAAAGAGCCTTCTCTCATCTTGTTTGCTAATGAATTTAATTTTTTACATTTATTCTTTTGTTTGATCTTCCTCCGTTATGTCTCTCTTTACTACTATATATGTGAGTTTCTGTGAGGATATCGACCTATCCGATTAAGAGGGATCCTGATATCCAAATTAGGAGCAAGAATCAAAGAATGATATGTTTATCAATCATGAGGATCTCGAAGAAGACATCGACTCTAAAGCTGATTCAAGTACTTAATATATTTAACATTTTAAGTTTGTTAAATATTCATTAACTTCTATATCGTATTGTTTTAAACTAGTTGATGAGACAAAAAAGACGATGTTCGAAAAGAAAAAAGCCATCATGAAAAAATCATAGTTGCACAACCCTTTCGTAACTTAAAACTACTCTAAATTTTGATGGTTTTTGATAATTAAAAGACGTCGACGTCAACTTCGATACGGAAAACGACGACTACTAGAAGAGACTGAGTGGTTAACTGAAGTTTTCAAAACAAACAAACGGATAGGCCTTTGTTTGTTCTTGGTCTCCTAAATCCATAGGTTTCGAGTTATCATGAAAATGTATGGTTGCACACCGACTCCTCTAACTGAAACTGCTCGTATATTTGATTGTCAACTCCATCATATCCATTCTGAAATAATAAGTGGACAGCTAGCTTGTTTTAGAATATACCCTATTTCGCTCCCGCTCTAACCTCGAAACTAGTGTTTTTGAAGGGTTGTTTCCGCAGTTCGAGGCTCATTTGTTTCATGATCTTGCTAGCTCCTCAATGCCTAAATCGAAATACAAAAGAGCCTCCTCTCATCTTGTTTTCTAATGAATTTAATTTTCTAAATTTATTCTTTTTTTTAATCTTCCTCCGTTATGTTTCTCTTTACTACTATATATGTGAGTTTCTGTGAGGATATCGACCTATCCGATTAAGAGGCATCCTGACATCCAAATTAGGAGCAAGAAGCACAGAATGATAAGTTTATCAATCGTGACGATCCTGAAGAAGACATCGACTCTAAAGCTGATTCAAGTACTTGATATATTTAACATTTTAAGTTTGTTAAATATTCATTAACTTCTATATCGTATTGTTTTAAATTAGTTGATGAGACAAAAAAGACGATGTTCAAAAAGAAAAAAGCCATCATGAAAAAATCATGGTTGCACAACCCTTTCGTAACTTAAAACTACTCTAAATTTTGATGGTTTTTGTTAATTAAAGACGTCGGCGTCAACTTCGATACGGAAAACGACGACTACTAGAAGAGACCGAGTGGTTAAGCGATGTTTTCAAAACAAACAAACGGATAGGCCTTTGTTTGTTCTTGGTCTCCTAAATCCATAGGTTTCGAGTTATCATGAACATTTATGGTTGCACATCGACTCCTCTAACCGAAAACTTGCTCGTATATTTGATTGTCAACTCCATAATATCCATTTTGAAATAATAAGTGGACGGCTAGCTTGTTTTAGAATATACCCTATTTCGTTCCCGCTCTAACCTCGAAACTAGTGTTTGTGGAGGGTTGTGTCCGCGATCGATGCTCATTTGTGTCATGATCTAGCGAGCTCTTCAGTGCCTAAATCGAAATACAAAAGAGCCTTCTCTCATCTTGTTTTCTAATGAATTTAATGTTCTGAATTTATTCTTTTGTTTGATCTTCTCCGTTATGTCTCTCTTTACAACTATATATGCGAGTTGCTGTGAGGATATCAACCTATGCGATTAAGAGGCATTCTGATATACAAATTAGGAGCAAGAAGCAAAGAATGATATGTTTATCAATCATGAGGATCCTGAAGAAGACATCGATTCTAAAGCTGATTCAAGTACTTAATATATTTTTCATTTTAAGTTTGTTAAATATTCATTAACTTCTATATCGTATTGTTTTAAACTAGTTGATGAGACAAAAAAGACGATGTTCGAAAAGAAAAAAGCCATCATGAAAAAATTATGGTTGCACAACCCTTTCATAACTTAAAACTACTCTAAATTTTGATGGTTTTTGATAATTAAAAGACGTCGATGTCAACTTTGATACGGAAAACGACGACTACTAGAAGAGACTGAGTGGTTAAGCGATGTTTTCAAAACAAACGAACGGATAGGCCTTTGTTTGTTCTTGGTCTCCGAAATCCATAGGTTTCGAGTTATCATGAAAATGTATGGTTGCACACCGACTCCTCTAACCGAAAACTTGCTCGTATATTTGATTGTCAACTCCATAATATCCATTCTGAAATAATAAGTGGACAGCTAGCTTGTTTTAGAATATACCCTATTTCGCTCCCGCTCTAACCTCGAAACTAGTGTTTTTGGAGGGTTGTGTCCGCGATTCGAGGCTCATTTGTGTCATGATTTTGCTAGCTCTTCAATGCCTAAATTGAAATACAAAAGGGCCTCCTCTCATCTTGTTTGCTAATGAATTTAATTTTCTAAATTTATTCTTTTGTTTGATCTTCCTCCGTTATGTCTCTCTTTACTACTATATATGTGAGTTTCGTGAGGATATCGACCTATCCGATTAAGAGGGATCCCGATATCCAAATTAGGAGCAAGAAGCAAAGAATGATATGTTTATCAATCATGAGGATCTGAAGAAGACATCGACTCTAAAGCCGATTCAAGTACTTAATATATTTAACATTTTAAGTTTGTTAAATATTCATTAACTTCTATATCGTATTGTTTTAAACTAGTTGATGAGACAAAAAAGACGATGTTCGAAAAGAAAAAAGCCATCATGAAAAAATCATAGTTGCACAACCCTTTCGTAACTTAAAACTACTCTAAATTTTGATGGTTTTTGATAATTAAAAGACGTCGACGTCAACTTCGATACGGAAAACGACGACTACTAGAAGAGACGAGTGGTTAACGAAGTTTTCAAAACAAACAAACGGATAGGCCTTTGTTTGTTCTTGGTCTCCTAAATCCATAGGTTTCGAGTTATCATGAAAATTTATGGTTGCACACCGACTCCTCTAACCGAAAACTGCTCGTATATTTGATTGTCAACTCCATAATATCCATTTTGAAATAATAAGTGGACGGCTAGCTTGTTTTAGAATATACCCTATTTCGCTCCCGCTCTAACCTCGAAACTAATGTTTTTGTAGGGTTGTGTCTGCTGATCGATGCTCATTTATGTCATGATCTAGCGAGCTCTTCAGTGCCTAAATCGAAATACAAAAGAGCCTTCTCTCATCTTGTTTGGTAAGGAATTTAATTTTCTGCATTTATTCTTTTGTTTGATCTTCCTCCGTTTTGTCTCTCTTTACTACTATATATGTGAGTTTCTGTGAGGATATCGACCTATCCGATTAAGAGGGATCCTGATATCCAAATTAGGAGCAAGAATCAAAGAATGATATGTTTATCAATCATGAGGATCTGAAGAAGACATCGACTCTAAAGGCGATTCAAGTACTTAATATATTTAACATTTTAAGTTTGTTAAATATTCATTAACTTCTATATCATATTGTTTTAAACTAGTTGATGAGACAAAAAAGACGATGTTCGAAAAGGAAAAAGCCATCATGAAAAAATCATGGTTGCACAACCCTTTCATAACTTAAAACTACTCTAAATTTTGATGGTTTTTGAGAATTAAAAGACGTCGATGTCAACTTCGATACGGAAAACGACGACTACTAGAAGAGGCGAGTGGTTATCTGATGTTTTCAAAACAAACAAACGGATAGGCCTTTGTTTGTTCTTGGTCTCCGAAATCCATAGGTTTCGAGTTATCATGTAAATGTATGGTTGCACACCGACTCCTCTAACTGAAAACTGCTCGTATATTTGAGTGTCAACTCCATAATATCCATTCTGAAATAATAAGTGGACAGCTAGCTTGTTTTAGAATATACCCTATTTCGCTCCCGCTCTAACCTCGAAACTAGTGTTTTTGGAGGGTTGTGTCCGCATTCGAGGCTCATTTGTGTCATGATTTTGCTAGCTTCTCAATGCCTAAATTGAAATACAAAAGAGCCTCCTCTCATCTTGTTTGCTAATGAATTTAATTTTCTAAATTTATTCTTTTGTTTGATCTTCCTCCGTTATGTCTCTCTTTACTATTATATATGTGAGTTTCTGTGAGGATATCGACCTATCCGATTAAGAGGGATCCTGATATCCAAATTAGGAGCAAGAAGCAAAGAATGATATGTTTATCAATCATGAGGATCCTTAAGAAGACATCGACTCTAAAGCTAATTTAAGTACTTAATATATTTAACATTTTAAGTTTGTTAAATATTCATGAACTTCTATATCGTATTGTTTTAAACTAGTTGATGAGACAAAAAAGACGATGTTCGAAAAGAAAAAAGCCATCATGAAAAAATCATGGTTGCACAACCCTTTCATAACTTAAAACTACTCTAAATTTTGATGGTTTTTTATAATTAAAAGACGTCGATGTCAACTTCGATACCGAAAACGACGACTACTAGAAGAGACTGAGTGGTTAACTGAAGTTTCAAAACAAACAAACGGATAGGCCTTTGTTTGTTCTTGGTCTCCGAAATCCATAGGTTTCGAGTTATCATGAAAATGTATGGTTGCACACCGACTCCTCTAACTGAAAACTGCTCGTATATTTGATTGTCAACTCCATCATATCCATTCTGAAATAATAAGTGGACAGCTAGCTTGTTTTAGAATATACCCTATTTCGCTCCCGCTCTAACCTCGAAACTAGTGTTTTTGAAGGGTTGTGTCCGCAGTTCGAGCCTCATTTGTGTCATGATTTTGCTAGCTGCTCAATGCCTAAATTGAAATACAAAAGAGCCTCCTCCCATCTTGTTTGCTAATGAATTTAATTTTCTAAATTTATTCTTTTTTCTTTATCTTCCTCCGTTATGTCTCTCTTTACTACTATATATGTGAGTTTCTGTGAGGATATCGACCTATCCGATTAAGAGGGATCCTGATATCCAAATTAGGAGCAAGAATCAAAGAATGATATGTTTATCAATCATGAGGATCTCGAAGAAGACATCGACTCTAAAGCCGATTCAAGTACATAATATATTTAACATTTTAAGTTTGTTAAATATTCATTAACTTCTATATCGTATTGTTTTAAACTAGTTGATGAGACAAAAAAGACGATGTTCGAAAAGAAAAAAGCCATCATGAAAAAATCATAGTTGCACAACCCTTTCGTAACTTAAAACTACTCTAAATTTTGATGGTTTTTGATAATTAAAAGACGTCGACGTCAACTTCGATACGGAAAACGACGACTACTAGAAGAGACTGAGTGGTTAAGCGAAGCTTTCAAAACAAACAAACGGATAGGCCTTTGTTTGTTCTTGGTCTCCTAAATCCATAGGTTTCGAGTTATCATGAAAATTTATGGTTGCACACCGACTCCTCTAACCGAAAACTTGCTCGTATATTTGATTGTCAACTCCATAATATCCATTTTGAAATAATAAGTGGACGGCTAGCTTGTTTTAGAATATACCCTATTTCGCTCCCACTCTAACCTCGAAACTAGTGTTTTTGGAGGGTTGTGTCTGCTGATCGATGCTCATTTGTGTCATGATCTAGCGAGCTCTTCAGTGCCTAAATCGAAATACAAAAGAGCCTTCTCTCATCTTGTTTGGTAATGAATTTAATTTTCTGCATTTATTCTTTTGTTTGATCTTCCTCCGTTATGTCTCTCTTTACTACTATATATGTGAGTTTCTGTGAGGATATCGACCTATCCGATTAAGAGGGATCCTGATATCCAAATTAGGAGCAAGAATCAAAGAATGATATGTTTATCAATCATGAGGATCTCGAAGAAGACATCGACTCTAAAGCCGATTCAAGTACTTAATATATTTAACATTTTAAGTATGTTAAATATTCATTAACTTCTATATCGTATTGTTTTAAACTAGTTGATGAGACAAAAAAGACGATGTTCGAAAAGTAAAAAGCCATCATGAAAAAATCATGGTTGCACAACCCTTTCATAACTTAAAACTACTCTAAATTTTGATGGTTTTTGATAATTAAAAGACGTCGACGTCAACTTCGATACGGAAAACGACGACTTCTAGAAGAATTTAAAAAAAAAAAAACCTTTTTTTTTTTTTTTCCTAAATCCATAGTTTCGAGTTATCATGAAAATTTATGGTTGCACACCGAGTGGTTAACGCGAAGTTTTCAAAACAAACAAACGGATAGGCCTTTGTTTGTTCTTGGTCTCCTAAATCCATAGGTTTCGAGTTATCATGAAAATTTATGGTTGCACACCGACTCCTCTAACCGAAAACTGCTCGTATATTTGATTGTCAACTCCATAATATCCATTTTGAAATAATAAGTGGACGGCTAGCTTGTTTTAGAATATACCCTATTTCGCTCCCGCTCTAACCTCGAAACTAGTGTTTTTGGAGGGTTGTGTCTGCTGATCGATGCTCATTTGTGTCATGATCTAGCGAGCTCTTCAGTGCCTAAATCGAAATACAAAAGAGCCTTCTCTCATCTTGTTTGCTAATGAATTTAATTTTCTGCATTTATTCTTTTGTTTGATCTTCCTCCGTTATGTCTCTCTTTACTATTATATATGTGAGTTTCTGTGAGGATATCGACATATCCGATTAAGAGGGATCCTGATATCAAAATTAGGAGCAAGAAGCAAAGAATGATATGTTTATCAATCATGAGGATCCTTAAGAAGACATCGACTCTAAAGCTGATTCAAGTACTTAATATATTTAACATTTTAAGTTTGTTAAATATTCATTAACTTCTATATCGTATTGTTTTAAACTAGTTGATGAGACAAAAAAGACGATGTTCGAAAAGAAAAAAGCCATCATGAAAAAATCATGGTTGCACAACCCTTTCATAACTTAAAACTACTCTAAATTTTGATGGTTTTTTATAATTAATAGACGTCGATGTCAACTTCGATACCAAAAACGACGACTACTAGAGAGACCGAGTGGTTAAGCGAAGTTTTCAAAACAAACAAACGGAAAGGCCTTTGTTTGTTCTTGGTCTCCGAAATCCATAGGTTTCGAGTTATCATGAAAATGTATGGTTGCACACCGACTCCTCTAACCGAAAACTTGCTCGTATATTTGATTGTCAACTCCATCATATCCATTCTGAAATAATAAGTGGACGGCTAGCTTGTTTTAGAATATACCCTATTTCGCTTCCGCTCGAACCTCGAAACTAGTGTTTTTGGAGGGTTGTGTCCGCTGGTTCGAGGCTCATTTGTATCATGATCTTGCTAGCTCCTTAATGCCTAAATTGAAATAAAAAAGAGCCTCCTCTCATCTTGTTTTCTAATGAATTTAATTTTCTAAATTTATTCTTTTTTTTATCTTCCTCCGTTATGTCTCTCTTTACTACAATATATGTGAGTTTCTGTGAGGATATCGACCTATCCGATTAAGAGGCATCCTGACATCCAAATTAGGAACAAGAAGCATAGAATGATAAGTTTATCAATCGTGAGGATCCTGAAGAAGACATCGACTCTAAAGCTGATTCAAGTACTTAATATATTTAACATTTTAAGTTTGTTAAATATACATTAACTTCTATATCGTATTATTTTAAACTAGTTGATGAGACAAAAAAGACGATGTTCAAAACGAAAAAAGCCATCATGAAAAAATCATAGTTGCACATCCCTTTCGTAACTTAAAACTACTCTAAATTTTGATGGTTTTGATAATTAAAAGACGTCGACGTCAACATCGATACGGAAAACGACGACTACAACAAGAGACTGAGTGGTTAACTGAAGTTTTCAAAACAAACAAACGGATAGGCCTTTGTTTGTTCTTGGTCTCCTAAATCCATAGGTTTCGAGTTATCATGAAAATTTATGGTTGCACACCGACTCCTCTAACCGAAAACTGCTCGTATATTTGATTGTCAACTCCATAATATCCATTTTGAAATAATAAGTGGACGGCTAGCTTGTTTTAGAATATACCCTATTTCGCTCCCGCTCTAACCTCGAAACTAGTGTTTTTGGAGGGTTGTGTCTGCTGATCGATGCTCATTTGTGTCATGATCTAGCGAGCTCTTCATTTCCTAAATCGAAATACAAAAGAGCCTTCTCTCATCTTGTTTGGTAATGAATTTAATTTTCTGCATTTATTCTTTTGTTTGATCTTCCTCCGTTATGTCTCTCTTTACTACTATATATGTGAGTTTCTGTGAGGATATCGACCTATCCGATGAAGAGGGATCCTGATATCCAAATTAGGAGCAAGAATCAAAGAATGCTATGTTTATCAATCATGAGGATCCTGAAGAAGACATCGACTCTAAAGCTGATTCAAGTACTTCATATATTTAACATTTTAAGTTTGTTAAATATTCATTAACTTCTATATCGTATTGTTTTAAACTAGTTGATGAGACAAAAAAGACGATGTTCGAAAAGAAAAAAGCCATCATGATAAAATCATAGTTGCACAACCCTTTCGTAACATAAAACTACTCTAAATTTTGATGGTTTTTGATAATTAAAAGACGTCGACGTCAACTTCGATACGGAAAACGACGACTACTAGAAGAGACTGAGTGGTTAACTGAACTTTTCAAAACAAGCAAACGGATAGGCCTTTGTTTGTTCTTGGTCTCCTAAATCCATAGGTTTCGAGTTATCATGAAAATTTATGGTTGCACACCGACTCCTCTAACCGAAAACTGCTCGTATATTTGATTGTCAACTCCATAATATCCATTTTGAAATAATAAGTGGACGGCTAGCTTGTTTTGGAATATACCCTATTTCGCTCCCGCTCTAACCTCGAAACTAGTGTTTTTGGAGGGTTGTGTTTGCTGATCGATGCTCATTTGTGTCATGATCTAGCGAGCTCTTCAGTGCCTAAATCGAAATACAAAAGAGCCTTCTCTCATCTTGTTTGGTAATGAATTTAATTTTCTGCATTTATTCTTTTGTTTGATCTTCCTCCGTTATGTCTCTTTTTACTACTATATATGTGAGTTTCTGTGAGGATATCGACCTATCCGATTAAGAGGGATCCTGATATCCAAATTAGGAGCAAGAATCAAAGAATGATATGTTTATCAATCATGAGGATCCTGAAGAAGACATCGACTCTAAAGCCGATTCAAGTACTTAATATATTTAACATTTTAAGTTTGTTAAATATTCATTAACTTCTATATCGTATTGTTTTAAACTAGTTGATGAGACAAAAAAGTCGATGTTCGAAAAGAAAAAAGCCATCATGAAAAAATCATGGTTGCACAACCCTTTCATAACTTAAAACTACTATAAATTTTGATGGTTTTTGATAATTAAAAGACGACGAAGTCAAATTCGATACTGAAAATGACGACTACTAGAAGAGACTGAGTGGTTAACTGAAGTTTTCAAAACAAACAAACGGATAGGCCTTTGTTTGTTCTTGGTCTCCTAAATCCATAGGTTTCGAGTTATCATGAAAATTTATGGTTGCACACCGACTCCTCTAACCGAAAACTGCTCGTATATTTGATTGTCAACTCCATAATATCCATTTTGAAATAATAAGTGGACGGCTAGCTTGTTTTAGAATATACCCTATTTCGCTCACGCTCTAACCTCGAAACTAGTGTTTTTGGAGGGTTGTGTCCATGATTCGATGCTCATTTGTGTCATGATCTAGCGAGCTCCTCAATGCCTAAATCGAAATACAAAAGAGCCTCCTCTCATCTTGTTTGGTAATGAATTTAATTTTCTAAATTTATTCTTTTGTTTGATCTTCCTCCGTTATGTCTCTCTTTACTACTATATATGTGAGTTTCCGTGAGGATATCGACCTATCCGATTAAGAGGGATCTCGATATCCAAATTAGGAGCAAGAATCAAAGAATGATATGTTTATCAATCATGAGGATCTGAAGAAGACATCGACTCTAAAGTGATTCAAGTACTTAATATATTTAACATTTTAAGTTTGTTAAATATTCACTAACTTCTATATCGTATTGTTTTAAACTAGTTGATGAGACAAAAAAGACGATGTTCGAAAAGAAAAAAGCCATCATGAAAAAATCATAGTTGCACAACCCTTTCGTAACTTAAAACTACTCTAAATTTTGATGGTTTTTGATAATTAAAAGACGTCGACGTCAACTTCGATACGGAAAACGACGACTACTAGAAAAGACTGAGTGGTTAATTGAAGCTTTCAAAACAAACAAACGGATAGGCCTTTGTTTGTTCTTGGTCTCCTAAATCCATAGGTTTCGAGTTATCATGAAAATTTATGGTTGCACACCGACTCCTCTAACCGAAAACTGCTCGTATATTTGATTGTCAACTCCATAATATCCATTTTGAAATAATAAGTGGACGGCTAGCTTGTTTTAGAATATACCCTATTTCGCTCCCGCTCTAACCTCGAAACTAGTGTTTTTGAAGGGTTGTGTCCGCGATTCGAGGCTCATTTGTGTCATGATTTTGCTAGCTCTCTCGATGCCTAAATTGAAATACAAAAGAGCCTCCTCTCATCTTGTTTGCTAATGAATTTAATTTTCTAAATTTATTCTTTTGTTTGATCTTCCTCCGTTATGTCTCTCTTTTCTACTATATATGTGAGTTTCTGTGAGGATATCGACCTATCCGATTAAGAGGGATCCTGATATCCAAATTAGGAGCAAGAAGCAAAGAATGATATGTTTATCAATCATGAGGATCCTGAAGAAGACATCGACTCTAAAGGCGATTCAAGTACTTAATATATTTAACATTTTAAGTTTGTTAAATATTCATTAACTTCTATATCGTATTGTTTTAAACTGGTTGATGAGACAAAAAAGACGATGTTCGAAAAGAAAAAAGCCATCATGAAAAAATCATGGTTGCACAACCCTTTCATAACTTAAAACTACTATAAATTTTGATGGTTTTTTATAATTAAAAGACGTCGATGTCAACTTCGATACCGAAAACGACGACTACGAGAAGAGACGGAGTGGTTAACTGAAGTTTTCAAAACAAACAAACGGATAGGCCTTTGTTTGTTCTTGGTCTCCGAAATCCATAGGTTTCAAGTTATCATGAAAATGTATGGTTGCACACCGACTCCTCTAACTGAAAACTGCTCGTATATTTGATTGTTAACTCCATAATATCCATTCTGAAATAATAAGTGGACAGCTAGCTTGTTTTAGAATATACCCTATTTCGCTTCCGCTCTAACCTCGAAACTAGTGTCTTTGGAGGGTTGTGTCCGCAGTTCGAGGCTCATTTGTGTCATGATCTTGCTGGCTCCTTAATGCCTAAATTGAAATAAAAAAGAGCCTCCTCTCATCTTGTTTTCTAATGAATTTAATTTTCTAAATTTATTCTTTTTTTTATCTTCCTCCGTTATGCCTCTCTTTACTACTATATATGTGAGTTTACGTGAGGATATCGACCTATCCGATTAAGAGGCATCCCGACATCCAAATTAGGAACAAGAAGCACGGAATGATAAGTTTATCAATCGTGAGGATCTGAAGAAGACATCGACTCTAAAGTGATTCAAGTACTTAATATATTTAACATTTTAAGTTTGTTAAATATACATTAACTTCTATATCGTATTGTTTTAAACTAGTTGATGATACAAAAAAGACGATGTTCGAAAAGAAAAAAGCCATCATGAAAAAATCATAGTTGCACAACCCTTTCGTAACTTAAAACTACTATAAATTTTGATGGTTTTTGATAATTAAAAGACGTCGACGTCAACTTCGATACGGAAAACGACGACTACTAGAAGAGAGAGCGAGTGGTTAACTGAAGTTTTCAAAACAAACAAACGGATAGGCCTTTGTTTGTTCTTGGTCTCCTAAATCCATAGGTTTCGAGTTATCATGAAAATTTATGGTTGCACACCGACTCCTCTAACTGAAAACTGCTCGTATATTATATTGTCAACTCCATAATATCCATTTTGAAATAATAAGTGGACGACTAGCTTGTTTTAGAATATACCCTATTTCGCTCCCGTTCTAACCTCGAAACTAGTGTTTTGGAGGGTTGTGTCCATGATTCGAGGCTCATTTGTGTCATGATCTTGCTAGCTCCTCAATGCCTAAATTGAAATACAAAAGAGCCTCCTCTCATCTTGTTTTCTAATGAATTTAATTTTCTAAATTTATTCTTTTTTTTTATCTTCCTCCATTATGTCTCTCTTTACTACTATATATGTGAGTTTCTGTGAGGATATCGACCTATCCGATTAAGAGGCATCCAGACTTCCAAATTAGGAACAAGAAGCACAGAATGATAAGTTTATCAATCGTGAGGATCCTGAAGAAGACATCGACTCTAAAGCTGATTCAAGTACTTAATATATTTAACATTTTTAGTTTGTTAAATATTCATTAACTTCTATATCGTATTGTTTTAAACTAGTTGATGAGACAAAAAAAGATGATGTTCGAAAAGAAAACAGCCATCATGAAAAAATCATGGTTGCACAACCCTTCCTTAACTTAAAACTACTCTAAATTTTGATGATTTTTGATAATTAAAAGACGTCGATGTCAACTTCGATACGGAAAACGACGACTACTAGAAGAGACTGAGTGGTTAACTGAAGTTTTCAAAACAAACAAACGGATAGGCCTTTGTTTGTTCTTGGTCTCCTAAATCCATAGGTTTCGAGTTATCATGAAAATTTATGGTTGCACACCGACTCCTCTAACCGAAAACTGCTCGTATATTTGATTGTCAACTCCATAATATCCATTTTGAAATAATAAGTGGACGGCTAGCTTGTTTTAGAATATACCCTATTTCGCTCCCGCTCTAACCTCGAAACTAGTGTTTTTGAAGGGTTGTGTCCGCAGTTCGAGGCTCATTTGTGTCATGATTTTGCTAGCTGCTCGATGCCTAAATTGAAATACAAAAGAGCCTCCTCTCATCTTGTTTGCTAATGAATTTAATTTTCTAAATTTATTCTTTTGTTTGATCTTCCTCCGTTATGTCTCTCTTTACTACTATATATGTGAGTTTCGTGAGGATATCGACCTATCCGATTAAGAGGGATCCGATATCCAAATTAGGAGCAAGAAGCAAAGAATGATATGTTTATCAATCGTGAGGATCTGAAGAAGACATCGACTCTAAAGCTGATTCAAGTACTTAATATATTTAACATTTTAAGTTTGTTAAATATTCATTAACTTCTATATCGTATTGTTTTAAACTAGTTGATGAGACAAAAAAGACGATGTTCGAAAAGAAAAAAGCCATCATGAAAAAATCATGGTTGCACAACCCTTTCGTAACTTAAAACTACTATAAATTTTGATGGTTTTTGATAATTAAAAGACGTCGATGTCAACTTCGATACGGAAAACGACGACTACTAGAAGAGACGGAGTGGTTAACGAAGTTTTCAAAACAAACAAACGGATAGGCCTTTGTTTGTTCTTGGTCTCCGAAATCCATAGGTTTCGAGTTATCATGAAAATGTATGGTTGCACACCGACTCCTCTAACTGAAAACTGCTCGTATATTTGATTGTTAACTCCATAATATCCATTCTGAAATAATAAGTGGACAGCTAGCTTGTTTTAGAATATACCCTATTTCGCTTCCGCTCTAACCTCGAAACTAGTGTCTTTGGAGGGTTGTGTCCGCGATTCGAGGCTCATTTGTGTCATGATCTTGCTAGCTCCTTAATGCCTAAATTGAAATAAAAAAGAGCCTCCTCTCATCTTGTTTTCTAATGAATTTAATTTTCTAAATTTATTCTTTTTTTTTATCTTCCTCCGTTATGTCTCTCTTTACTACTATATATGTGAGTTTCTGTGACGATATCGACCTATCCGATTAAGAGGCATCCTGACATCCAAATTAGGAGCAAGAAGCACAGAATGATAAGTTTATCAATCGTGAGGATCTGAAGAAGACATCGACTCTAAAGACGATTCAAGTACTTAATATATTTAACATTTTAAGTTTGTTAAATATACATTAACTTCTATATCGTATTGTTTTAAACTAGTTGATGATACAAAAAAGACGATGTTCGAAAAGAAAAAAGCCATCATGAAAAAATCATAGTTGCACAACCCTTTCGTAACTTAAAACTACTATAAATTTTCATGGTTTTTGATAATTAAAAGACGTCGACGTCAACTTCGATACGGAAAACGACGACTACTAGAAGAGGCGAGTGGTTAACGAAGTTTTCAAAACAAACAAACGGATAGGCCTTTGTTTGTTCTTGGTCTCCTAAATCCATAGGTTTCGAGTTATCATGAAAATTTATGGTTGCACACCGACTCCTCTAACTGAAAACTGCTCGTATATTATATTGTCAACTCCATAATATCCATTTTGAAATAATAAGTGGACGACTAGCTTGTTTTAGAATATACCCTATTTCGCTCCCGCTCTAACCTCGAAACTAGTGTTTTTGGAGGATTGTGTCCGAAGTTCGAGGCTCATTTGTGTCATGATCTTGCTAGCTCCTCAATGCCTAAATCGAAATACAAAAGAGCCTCCTCTCATCTTGTTTTCTAATGAATTTAATTTTCTAAATTTATTCTTTTGTTTATCTTCCTCCATTATGTCTCTCTTTACTACTATATATGTGAGTTTACTGTGAGGATATCGACCTATCCGATTAAGAGGCATCCCGATATCCAAATTAGGAGCAAGAAGCAAAGAATGATAAGTTTATCAATCGTGAGGATCTGAAGAAGACATCGACTCTAAAGCTGATTCAAGTACTTAATATATTTAACATTTTAAGTTTGTTAAATATACATTAACTTCTATATCGTATTGTTTTAAACTAGTTGATGAGACAAAAAAGACGATGTTCGAAAAGAAAAAAGCCATCATGAAAAAATCATAGTTGCACAACCCTTTCGTAACTTAAAACTACTCTAAATTTTGATGGTTTTTGATAATTAAAAGACGTCGACGTCAACTTCGATACGGAAAACGACGACTACTAGAAGAGACTGAGTGGTTAACTGAAGTTTTCAAAACAAACAAACGGATAGGCCTTTGTTTGTTCTTGGTCTCCTAAATCCATAGGTTTCGAGTTATCATGAAAATTTATGGTTGCACACCGACTCCTCTAACTGAAAACTGCTCGTATATTTGATTGTCAACTCCATAATATCCATTTTGAAATAATAAGTGGACGGCTAGCTTGTTTTAGAATATACCCTATTTCGCTCCCGCTCTAACCTCGAAACTAGTGTTTTTGGAGGGTTGTGTCCGCATTCGATGCTCATTTGTGTCATGATCTAGCGAGGTCTTCAGTGCCTAAATCAAAATACAAAAGAGCCTTCTCTCATCTTGTTTGCTAATGAATTTAATTTTCTGAATTTATTCTTTTGTTTGATCTTCCTCCATTATGTCTCTCTTTACTACTATATATGTGAGTTTCTGTGAGGATATCGACCTATCCGATTAAGAGGGATCACGATATCCAAATTAGGAGCAAGAAGCAAAGAATGATATGTTTATCAATCATTAGGATCCTGAAGAAGACATCGACTCTAAAGCTGATTCAAGTACTTAATATATTTTTCATTTTAAGTTTGTTAAATATTCATTAACTTCTATATCTTATTTTCTTTGAACCAGTTGATGAGACAAAAAAGACGATGTTCGAAAAGAAAAAAGCCATCATAAAAAAAATCATGGTTAAATAACCCTTACTTAACTTAAAACTACTCTAAACTTTGATGGTTTTTGATAATTGAAACACGTCGACGTCAACTTCGATATGGAAAACGACGACTACCGGAAGAGACTGAGAGGTTAACCGAAGTTTTCAAAGCAGACAAACGGATAGGACTTTGTTTGTTCTTGGTCTCCGAAATCCATAGGTTTCGAGTTATCATGAAAATATAAGGTTGCAGACCTACATCTCTAAGCTTGAAAATTGCTTGTATATATGATTGTCAACTCCATAATTTCCATTTTGAATTGATAAGAGGACGTCCAGCTTGTTTTAAAATATACCCTATTTCGCTCCCACTCTAACCACGAAACTAGTGTTTTTGGAGGGTTTGTTCGTGATTCGAGGCTCATGTGTGTCATGATCTAGCTACCTCTTCGATGCCTAAATCGAAATACAAAAGAGCCTTCTCTCATCTTGTTTGCTAATGAATTTAATTTTCTGAATTTATTCTTTTGTTTGATCTTCCTCCGTTATGTCTCTCTTTACTACTATATATGCGAGTTGTTGTGAGGATATCGACCTATCCGATTAAGAGGCATCCTGATATCCAAATTAGGAGCAAGAAGCAAAGAATGATATGTTTATCAATCATGAGGATCCTGAAGAAGCCATCGACTCTAAAGCTGATTCAAGTACTTAATATATTTTTCATTTTAAGTTTGTTAAATATTCATTAACTTCTATATCTTATTGTTTTGAACTAGTTGATGAGACAAAAAAGACAATGTTCGAAAAGAAAAAAGCCATCATGAAAAAAACATGGTTAAATAACCCTTTCTTAACTTAAAACTACTCTAAACTTTGATGGGTTTTGATAATTAAAAGACGTCGACGTCAACTTCGATATGGAAAACGACGACAACCAGAAGAGACTGAGAGGTTAATAGAAGTTTTCAAAGCAGACAAACGGATAGGCCTTTGTTTGTTCTTGGTCACTGAAATCCATAGGTTTCGAGTTATCATGAAAATATAAGGTTGCACACCAACTTCTCTACTGAAAACTGCTTGTATATCTGATTTTCAACTCCATAATATCCATTTTCAATTAATAAGAGGACGGCTAGCTTGTTTTAGAATATACCCTATTTCGCTCCCACTCTAACCTCGAAACTAATGTATTTGGAGGGTTGTGTCCGCAGTTCGAAGCTCATTTGTGTCATGTTCTTGCTAGCTCCTCAGTGCCTAAATCGAAATACAAAAGAGCCTTCTCTCATCTTGTTTTCTAATGAATTTAATGTTCTGAATTTATTCTTTTGTTTGATCTTCCTCCGTTATGTCTCTCTTTACAACTATATATGCGAGTTGATGTGCGGATATCAACCTATCCGATTAAGAGGCATCCTGATATCCAAATTAGGAGCAAGAAGCAAAGAATGATATGTCTATCAATCATGAGGATCTGAAGAAGACATCGACTCTAAAAGCGATTCAAGTACTTAATATATTTTTCATTTTAAGTTTGTTAAATGTTCATTAACTTCTATATCGTATTGTTTTGAACTAGTTGATGAGACAAAAAAGACGATGTACGAAAAGAAAAAAGCCATCATGAAAAAATCATGGTTGCATAACCCTTTCTTAACTTAAAACTACTCTAAATTTTGATGGGTTTTGATAATTAAAAGACGTCGCCGTCAACTTTGATATGGAAAACGACGACTACTAGAAGAGGCTGAGATGTTAACAGATGTTTTCAAAGTAGACAAACGGATAGGCCTTTGTTTGTTCTTGGTCTCCGAAATCCATAGGTTTCGAGTTATCATGAAAATATAAGGTTGCACACCGACTTCTCTAACGAAAATTGCTTGTATATCGATTGTCAACTCCATAATATCCATTTTCAATTAATAAGAGGACGGCTAGCTTGTTTTAGAATATACCCTATTTCGCTCCCACTCTAACCTCGAAACTAGTGTTTTTGGAGGGTTGTGTCGGCGATTCGAAGGTCATTTGTGTCATGATCTTGCTTGCTCCTCGGTGCCTACATAAAAATACAAAAGAGCCTTCTCTCATCTTGTTTTCTAATGAATTTAATGTTATGAATTTATTCTTTTGTTTGATCTTCCTCCGTTATGTCTCTCTTTACTACTATATATGCGAGTTCTTTGTGAGGATATCAACCTATCCGATTAAGAGGCATCCTGATATCCAAATTAGGAGCAAGAAGCAAAGAATGATATGTTTATCAATCATGAGGATCTTGAAGAAGACATCGCCTCTAAAGCTAATTCAAGTACTTAATATATTTTTCATTTTAAGTTTGTTAAATGTTCATTAACTTCTATATCGTATTGTTTTGAACTAGTTGATGAGACAAAAAAGACGATGTACGAAAAGAAAAAAGCCATCATGAAAAAATCATGGTTGCATAACCCTTTCTTAACTTAAAACTACTCTAAATTTTGATGGGTTTTGATAATTAAAAGACGTCGACGTCAACTTTGATATGGAAAACGACGACTACTAGAAGAGACTGAGAGGTTAACAGATGTTTTCAAATCAGACAAACGGATAGGCCTTTGTTTTTTCTTGGTCTCCGAAATCCATAGGTTTTGAGTTATCATGAAAATATAAGGTTGCACACCGACTTCTCTAACTGCTTGTATATCGATTGTCAACTCCATAATATCCATTTTCAATTAATAAGAGGACGGCTAGCTTATTTTAGAATATACCCTATTTCGCTCCCACTCTAACCTCGAAACTAGTGTTTTTGGAGGGTTGTGTCCGCGATTCGAAGGTCATTTGTGTCATGATCTTGCTTGCTCCTCAGTGCCTACATAAAAATACAAAAGAGCCTTCTCTCATCTTGTTTTCTAATGAATTTAATGTTCTGAATTTATTCTTTTGTTTGATCTTCCTCCGTTATGTCTCTCTTTACTACTATATATGCGAGTTTCTGTGAGGATATCAACCTATCCGATTAAGAGGCATCCTGATATCCAAATTAGGAGCAAGAAGCAAAGAATGATATGTTTATCAATCATGAGGATCTGAAGAAGACATCGCCTCTAAAAAGTGATTCAAGTACTTAATATAATTTTCATTTTAAGTTTGTTAAATGTTCATTAACTTCTATATCGTATTGTTTTGAACTAGTTGATGAGACAAAAAAGACGATGTACGAAAAGAAAAAAGCCATCATGAAAAAATCATGGTTGCATAACCCTTTCTTAACTTAAAACTACTCTAAATTTTGATGGGTTTTGATAATTAAAAGACGTCGACGTCAACTTCGATATGGAAAACGACGACTACCGAGAAGAGATTGAGAGGTTAACGGATGTTTTCAAAGCAAACAAACGGATAGGCCTTTGTTTGTTCTTGGTCTCCGAAATCCATAGGTTTCGAGTTATCATGAAAATATAAGGTTGCACACCGACTTCTCTAGCGAAAACTGCTTGTATATCGATTGTCAACTCCATAATATCCATTTTCAATTAATAAGAGGACGGCTAGCTTGTTTTAGAATATACCCTATTTCGCTCCCACTCTAACCTCGAAACTAGTGTTTTTGGAGGGTTGTGTCGGCGATTCGAAGGTCATTTGTGTCATGATCTTGCTTGCTCCTCGGTGCCTACATAAAAATACAAAAGAGCCTTCTCTCATCTTGTTTTCTAATGAATTTAATGTTCTGAATTTATTCTTTTGTTTGATCTTCCTCCGTTATGTCTCTCTTTACTACTATATATGCGAGTTTCTGTGAGGATATCAACCTATCCGATTAAGAGGCATCCTGATATCCAAATTAGGAGCAAGAAGCAAAGAATGATATGTTTATCAATCATGAGGATCTTGAAGAAGACATCGCCTCTAAAGCTAATTCAAGTACTTAATATATTTTTCATTTTAAGTTTGTTAAATGTTCACTAACTTCTATATCGTATTGTTTTGAACTAGTTGATGAGACAAAAAAGACGATGTACGAAAAGAAAAAAGCCATCATGAAAAAATCATGGTTGCATAACCCTTTCTTAACTTAAAACTACTCTAAATTTTGATGGGTTTTGATAATTAAAAGACGTCGACGTCAACTTTGATATGGAAAACGACGACTACTAGAAGAGACTGAGAGGTTAACAGATGTTTTCAAATCAGACAAACGGATAGGCCTTTGTTTTTTCTTGGTCTCCGAAATCCATAGGTTTTGAGTTATCATGAAAATATAAGGTTGCACACCGACTTCTCTAACTGCTTGTATATCTGATTGTCAACTCCATAATATCCATTTTCAATTAATAAGAGGACGGCTAGCTTATTTTAGAATATACCCTATTTCGCTCCCACTCTAACCTCGAAACTAGTGTTTTTTGAGGGTTGTGTCAGCGATTCGAAGGTCATTTGTGTCATGATCTTGCTTGCTCCTCGGTGCCTACATAAAAATACAAAAGAGCCTTCTCTCATCTTGTTTTCTAATGAATTTAATGTTCTGAATTTATTCTTTTGTTTGATCTTCCTCCGTTATGTCTCTCTTTACTACTATATATGCGAGTTTCTTTGTGAGGATATCAACCTATCCGATTAAGAGGCATCACGATATCCAAATTAGGAGCAAGAAGCAAAGAATGATATGTCTATCAATCATGAGGATCCTGAAGAAGACATCGACTCTAAAGCTGATTCAAGTACTTAATATATTTTTCATTTTAAGTTTGTTAAATGTTCATTAACTTCTATATCGTATTGTTTTGAACTAGTTGATGAGACAAAAAAGACGATGTACGAAAAGAAAAAAGCCATCATGAAAAAATCATGGTTGCATAACCCTTTCTTAACTTAAAACTACTCTAAATTTTGATGGGTTTTGATAATTAAAAGACGTCGACGTCAACTTCGATATGGAAAACGACGACTACTAGAAGAGACTGAGAGGTTAACAGATGTTTTCAAAGCAGACAAACGGATAGGCCTTTGTTTGTTCTTGGTCTCCGAAATCCATAGGTTTCGAGTTATCATGAAAATATAAGGTTGCACACCGACTTCTCTAACTGAAAACTGCTTGTATATCTGATTGTCAACTCCATAATATCCATTTTCAATTAATAAGAGGACGGCTAGCTTGTTTTAGAATATACCCTATTTCGCTCCCACTCTAACCTCGAAACTAGTGTTTTTGGAGGGTTGTGTCAGCAGTTCGAAGGTCATTTGTGTCATGATCTTGCTTGCTCCTCGGTGCCTACATAGAAATACAAAAGAGCCTTCTCTCATCTTGTTTTCTAATGAATTTAATGTTCTGAATTTATTCTTTTGTTTGATCTTCCTCCGTTATGTCTCTCTTTACTACTATATATGCGAGTTCTTTGTGAGGATATCAACCTATCCGATTAAGAGGCATCTCGATATCAAAATTAGGAGCAAGAAGCAAAGAATGATATGTTTATCAATCATGAGGATCCTGAAGAAGACATCGACTCTAAAGCTGATTCAAGTACTTAATATATTTTTCATTTTAAGTTTGTTAAATGTTCATTAACTTCTATATCGTATTGTTTTGAACTAGTTGATGAGACAAAAAAGACGATGTACGAAAAGAAAAAAGCCATCATGAAAAAATCATGGTTGCATAACCCTTTCTTAACTTAAAACTACTCTAAATTTTGATGGGTTTTGATAATTAAAAGACGTCGACGTCAACTTTGATATGGAAAACGACGACAACTAGAAGAGATTGAGAGGTTAACGAAGTTTTCAAATCGGACAAACGGATAGGCCTTTGTTTTTTCTTGGTCTCCGAAATCCATAGGTTTCGAGTTATCATGAAAATATAAGGTTGCACACCGACTTCTCTAATGGCTACTTGTATATCGATTGTCAACTCCATAATATCCATTTTCAATTAATAAGAGGACGGCTAGCTTATTTTAGAATATACCCTATTTCGCTCCCACTCTAACCTCGAAACTAGTGTTTTTGGAGGGTTGTGTCAGCGATTCGAAGCTCATTTGTGTCATGATCTTGCTTGCTCCTCGGTGCCTACATAAAAATACAAAAGAGCCTTCTCTCATCTTGTTTTCTAATGAATTTAATGTTTGAATTTATTCTTTTGTTTGATCTTCCTCCGTTATGTCTCTCTTTACTACTATATATGCGAGTTGCTGTGAGGATATCAACCTATCCGATTAAGAGGCATCCTGATATCCAAATTAGGAGCAAGAAGCAAAGAATGATATGTTTATCAATCATGAGGATCTTGAAGAAGACATCGACTCTAAAGCTGATTCAAGTACTTAATATATTTTTCATTTTAAGTTTGTTAAATGTTCATTAACTTCTATATCGTATTGTTTTGAACTAGTTGATGAGACAAAAAAGACGATGTTCGAAAAGAAAAAAGCCATCATGAAAAAATCATGGTTGCATAACCCTTTCTTAACTTAAAACTACTCTAAATTTTGATGGGTTTTGATAATTAAAAGACGTCGACGTCAACTTTGATATGGAAAACGACGACTACTGAGAAGAGATTGAGAGGTTAACGAGATGTTTTCAAATCGGACAAACGGATAGGCCTTTGTTTTTTCTTGGTCTCCGAAATCCATAGGTTTTGAGTTATCATGAAAATATAAGGTTGCACACCGACTTCTCTAACTGCTTGTATATCTGATTGTCAACTCCATAATATCCATTTTCAATTAATAAGAGGACGGCTAGCTTATTTTAGAATATACCCTATTTCGCTCCCACTCTAAACCTCGAAACTAGTGTTTTTGGAGGGTTGTGTCCGCCAGTTCGAGGCTCATTTGTGTCATGATCTTGCTAGCTCCTCGGTGCCTAAATCGAAATACAAAAGAGCCTTCTCTCATCTTGTTTTCTAATGAATTTAATGTTTGAATTTATTCTTTTGTTTGATCTTCCTCCGTTATGTCTCTCTTTACTACTATATATGCGAGTTCTTTGTGAGGATATCAACCTATCCGATTAAGAGGCATCTCGATATCCAAATTAGGAGCAAGAAGCAAAGAATGATATGTTTATCAATCATGAGGATCTCGAAGAAGACATCGACTCTAAAAGCTGATTCAAGTACTTAATATATTTTTCATTTTAAGTTTGTTAAATGTTCATTAACGTCTATATCGTATTGTTTTGAACTAGTTGATGAGACAAAAAAGACGATGTTCGAAAAGAAAAAAGCCATCATGAAAAAATCATGGTTGCATAACCCTTTCTTAACTTAAAACTACTCTAAATTTTGATGGGTTTTGATAATTAAAAGACGTCGACGTCAACTTCGATATGGAAAACGACGACAACCGAGAAGAGACTGAGAGGTTAACAGAAGTTTTCAAAGCAGACAAACGGATAGGCCTTTGTTTGTTCTTGGTCTCCGAAATCCATAGGTTTCGAGTTATCATGAAAATATAAGGTTGCACACCGACTTCTCTAACTGAAAACTACTTGTATATCTGATTGTCAACTCCATAATATCCATTTTCAATTAATAAGAGGAAGGCTAGCTTGTTTTAGAATATACCCTATTTCGCTCCCACTCTAACCTCGAAACTAGTGTTTTTGGAGGGTTGTGTCCGCGATTCGAAGCTCATTTGTGTCATGATCTTGCTTGCTCCTCAGTGCCTACATCGAAATACAAAAGAGCCTTCTCTCATCTTGTTTTCTAATGAATTTAATGTTCTGAATTTATTCTTTTGTTTGATCTTCCTCCGTTATGTCTCTCTTTACTACTATATATGCGAGTTTCTGTGAGGATATCAACCTATCCGATTAAGAGGCATCCTGATATCCAAATTAGGAGCAAGAAGCAAAGAATGATATGTTTATCAATCATGAGGATCTTGAAGAAGACATCGACTCTAAAGGCTGATTCAAGTACTTAATATATTTTTCATTTTAAGTTTGTTAAATGTTCATTAACTTCTATATCGTATTGTTTTGAACTAGTTGATGAGACAAAAAAGACGATGTTCGAAAAGAAAAAAGCCATCATGAAAAAATCATGGTTGCATAACCCTTTCTTAACTTAAAACTACTCTAAATTTTGATGGGTTTTGATAATTAAAAGACGTCGACGTCAACTTCGATATGGAAAACGACGACAACCGGAAGAGGCGAGAGGTTAACGAAGTTTTCAAAGCGGACAAACGGATAGGCCTTTGTTTGTTCTTGGTCTCCGAAATCCATAGGTTTCGAGTTATCATGAAAATATAAGGTTGCACACCGACTTCTCTAGCGAAAGCTTGTATATCGATTGTCAACTCCATAATATCCATTTTCAATTAATAAGAGGACGGCTAGCTTGTTTTAGAATATACCCTATTTCGCTCCCACTCTAACCTCGAAACTAGTGTTTTTGGAGGGTTGTGTCCGCGGTTCGAAGCTCATTTGTGTCATGATCTTGCTTGCTCCTCGGTGCCTACATCGAAATACAAAAGAGCCTTCTCTCATCTTGTTTTCTAATGAATTTAATGTTTGAATTTATTCTTTTGTTTGATCTTCCTCCGTTATGTCTCTCTTTACTACTATATATGCGAGTTGCTTTGTGAGGATATCAACCTATCCGATTAAGAGGCATCACGATATCCAAATTAGGAGCAAGAAGCAAAGAATGATATGTTTATCAATCATGAGGATCTTGAAGAAGACATCGACTCTAAAGGCTGATTCAAGTACTTAATATATTTTTCATTTTAAGTTTGTTAAATGTTCATTAACTTCTATATCGTATTGTTTTGAACTAGTTGATGAGACAAAAAAGACGATGTTCGAAAAGAAAAAAGCCATCATGAAAAAATCATGGTTGCATAACCCTTTCTTAACTTAAAACTACTCTAAATTTTGATGGGTTTTGATAATTAAAAGACGTCGACGTCAACTTCGATATGGAAAACGACGACAACCGAAGAAGAGATTGAGAGGTTAACAGAAGTTTTCAAAGCAGACAAACGGATAGGCCTTTGTTTTTTCTTGGTCTCCGAAATCCATAGGTTTCGAGTTATCATGAAAATATAAGGTTGCACACCGACTTCTCTAACTGAAAACTACTTGTATATCTGATTGTCAACTCCATAATATCCATTTTAAATTAATAAGTGGACGGCTAGCTTTTTTTAGAATATACCCTATTTCGCTCCCACTCTCACCTCGAAACTAGTGTTTTTGGTGGGTTGTGTCCGCGATTCGAAGGCTCATTTGTGTCATGATCTTGCTTGCTCCTCGGTGCCTAAATCGAAATACAAAAGAGCCTTCTCTCATCTTGTTTTCTAATGAATTTAATGTTTTGAATTTATTCTTTTGTTTGACCTTCCTCCGTTATGTCTCTCTTTACTACTATATATGCGAGTTCTTTGTGAGGATATCGACCTATCCGATTAAGAGGCATCCCGATATCCAAATTAGGAGCAAGAAGCAAAGAATGATATGTTTATCAATCATGAGGATCTTGAAGAAGACATCGACTCAAAAGGCGATTCAAGTACTTAATATATTTTTCATTTTAAGTTTGTTAAATGTTCATTAACTTCTATATCGGATTATTTTGAACTAGTTGATGAGACAAAAAAAGACGATGTTCGAAAAGAAAAAAGCCATCATGAAAAAATCATGGTTGCATAACCCTTTCTTAACTTAAAACTACTCTAAATTTTGATGGGTTTTGATAATTAAAAGACGTCGACGTCAACTTCGATATGGAAAACGACGACAACCGAGAGAGATTGAGAGGTTAACGAATGTTTTCAAAGCGGACAAACGGATAGGCCTTTGTTTTTTCTTGGTCTCCGAAATCCATAGGTTTCGAGTTATCATGAAAATATAAGGTTGCACACCGACTTCTCTAACGAAACTGCTTGTATATCGATTGTCAACTCCATAATATCCATTTTCAATTAATAAGAGGATGGCTAGCTTATTTTAGAATATACCCTATTTCGCTCCCACTCTCACCTCGAAACTAGTGTTTTTGGAGGGTTGTGTCCGCGATTCGAAGCTCATTTGTGTCATGATCTTGCTTGCTCCTCGGTGCCTAAATCGAAATACAAAAGAGCCTTCTCTCATCTTGTTTTCTAATGAATTTAATGTTTTGAATTTATTCTTTTGTTTGATCTTCCTCCGTTATGTCTCTCTTTACTACTATATATGCGAGTTCTTTGTGAGGATATCGACCTATCCGATTAAGAGGCATCACGATATCCAAATTAGGAGCAGAAGCAAAGAATGATATGTTTATCAATCATGAGGATCCTGAAGAAGACATCGACTCTAAAGCTTATTCAAGTACTTAATATATTTTTCATTTTAAGTTTGTTAAATGTTCATTAACTTCTATATCGTATTGTTTTGAACTAGTTGATGAGACAAAAAAGACGATGTTCGAAAAGAAAAAAGCCATCATGAAAAAATCATGGTTGCATAACCCTTTCTTAACTTAAAACTACTCTAAATTTTGATGGGTTTTGATAATTAAAAGACGTCGACGTCAACTTCGATATGGAAAACGACGACAACCGGAAGAGATTGAGAGGTTAACGAAGTTTTCAAAGCGGACAAACGGATAGGCCTTTTTTTTTCTTGGTCTCCGAAATCCATAGGTTTCGAGTTATCATGAAAATATAAGGTTGCACACCGACTTCTCTAACTGAAAACTGCTCGTATATCTGATTGTCAACTCCATAATATCCATTTTCAATTAATAAGAGGATGGCTAGCTTATTTTAGAATATACCCTATTTCGCTCCCACTCTCACCTCGAAACTAGTGTTTTTGGAGGGTTGTGTCCGCGAGTTCGAGGCTCACTTGTGTCATGATCTTGCTTGCTCCTCGGTGCCTAAATCGAAATACAAAAGAGCCTTCTCTCATCTTGTTTTCTAATGAATTTAATGTTTTGAATTTATTCTTTTGTTTGACCTTCCTCCGTTATGTCTCTCTTTACTACTATATATGCGAGTTCTTTGTGAGGATATCGACCTATCCGATTAAGAGGCATCCCGATATCCAAATTAGGAGCAAGAAGCAAAGAATGATATGTTTATCAATCATGAGGATCTTGAAGAAGACATCGACTCAAAAAGTTGATTCAAGTACTTAATATATTTTTCATTTTAAGTTTGTTAAATGTTCATTAACTTCTATATCGTATTGTTTTGAACTAGTTGATGAGACAAAAAAGACGATGTTCGAAAAGAAAAAAGCCATCATGAAAAAATCATGGTTGCATAACCCTTTCTTAACTTAAAACTACTCTAAATTTTGATGGGTTTTGATAATTAAAAGACGTCGACGTCAACTTCGATATGGAAAACGACGACAACCGAAGAGATTGAGAGGTTAACGAAGTTTTCAAAGCGGACAAACGGATAGGCCTTTGTTTGTTCTTGGTCTCCGAAATCCATAGGTTTCGAGTTATCATGAAAATATAAGGTTGCACACCGACTTCTCTAGCTGAAAACTGCTTGTATATCGATTGTCAACTCCATAATATCCATTTTCAATTAATAAGAGGACGGCTAGCTTGTTTTAGAATATACCCTATTTCGCTCCCACTCTCACCTCGAAACTAGTGTTTTTGGAGGGTTGTGTCCGCGATTCGAGGCTCATTTGTGTCATGATCTTGCTTGCTCCTCGGTGCCTAAATCGAAATACAAAAGAGCCTTCTCTCATCTTGTTTTCTAATGAATTTAATGTTTTGAATTTATTCTTTTGTTTGATCTTCCTCCGTTATGTCTCTCTTTACTACTATATATGCGAGTTCTTTGTGAGGATATCAACCTATCCGATTAAGAGGCATCCCGATATCCAAATTAGGAGCAAGAAGCAAAGAATGATATGTTTATCAATCATGAGGATCCTGAAGAAGACATCGACTCTAAAGCTGATTCAAGTACTTAATATATTTTTCATTTTAAGTTTGTTAAATGTTCATTAACTTCTATATCGTATTGTTTTGAACTAGTTGATGAGACAAAAAAGACGATGTTCGAAAAGAAAAAAGCCATCATGAAAAAATCATGGTTGCATAACCCTTTCTTAACTTAAAACTACTCTAAATTTTGATGGGTTTTGATAATTAAAAGACGTCGACGTCAACTTCGATATGGAAAACGACGACAACCGAGAAGAGATTGAGAGGTTAACGAAGTTTTCAAAGCGGACAAACGGATAGGCCTTTGTTTGTTCTTGGTCTCCGAAATCCATAGGTTTCGAGTTATCATGAAAATATAAGGTTGCACACCGACTTCTCTAACTGAAAACTGCTCGTATATCTGATTGTCAACTCCATAATATCCATTTTCAATTAATAAGAGGATGGCTAGCTTGTTTTAGAATATACCCTATTTCGCTCCCACTCTCACCTCAAAACTAGTGTTTTTGGAGGGTTGTGTCCGCGATTCGAGGCTCACTTGTGTCATGATCTTGCTAGCTCCTCAGTGCCAAAATCGAAATACAAAAGAGCCTTCTCTCATCTTGTTTTCTAATGAATTTAACGTTTTGAATTTATTCTTTTGTTTGACCTTCCTCCGTTATGTCTCTCTTTACTACTATATATGCGAGTTCTTTGTGAGGATATCGACCTATCCGATTAAGAGGCATCCCGATATCCAAATTAGGAGTAAGAAGCAAAGAATGATATGTCTATCAATCATGAGGATCCTGAAGAAGACATCGACTCTAAAGCTGATTCAAGTACTTAATATATTTTTCATTTTAAGTTTGTTAAATGTTCATTAACTTCTATATCGTATTGTTTTGAACTAGTTGATGAGACAAAAAAGACGATGTTCGAAAAGAAAAAAGCCATCATGAAAAAATCATGGTTGCATAACCCTTTCTTAACTTAAAACTACTCTAAATTTTGATGGGTTTTGATAATTAAAAGACGTCGACGTCAACTTCGATATGGAAAACGACGACAACCGAGAAGAGAGCGAGAGGTTAACGAAGTTTTCAAAGCGGACAAACGGATAGGCCTTTGTTTGTTCTTGGTCTCCGAAATCCATAGGTTTCGAGTTATCATGAAAATATAAGGTTGCACACCGACTTCTCTAACTGAAAACTGCTTGTATATCGATTGTCAACTCCATAATATCCATTTTCAATTAATAAGAGGACGGCTAGCTTGTTTTCGAATATACCCTATTTCGCTCCCACTCTAACCTCGAAACTAGTGTTTTTGGAGGGTTGTGTCCGCGATTCGAAGCTCATTTGTGTCATGATCTTGCTTGCTCCTCAGTGCCTACATCGAAATACAAAAGAGCCTTCTCTCATCTTGTTTTCTAATGAATTTAATGTTCTGAATTTATTCTTTTGTTTGATCTTCCTCCGTTATGTCTCTCTTTACTACTATATATGCGAGTTGCTGTGAGGATATCAACCTATCCGATTAAGAGGCATCCTGATATCCAAATTAGGAGCAAGAAGTAAAGAATGATATGTTTATCAATCATGAGGATCTTGAAGAAGACATCGACTCTAAAGCTGATTCAAGTACTTAATATATTTTTCATTTTAAGTTTGTTAAATGTTCATTAACTTCTATATCGTATTGTTTTGAACTAGTTGATGAGACAAAAAAGACGATGTTCGAAAAGAAAAAAGCCATCATGGAAAAATCATGGTTGCATAACCCTTTCTTAACTTAAAACTACTCTAAATTTTGATGGGTTTTGATAATTAAAAGACGTCGACGTCAACTTCGATATGGAAAACGACGACTACCAGAAGAGACTGAGAGGTTAACAGAAGTTTTCAAAGCAAACAAACGGATAGGCCTTTGTTTGTTCTTGGTCTCCGAAATCCATAGGTTTCGAGTTATCATGAAAATATAAGGTTGCACACCGACTTCTCTAACCTGAAAACTGCTTGTATATCGATTGTCAACTCCATAATATCCATTTTCAATTAATAAGAGGACGGCTAGCTTGTTTTCGAATATACCCTATTTCGCTCCCACTCTAACCTCGAAACTAGTGTTTTTGGAGGGTTGTGTACGCAGTTCGAAGCTCATTTGTGTCATGATCTTGCTTGCTCCTCAGTGCCTACATCGAAATACAAAAGAGCCTTCTCTCATCTTGTTTTCTAATGAATTTAATGTTCTGAATTTATTCTTTTGTTTGATCTTCCTCCGTTACGTCTCTCTTTACTACTATATATATGCGAGTTGCTGTGAGGATATCGACCTATCCGATTAAGAGGCATCCTGATATCCAAATTAGGAGCAAGAAGCAAAGAATGATATGTTTATCAATCATGAGGATCCTGAAGAAGACATCGACTCTAAAGCTGATTCAAGTACTTAATATATTTTTCATTTTAAGTTTGTTAAATGTTCATTAACTTCTATATCGTATTGTTTTGAACTAGTTGATGAGACAAAAAAGACGATGTTCGAAAAGAAAAAAGCCATCATGAAAAAATCATGGTTGCATAACCCTTTCTTAACTTAAAACTACTCTAAATTTTGATGGGTTTTGATAATTAAAAGACGTCGACGTCAACTTCGATATGGAAAACGACGACTACCGAGAAGAGACTGAGAGGTTAACAGAAGTTTTCAAAGCAAACAAACGGATAGGCCTTTGTTTGTTCTTGGTCTCCGAAATCCATAGGTTTCGAGTTATCATGAAAATATAAGGTTGCACACCGACTTCTCTAACTGAAAACTGCTCGTATATCTGATTGTCAACTCCATAATATCCATTTTCAATTAATAAGAGGATGGCTAGCTTGTTTTAGAATATACCCTATTTCGCTCCCACTCTCACCTCAAAACTAGTGTTTTTGGTGGGTTGTGTCCGCGATTCGAGGCTCACTTGTGTCATGATCTTGCTAGCTCCTCAGTGCCTAAATCGAAATACAAAAGAGCCTTCTCTCATCTTGTTTTCTAATGAATTTAATGTTTTGAATTTATTCTTTTGTTTGACCTTCCTCCGTTATGTCTCTCTTTACTACTATATATGCGAGTTGCTGTGAGGATATCGACCTATCCGATTAAGAGGCATCCTGATATCCAAATTAGGAGCAAGAAGCAAAGAATGATAAGTATATCAATCATGACGATCCTGAAGAAGACATCGACTCAAAAGCTGATTCCAGTACTTAATATATTTTTCATTTTAAGTTTGTTAAATGTTCATTAACTTCTATATCATATTGTTTTGAACTAGTTGATGAGACAAAAAATGACGATGTTCGAAAAGAAAAAAGCCATCATGAAAAAATCATGGTTGCATAACCCTTTCTTAACTTAAAACTACTCTAAATTTTGATGGGTTTTGATAATTAAAAGACGTCGACGTCAACTTCGATATGGAAAACGACGACAACCAGAAGAGATTGAGAGGTTAACAGAAGTTTTCAAAGCAGACAAACGGATAGGCCTTTGTTTGTTCTTGGTGTCCGAAATCCATAGGTTTCGAGTTATCATGAAAATATAAGGTTGCACACCGACTTCTCTAACTCGAAAACTTATCGATTGTCAACTCCATAAAATCCATTTTCAAATAATAAGAGGATGGCTAGCTTGTTTTAGAATATACCCTATTTCGCTGCCACTCTCACCTCGAAACTAGTGTTTTTGGAGGGTTGTGTCCACGATTCAAGAGGGCGAGAGGTTAACGAAGTTTTCAAAACGGACAAACGGATAGGCCTTTGTTTGTTCTTGGTCTCCAAAATCCATAGGTTTCGAGTTATCATGAAAAATATACCCCACATTTAAAAAATTTACTCCTATAAACGATTGTCAACTCCATAACATCCATTTTGAATTGAGACGAGGACGGCTAGCTTGAATTAGTATATACCCTATTTCGCTCCCACTCTAACCTCGAAACTAGTGTTTTTGGAGGGTTGTGTCCGCTGATCGAGGCTCACTTGTGTCATGATCTTGCTATCTCCTGAGTGCCTAAATCGAAATACAAAAGAGCCTTCTGTCATCTTGTTTTCTAATGAATTTAATGTTCGAATTTATTCTTTTTTTGATCTTCCTCCATTATGTCTCTCTTTACTACTATATATGTGAGTTGCTTTGTGAGGATACGGACCTATCCGATTAAGAGGCATCCCGATATCCAAATTAGGAGCAAGAAGCAAAGAATGATAAGTATATCAATCACGACGATCTGAAGAAGACATCGACTCAAAAGCTGATCCCGAGTACTTAATATATTTTTCATTTTAAGTTTGTTAAATGTTCATTAACTTCTATATCGTATTGTTTTGAACTAGTTGATGAGACAAAAAAGACGATTTTCGAAAAGAAAAAAGCCATCATGAAAAAATCATGGTTGCACAACCCTTTCTTAACTTAAAACTACTCTAAATTTTGATGGGTTTTGATAATTAAAAGACGTCGACGTCAACTTCGATACGGAAAACGACGACAACCGAAGAGACGAGAGGTTAACAGAAGTTTTCAAAACAGACAAACGGATAGTCCTTTGTTTGTTCTTGGTCTCCGAAATCCATATGTTTCGAGTTATCATGAAAATATAAGGTTGCACACCGACTTCTCTAACTGAAAACTGCTCGTATATCTGATTGTCAACTCCATAATATCCATTTTGAATTAATAAGAGGACGGCTAGCTTGTTTTAGAATATACCCTATTTTGCTCCCTCTCTAACCTTGAAACTAGTATTTTTTGAGGGTTGTGTCCGCTGATTGAGGCTCATTTGTGTCATGATCTAGCTAGCTCCTCAGTGCGTAAATCGAAATACAAAAGAGCCTCTCTCATCTTGTTTTCTAATGAATTTAATGTTCGAATTTATTCTATTGTTTGATCTTCCTCCGTTATGTCTCTCTTTACTACTATATATGCAAGTTGATGTGAAGATATCGACCTATCCGATTAAGAGGCATCCTGATATCCAAATTAGGTGCAAGAAGCAAAGAATGATAAGTTTATCAATCATGACGATCCTGACGAAGACATCGACTCAAAAGCTTATTCCAGTACTTAATATATTTTTCATCTTAAGTTTGTTAAATATTCATTAACTTCTATATCGTATTGTTTTGAACTATTCGATGAGACAAAAAAGACGATGTTCGAAAAGAAAAAAGCCATCATGAAAAAACATGGTTGCATAACCCTTTCTTAACTTAAAACTACTCTAAATTTTGATGGTTTTTGATAATTAAAAGATATCGATGTCAACTTCGATACGAAAAACGACGACTACTAGAAGAGACTGAGAGGTAAACAGAAGTTTTCAAAGCAGACAAACGGATAGGCCTTTGTTTGTTCTTGGTGTCCAACATCCATAGGTTTCGAGTGATCTTGAAAATGTATGGTTGCACACCGAATTCTCTAACTGAAAACTGCTCGTATATCTGATTGTCAACTCCATAATATCTATTTTCAATTAATAAGAGGACGGCTAGCTTGTTTTAGAATATACCCTATTTTGCTCCCGCTCTAACCTCGAAACTAGTGTTTTTGGAGGGTTGTGTGCGCTGATCGAGGCTCATTTGTGTCATGATCTAGCTAGCTCCTCAGTGCATAAATCGAAGTACAAAAGAGCCTCCTCTCATCTTGTTTTCTAATGAATTTAATGTTCTGAATTTATTCTATTGTTTGATTTTCCTCCTTTATATCTCTCTTTACTACTATATATGCGAGTTGCTGTGAGGATATCAACCTATCCGATTAAGAGGCATCCTGATATCCAAATTAGGAGCAAGAGGTAATGAATGATATGTTTATCAATCATGAGGATCTTGAAGAAGACATCGACTCTAAAGCTGATTCAAGTACTTAATATATTTTTAATTTTAAGTTTGTTAAATGTTCATGAACTTCTATATCGTATTGTTTTGAACTAGTTGATGAGACAAAAAAGACGATTTTCGAAAAGAAAAAAGCCATCATGAAAAAATCATGGTTCCACAACCCTTTCTTAACTTAAAACTACTCTAAATTTTGATGGGTTTTGATAATTAAAAGACGTCGACGTCAACTTCGATACGGAAAACGACGACAACCAGAAGAGACTGAGAGGTTAACAGAAGTTTTCAAAACAGACAAACGGATAGTCCTTTGTTTGTTCTTGGTCTCCGAAATCCATATGTTTCGAGTTATCATGAAAATATAAGGTTGCACACCGACTTCTCTAACTGAAAACTGCTCGTATATCTGATTGTCAACTCCATAATATCCATTTTGAATTAATAAGAGGACGGCTAGCTTGTTTTAGAATATACCCTATTTTGCTCCCTCTCTAACCTTGAAACTAGTATATTTTGAGGGTTGTGTCCGCTGATTGAGGCTCATTTGTGTCATGATCTAGCTAGCTCCTCAGTGCGTAAATCGAAATACAAAAGAGCCTCCTGTCATCTTGTTTTCTAATGAATTTAATGTTCTGAATTTATTCTATTGTTTGATCTTCCTCCGTTATGTCTCTCTTTACTACTATATATGCAAGTTGATGTGAAGATATCGACCTATCCGATTAAGAGGCATCCTGATATCCAAATTAGGTGCAAGAAGCAAAGAATGATAAGTTTATCAATCATGACGATCCTGACGAAGACATCGACTCAAAAGCTTATTCCAGTACGTAATATATTTTTCATCTTAAGTTTGTTAAATATTCATTAACTTCTATATCGTATTGTTTTGAACTATTCGATGAGACAAAAAAGACGATGTTCGAAAAGAAAAAAGCCATCATGAAAAAACATGGTTGCATAACCCTTTCTTAACTTAAAACTACTCTAAATTTTGATGGTTTTTGATAATTAAAAGATATCGATGTCAACTTCGATACGAAAAACGACGACTACTAGAAGAGACTGAGAGGTAAACAGAAGTTTTCAAAGCAGACAAACGGATAGGCCTTTGTTTGTTCTTGGTGTCCAACATCCATAGGTTTCGAGTGATCTTGAAAATGTATGGTTGCACACCGAATTCTCTAACTGAAAACTGCTCGTATATCTGATTGTCAACTCCATAATATCCATTTTGAATTAATAAGAGGACGGCTAGCTTGTTTTAGAATATACCCTATTTTGCTCCCTCTCTAACCTCGAAACTAGTATTTTTGGAGGGTTGTGTCCGCTGATTGAGGTTCATTTGTGTCATGATCTAGCTAGCTCCTCAGTGCGTAAATCGAAATACAAAAGAGCCTCCTGTCATCTTGTTTTCTATTGAATTTAATGTTCTGAATTTATTCTATTGTTTGATCTTCCTCCGTTATGTCTCTCTTTACTACTATATATGCAAGTTGATGTGAAGATATCGACCTATCCGATTAAGAGGCATCCTGATATCCAAATTAGGAGCAAGAAGCAAAGAATGATAAGTTTATCAATCATGACGATCCTGACGAAGACATCGACTCAAAAGCTTATTCCAGTACTTAATATATTTTTCATCATGAAAAAATTATGGTTACACAACTCTTTCTTAAATTAAAACTACTCTAAATTTGGATGGTTTTTGATAGTTAGAAGATGTCGACGTCAACTTCGATATGGAAAACGACGACTACTAGAAGAGACGAACACGTTAACAGAAGTTTTCAAAACAGACAAACGGATAGGCCTTTTTGGGTTCTTGCTCTCCAAAATCCATAGGTTTCGAGTTATCATGAAAATGTATGGTTGCACACCGACTTCCCTAACCGAAAACTTGCTCGTATATTTGATAGTCAACTCCATAATATCCATTTTTAATTGATAAGAGGACGGCTAGCTTGTTTTAGAATATACCCTATTTCGCTCCCGCTCTAACCTCGAAACTAGTGTTTTTAGAGGGTTGTGTCCGCTGTTCGATGCTCATTTGTGTCATGATCTAGCTAGCTCCTCTGTGCCTAAATCGAAATACAACAGAGCCTTCTCTCCTCTTGTTCTCTAATGAATTTAATTTTCTCAATCTATTGTTTTGTTTGATTTCCCTCCATTATGTCTCTCTCTCCTACTATATATGCGAGTTGTTGTGAGAATTTCGAAATATCCGATTAAGAGGCATCCTGAAATCCATATTAGGAGCAAGAAGCAAAGAATGATAAGTTTATCAATCATGAGGGTCCTGAACAAGACATTGACTCTAAAGCTGATTCAAGTACTTCATATATTTAACATTTTAAGTTTGTTAAATATTCATTAACTTCTATATCTTATTGTTTTGAACTAGTTGATGAGACAAAAAAGACGATGTTCGAAAACAAAAAAGCTATCATGAAAAAATCATGGTTGCACAACCCTTTCTTAACTTAAACTACTCTAAATTTTGATGGTTTTTGATAACTAAAAGACGTCGACGTGAACTTCGATACGGAAAACGACGACTACCAGAAGAGACGAAAACATTAACAGAAGTTTTCAAAACAGACAAATGGATAGGCCTTTTTGGGTTCATGGTCTCCGAAATCCATAGGTTTCGAGTTATCATGAAAATGTATGGTTGCACACCGACTTCTCTAACTGAAAAATACTCGTATATTTGATTGTCAATTGCATAATATCCATTTTCAATTGATAAGAGGATGGCTAGCTTGTTTTAGAATATACTCTATTTCTCTCCCGCTCTAACCTCGCACCTAGTGTTTTTGGAGGGCTGTGTGCGCAGTTCAAGGCACTTTTGTGTCATGATCTAGCTAGCTCCTCAGTGCCTAAATAGAAATACAAAAGAGCCTTCCCTCATCTTGTTTTCTGATGAATTTAATTTTCTGAATTTATTCTTCTGTTTAATATTCCTCCGTTATGTCTCTCTTAACTACTATATATGCAAGTTTCTTTGAAGATATCGACCTATCCAATTAAGAGGCATCCTAACATCCAAATTAGGAGCAAGAAGCAAAGAATGATAAGTTTATCAATCATGACGATCCTGAAGAAGACATCGACTCTAAAGCTGATTCAACTACTTAAAATATTTAACATTTTTAGTTTGTTAAATATTCATTAACTTCTATATCGTATTGTTTTGAACTAGTTGATGAGATAAGAAAGACGATGTTTGAAAAGAAAAAAGCCATCATGAAAAAATCATGGTTGCAAAACTCTTTCTTAACTTGAAACTACTCAAAATTTTGATGGTTGTTGATAATTAAAAGACGTCGACGTCAACTTCAATACGGAAAACGACGACTACCAGAAGAGACTGAGAGGTTAATAGAAGTTTTCAAAACAGACAAACGGATAGGCCTTTGTTGGTTCTTGGTCTCCGAAATCCATAGGTTTCGAGTTATCATGAAAATGTATGGTTGCACACTGACTTCTCTAACTAAAAACTGCTCGTATATTTGATAGTCAACTACATAATATCCATTTTGAATTAATTAGAGGACGGCTAGCTTGTTTTAGAATATACCTTATTTTGCTCCCACTCTAACCTCGGAACTAGTGTTTTTGGAGGGTTGTGTCCGCAGTTCGAGGCTCATTTGTGTCATGATCATGCTAGCTCCTCAATGCCTAAATCGAAGTACAAAAGAGCCTTCTCTCATATTGTTTTCTAATGAATTTAATGTTCTGAATTTATTCTTTTGTTTGATCTTCCTCCATTATGTCTCACTTTACTACTATATAAGCGAGTTGTTTTGAGGATATCGACCTATCCAATTAAGAGGCATCCTGACATCCAAATTAGGAGCAAGAAGCAACGAATGATAAGTTTATCAATCATGACGATCCTGAAGAAGACTTCGACTCTAAAGCTGATTCAACTACGTAATATATTTAACATTATTAGTTTGTTAAACATTCATTAACTTCTATATCGTATAGTTTTGAACTAGTTGATGAGATAAAAAAGACAATGTTCGAAAAGAAAAAAGCCATCATGAAAAAATTATGGTTACACAACTCTTTCTTAAATTAAAACTACTCTAAATTTTGATGGTTTTTGATAGTTAAAAGATGTCGACGTCAACTTCGATATGGAAAACGACGACTACTAGAAGAGACGAACACGTTAACAGAAGTTTTCAAAACAGACAAACGGATAGGCCTTTTTGGGTTCTTGGTCTCCGAAATCCATAGGTTTCGAGTTATCATGAAAATGTATGGTTGCACACCGACTTCCCTAACTGAAAACTGCTCGTATATTTGATAGTCAACTCCATAATATCCATTTTTAATTGATAAGAGGACGGCTAGCTTGTTTTAGAATATACCCTATTTCGCTCCCGCTCTAACCTCGAAACTAGTGTTTTTAGAGGGTTGTGTCCGCTGTTCGATGCTCATTTGTGTCATGATCTAGCTAGCTCCTCTGTGCCTAATTCGAAATACAATGGAGCCTTCTCTCCTCTTGTTCTCTAATGAATTTAATTTTCTCAATCTATTGTTTTGTTTGATTTCCCTCCATTATGTCTCTCTCTCCTACTATATATGCGAGTTGTTGTGAGAATTTCGAAATATTCGATTAAGAGGCATCCTGAAATCCATATTAGGAGCAAGAAGCAAAGAATGATAAGTTTATCAATCATGAGGGTCCTGAACAAGACATTGACTCTAAAGCTGATTCAAGTACTTCATATATTTAACATTTTAAGTTTGTTATATCTTATTGTTTTGAACTAGTTGATGAGACAAAAAAGACGATGTTCGAAAACAAAAAAGCCATCATGAAAAAATCATGGTTGCACAACCCTTTCTTAACTTAAAACTAGTCTAAATTTTGATTGATTTTGATAATTAAAAGAAGTCGACGTCAACTTCGATACGGAAAACGATGACTACCAGAAGAGATTGAGAGGTTAACCGAACTTTTAAAAATAGACAAACGGATAGGCCTTTGTTGGTTCTTGGTCTACGAAATCCATAGGTTTCAAGTTATCATGAAAATGTATGGTTGCACACCGACTTCTCTAACTGAAAACTGCTCGTATATTTAATTGCCCACTCCATAATATCCATTTTGAATTGATAAGAGGATGGCTACCTTGTTTTAGAATATACTCTATTTCGCTCCCGCTCTAACCTCGAACTTAGCGTTTTTGGAGTGTTGTGTGCGCAGTTCGAGGCTCTTTTGTGTAATGATCTAGCTAGCTCCTCACTGCCTAAATCGAAATACTAAATAGCCATCTCTCATCTTGTTTTCTAATGAATTTAATTTTCTAAATTTATTATTTTGTTTGATCTTCCTCCGTTATGTCTCTCTTTTCTACTATATATGCGAGTTGCTGTGAGGATATCGACCTATCCGATTAAGAGGCATCCTGACATCCAAATTAGGAGCATGAAGCAAAAAATGATATCTTTATTAATCACGACGAGCCTAAAGAAGACATCGACTCTAAAGCTGATTCATGTACTTAATATATTTAACATTTTAAGTTTGTTAAATATTAATTAACTTCTATATCGTATTGTTTTGAACTAGTTGATGAGACAAAAAAGTGGATGTTCGAAAAGAAAAGAGACATCATGAAAAAATCATGGTTGCACAACCCTTTCTTAACTTAAAACTAGTCTAAATTTTGATTGATTTTAATAATTAAAAGAAGTCGACGTCAACTTCGATACGGAAAACGATGACTACCAGATGAGATTGAGAGGTTAACCGAACTTTTAAAAATAGACAAACGGATAGGCCTTTGTTGGTTCTTAGTCTATGAAATCCATAGGTTTCAAGTTATCATGAAAATGTATGGTTGCACACCGACTTCTCTAACTGAAAACATCTCGTATATTTTATTGTCCACTCCATAATATCCATTTTGAATTGATAAGAGGATGGCTACCTTGTTTTAGAATATACTCTATTTCGCTCCCGGTCTAACCTCGAACTTAGTGTTTTGGGAGTGTTGTGTGCGCAGTTCGAGGCTCTTTTGTGTAATGATCTAGCTAGCTCCTCACCGCCTAAATCGAAATACAAAAGAGCCTTCTCTCATCTTGTTTTCTAATGAATTTAGTTTTCTTAATTTATTCTTTTTTTTATCTTCCTCCGTTATGTCTCTCTTTTCTACTATATGTGCGAGTTGCTGTGAGGATATCGACCTATCCGATTAAGAGGCATCCTGACATCCAAATTAGGAGCATGAAGCAAAGAATGATATGTTTATTAATCATGACGAGCCTAAAGAAGACATCGACTCTAAAGCTGATTCAAGTACTTAATATATTTAACATTTTAAGTTTGTTAAATATTCATTAACTTCTATATCGTATTGTTTTGAACTAGTTGATGAGACAAAAAAGTGGATGTACGAAAAGAAAAGAGCCATCATAAAAATATCATGGTTGCACAACCCTTTCTTAACTTAAAACTACTCTAAATTTTGATTTATTTTGATAATTAAAACAAGTCGATGTCAACTTCAATACGGAAAACAACGACTACCAGAAGAGATTGAGACGTTAACCGAACTTTTAAAAACAGACAAACGGATAGGCCTTTTTTGGTTCTTGGTCTACGAAATCCATAGGTTTCAAGTTATCATGAAAATGTATGGTTGCACACCGACTTCTCTAACTGAAAACTTCTCGTATATTTTATTGTCCACTCCATAATATCCATTTTGAATTGATAAGAGGATGGCTACCTTGTTTTAGAATATACTCTGTTTCGCTCCCGCTCTAACCTCGAACTTAGTGTTTTTGGAGTGTTGTGTGCGCAGTTCGAGGCTCTTTTGTGTAATGATCTAGCTAGCTCCTCACTGCCTAAATCAAAATAAAAAAGAGCCTTCTCTCATCTTGTTTTCTAATGAATTTAATTTTCTAAATTTATTCTTTTGTTTGACCTTCCTCCGTTATGTCTCTATTTACTACTATATATGCGAGTTGCTGTGAGGATATCGACCTATCCGATTAAGAGGCATCCTGACATCCAAATTAGGAGCATGAAGCAAAAAATGATATCTTTATTAATCATGACGAGCCTAAAGAAGACATCGACTCTAAAGCTGATTCATGTACTTAATATATTTAACATTTTAAGTTTGTTAAATATTCATTAACTTCTATATCGTATTGTTTTGAACTAGTTGATGAGACAAAAAAGTGGATGTTCGAAAAGAAAAGAGACATCATGAAAAAATCATGGTTGCACAACCCTTTCTTAACTTAAAACTAGTCTAAATTTTGATTGATTTTAATAATTAAAAGAAGTCGACGTCAACTTCGATACGCAAAACGATGACTACCAGATGAGATTGAGAGGTTAACCGAACTTTTAAAAATAGACAAACGGATAGGCCTTTGTTGGTTCTTAGTCTATGAAATCCATAGGTTTCAAGTTATCATGAAAATGTATGGTTGCACACCGACTTCTCTAACTGAAAACATCTCGTATATTTTATTGTCCACTCCATAATATCCATTTTGAATTGATAAGAGGATGGCTACCTTGTTTTAGAATATACTCTATTTCGCTCCCGCTCTAACCTCGAACTTAGTGTTTTTTGAGTGTTGTGCGCGCAGTTCGAGGCTCTTTTGTGTAATGATCGAGCTAGCTCCTCACTGCCTAAATCGAAATACAAAAGAGCCCTCTCTCATCTTGTTTTCTAATGAATTTAATTTTCTAAATTTATTCTTTTGTTTGATCTTCCTCCGTTATGTCTCTCTTTTCTACTATATGTGCGAGTTGCTGTGAGGATATCGACCTATCCGATTAAGAGGCATCCTGACATCCAAATTAGGAGCATGAAGCAAAGAATGATATGTTTATTAATCATGACGAGCCTGAAGAAGACATCGACTCTAAAGCTGATTCAAGTACTTAATATATTTAACATTTTATGTTTGTTAAATATTCATTAACTTCTATATCGTATTGTTTTGAACTAGTTGATGAGACAAAAAAGTGGATGTTCGAAAAGAAAAGAGACATCATGAAAAAATCATGGTTGCACAACCCTTTCTTAACTTAAAACTAGTCTAAATTTTGATTGATTTTGATAATTAAAAGAAGTCGACGTCAACTTCGATACGGAAAACGATGACTACCGAAGAGAGATTCGAGTGGTTAACCGAACTTTTAAAAATAGACAAACGGATAGGCCTTTGTTGGTTCTTGGTCTACGAAATCCATAGGTTTCAAGTTATCATGAAAATGTATGGTTGCACACCGACTTCTCTAACTGAAAACTTCTCGTATATTTTATTGTCCACTCCATAATATCCATTTTGAATTGATAAGAGGATGGCTACCTTGTTTTAGAATATACTCTATTTCGCTCCCGCTCTAACCTCGAACTTAGTGTTTTTGGAGTGTTGTGTGCGTAGTTCGAGGCTCTTTTGTGTAATGATCTAGCTAGCTCCTCACTGCCTAAATCAAAATACAAAAGAGCCTTCTCTCATCTTGTTTTCTAATGAATTTAATTTTCTAAATTTATTCTTTTGTTTGATCTTCCTCCGTTATGTCTCTCTTTTCTACTATATGTGCGAGTTCTTTGTGAGGATATCGACCTATCCGATTAAGAGGCATCCTGACATCCAAATTAGGAGCATGAAGCAAAGAATCATATGTTTATTAATCATGACGAGCCTGAAGAAGACATCGACTCTAAAGCTGATTCAAGTACTTAATATATTTAACATTTTATGTTTGTTAAATATTCATTAACTTCTATATCGTATTGTTTTGAACTAGTTGATGAGACAAAAAAGTGGATGTTCGAAAAGAAAAGAGACATCATGAAAAAATCATGGTTGCACAACCCTTTCTTAACTTAAAACTAGTCTAAATTTTGATTGATTTTGATAATTAAAAGAAGTCGACGTCAACTTCGATACGGAAAACGATGACTACCAGAAGAGATTGAGAGGTTAACCGAACTTTTAAAAATAGACAAACGGATAGGCCTTTGTTGGTTCTTGGTCTACGAAATCCATAGGTTTCAAGTTATCATGAAAATGTATGGTTGCACACCGACTTCTCTAACTGAAAACTTCTCGTATATTTTATTGTCCACTCCATAATATCCATTTTGAATTGATAAGAGGATGGCTACCTTGTTTTAGAATATACTCTATTTCGCTCCCGCTCTAACCTCGAACTTAGTGTTTTGGGAGTGTTGTGTGCGCAGTTCGAGGCTCTTTTGTGTAATTATCTAGCTAGCTCCTCACCGCCTAAATCGAAATACAAAAGAGCCTTCTCTCATCTTGTTTTCTAATGAATTTAGTTTTCTTAATTTATTCTTTTGTTTGATCTTCCTCCATTATGTCTCTCTTTTCTACTATATATGCGAGTTGCTGTGAGGATATCGACCTATCCGATTAAGAGGCATCCTGGCATCCAAATTAGGAGCATGAAGCAAAGAATGATATGTTTATTAATCATGACGAGCCTGAAGAAGACATCGACTCTAAAGCTGATTCAAGTACTTAATATATTTAACATTTTATGTTTGTTAAATATTCATTAACTTCTATATCGTATTGGTTTGAACTAGTTGATGAGACAAAAAAGTGGATGTTCGAAAAGAAAAGAGACATCATGAAAAAATCATGGTTGCACAACCCTTTCTTAACTTAAAACTAGTCTAAATTTTGATTGATTTTGATAATTAAAAGAAGTCGACGTCAACTTCGATACGGAAAACGATGACTACCAGATGAGATTGAGAGGTTAACCGAACTTTTAAAAATAGACAAACGGATAGGCCTTTGTTGGTTCTTGGTCTACGAAATCCATAGGTTTCAAGTTATCATGAAAATGTATGGTTGCACACCGACTTCTCTAACTGAAAACTTCTCGTATATTTTATTGTCCACTCCATAATATCCATTTTGAATTGATAAGAGGATGGCTACCTTGTTTTAGAATATACTCTATTTCGCTCCCGCTCTAACCTCGAACTTAGTGTTTTTGGAGTGTTGTGTGCGCAGTTCGAGGCTCTTTTGTGTAATGATCTAGCTAGCTCCCCACTGCCTAAATCAAAATAAAAAAGAGCCTTCTCTCATCTTGTTTTCTAATGAATTTAATTTTCTAAATTTATTCTTTTGTTTGACCTTCCTCCGTTATGTCTCTATTTACTACTATATATGCGAGTTCTTTGTGAGGATATCGACCTATCCGATTAAGAGGCATCCCGACATCCAAATTAGGAGCATGAAGCAAAAAATGATATCTTTATTAATCATGACGAGCCTAAAGAAGACATCGACTCTAAAGCCGATTCATGTACTTAATATATTTAACATTTTAAGTTTGTTAAATATTCATTAACTTCTATATCGTATTGTTTTGAACTAGTTGATGAGACAAAAAAGTGGATGTTCGAAAAGAAAAGAGACATCATGAAAAAATCATGGTTGCACAACCCTTTCTTAACTTAAAACTAGTCTAAATTTTGATTGATTTTAATAATTAAAAGAAGTCGACGTCAACTTCGATACGGAAAACGATGACTACCAGATGAGATTGAGAGGTTAACCGAACTTTTAAAAATAGACAAACGGATAGGCCTTTGTTGGTTCTTAGTCTATGAAATCCATAGGTTTCAAGTTATCATGAAAATGTATGGTTGCAAACCGACTTCTCTAACTGAAAACATCTCTTATATTTTATTGTCCACTCCATAATATCCATTTTGAATTGATAAGAGGATGGCTACCTTGTTTTAGAATATACTCTATTTCGCTCCCGCTCTAACCTCGAACTTAGTGTTTTGGGAGTGTTGTGTGCGCGATTCGAGGCTCTTTTGTGTAATGATCTAGCTAGCTCCTCACCGCCTAAATCGAAATACAAAAGAGCCTTCTCTCATCTTGTTTTCTAATGAATTTAGTTTTCTTAATTTATTCTTTTGTTTGATCTTCCTCCGTTATGTCTCTCTTTTCTACTATATATGCGAGTTCTTTGTGAGGATATCGACCTATCCGATTAAGAGGCATCCCGACATCCAAATTAGGAGCATGAAGCAAAGAATGATATGTTTATTAATCATGACGAGCACTGAAGAAGACATCGACTCTAAAGCTGATTCAAGTACTTACTATATTTAACATTTTATGTTTGTTAAATATTCATTAACTTCTATATCGTATTGGTTTGAACTAGTTGATGAGACAAAAAAGTGGATGTTCGAAAAGAAAAGAGACATCATGAAAAAATCATGGTTGCACAACCCTTTCTTAACTTAAAACTAGTCTAAATTTTGATTGATTTTGATAATTAAAAGAAGTCGACGTCAACTTCGATACGGAAAACGATGACTACCAGAAGAGATTGAGAGGTTAACCGAACTTTTAAAAATAGACAAACGGATAGGCCTTTGTTGGTTCTTGGTCTACGAAATCCATAGGTTTCAAGTTATCATGAAAATGTATGGTTGCACACCGACTTCTCTAACTAAAAACTTCTCGTATATTTTATTGTCCACTCCATAATATCCATTTTGAATTGATAAGAGGATGGCTACCTTGTTTTAGAATATACTCTATTTCGCTCCCGCTCTAACCTCGAACTTAGTGTTTTTTGAGTGTTGTGTGCGCAGTTCGAGGCTCTTTTGTGTAATGATCTAGCTAGCTCCTCACTGCCTAAATCGAAATACAAAAGAGCCTTCTCTCATCTTGTTTTCTAATGAATTTCATTTTCTAAATTTATTCTTTTGTTTGATCTTCCTCCGTTATGTCTCTCTTTTCTACTATATGTGCGAGTTCTTTGTGAGGATATCGACCTATCCGATTAAGAGGCATCCCGACATCCAAATTAGGAGCATGAAGCAAAGAATGATATGTTTATTAATCATGACGAGCCCGAAGAAGACATCGACTCTAAAGCCGATTCAAGTACTTAATATATTTAACATTTTATGTTTGTTAAATATTCATTAACTTCTATATCGTATTGTTTTGAACTAGTTGATGAGACAAAAAAGTGGATGTTCGAAAAGAAAAGAGACATCATGAAAAAATCATGGTTGCACAACCCTTTCTTAACTTAAAACTAGTCTAAATTTTGATTGATTTTGATAATTAAAAGAAGTCGACGTCAACTTCGATACGGAAAACGATGACTACCAGAAGAGATTCAGAGGTTAACCGAACTTTTAAAAATAGACAAACGGATAGGCCTTTGTTGGTTCTTGGTCTACGAAATCCATAGGTTTCAAGTTATCATGAAAATGTATGGTTGCACACCGACTTCTCTAACTGAAAACTTCTCGTATATTTTATTGTCCACTCCATAATATCCATTTTGAATTGATAAGAGGATGGCTACCTTGTTTTAGAATATACTCTATTTCGCTCCCGCTCTAACCTCGAACTTAGTGTTTTTGGAGTGTTGTGTGCGCAGTTCGAGGCTCTTTTGTGTAATGATCTAGCTAGCTCCTCACTTTGCCTAAATCAAAATACAAAAGAGCCTTCTCTCATCTTGTTTTCTAATGAATTTAATTTTCTAAATTTATTCTTTTGTTTGATCTTCCTCCGTTATGTCTCTCTTTTCTACTATATGTGCGAGTTGCTGTGAGGATATCGACCTATCCGATTAAGAGGCATCCTGACATCCAAATTAGGAGCATGAAGCAAAGAATCATATGTTTATTAATCATGACGAGCCTGAAGAAGACATCGACTCTAAAGCTGATTCAAGTACTTAATATATTTAACATTTTATGTTTGTTAAATATTCATTAACTTCTATATCGTATTGTTTTGAACTAGTTGATGAGACAAAAAAGTGGATGTTCGAAAAGAAAAGAGACATCATGAAAAAATCATGGTTGCACAACCCTTTCTTAACTTAAAACTAGTCTAAATTTTGATTGATTTTAATAATTAAAAGAAGTCGACGTCAACTTCGATACGGAAAACGATGACTACCAGATGAGATTGAGAGGTTAACCGAACTTTTAAAAATAGACAAACGGATAGGCCTTTGTTGGTTCTTAGTCTATGAAATCCATAGGTTTCAAGTTATCATGAAAATGTATGGTTGCAAACCGACTTCTCTAACTGAAAACATCTCTTATATTTTATTGTCCACTCCATAATATCCATTTTGAATTGATAAGAGGATGGCTACCTTGTTTTAGAATATACTCTATTTCGCTCCCGCTCTAACCTCGAACTTAGTGTTTTGGGAGTGTTGTGTGCGCGATTCGAGGCTCTTTTGTGTAATGATCTAGCTAGCTCCTCACCGCCTAAATCGAAATACAAAAGAGCCTTCTCTCATCTTGTTTTCTAATGAATTTAGTTTTCTTAATTTATTCTTTTGTTTGATCTTCCTCCGTTATGTCTCTCTTTTCTACTATATATGCGAGTTGCTGTGAGGATATCGACCTATCCGATTAAGAGGCATCCTGACATCCAAATTAGGAGCATGAAGCAAAGAATGATATGTTTATTAATCATGACGAGCCTGAAGAAGACATCGACTCTAAAGCTGATTCAAGTACTTACTATATTTAACATTTTATGTTTGTTAAATATTCATTAACTTCTATATCGTATTGGTTTGAACTAGTTGATGAGACAAAAAAGTGGATGTTCGAAAAGAAAAGAGACATCATGAAAAAATCATGGTTGCACAACCCTTTCTTAACTTAAAACTAGTCTAAATTTTGATTGATTTTGATAATTAAAAGAAGTCGACGTCAACTTCGATACGGAAAACGATGACTGCCAGAAGAGATTGAGAGGTTAACCGAACTTTTAAAAATAGACAAACGGATAGGCCTTTGTTGGTTCTTGGTCTACGAAATCCATAGGTTTCAAGTTATCATGAAAATGTATGGTTGCACACCGACTTCTCTAACTAAAAACTTCTCGTATATTTTATTGTCCACTCCATAATATCCATTTTGAATTGATAAGAGGATGGCTACCTTGTTTTAGAATATACTCTATTTCGCTCCCGCTCTAACCTCGAACTTAGTGTTTTTTGAGTGTTGTGTGCGCAGTTCGAGGCTCTTTTGTGTAATGATCTAGCTAGCTCCTCACTGCCTAAATCGAAATACAAAAGAGCCTTCTCTCATCTTGTTTTCTAATGAATTTCATTTTCTAAATTTATTCTTTTGTTTGATCTTCCTCCGTTATGTCTCTCTTTTCTACTATATGTGCGAGTTGCTGTGAGGATATCGACCTATCCGATTAAGAGGCATCCTGACATCCAAATTAGGAGCATGAAGCAAAGAATGATATGTTTATTAATCATGACGAGCACGAAGAAGACATCGACTCTAAAGCCGATTCAAGTACTTAATATATTTAACATTTTATGTTTGTTAAATATTCATTAACTTCTATATCGTATTGTTTTGAACTAGTTGATGAGACAAAAAAGTGGATGTTCGAAAAGAAAAGAGACATCATGAAAAAATCATGGTTGCACAACCCTTTCTTAACTTAAAACTAGTCTAAATTTTGATTGATTTTGATAATTAAAAGAAGTCGACGTCAACTTCGATACGGAAAACGATGACTACCGAAAGAGATTCGAGAGGTTAACCGAACTTTTAAAAATAGACAAACGGATAGGCCTTTGTTGGTTCTTGGTCTACGAAATCCATAGGTTTCAAGTTATCATGAAAATGTATGGTTGCACACCGACTTCTCTAACTGAAAACTTCTCGTATATTTTATTGTCCACTCCATAATATCCATTTTGAATTGATAAGAGGATGGCTACCTTGTTTTAGAATATACTCTATTTCGCTCCCGCTCTAACCTCGAACTTAGTGTTTTTGGAGTGTTGTGTGCGCAGTTCGAGGCTCTTTTGTGTAATGATCTAGCTAGCTCCTCACTGCCTAAATCAAAATACAAAAGAGCCTTCTCTCATCTTGTTTTCTAATGAATTTAATTTTCTAAATTTATTCTTTTGTTTGATCTTCCTCCGTTATGTCTCTCTTTTCTACTATATGTGCGAGTTGCTGTGAGGATATCGACCTATCCGATTAAGAGGCATCCTGACATCCAAATTAGGAGCATGAAGCAAAGAATCATATGTTTATTAATCATGACGAGCCCGAAGAAGACATCGACTCTAAAGCCGATTCAAGTACTTAATATATTTAACATTTTATGTTTGTTAAATATTCATTAACTTCTATATCGTATTGTTTTGAACTAGTTGATGAGACAAAAAAGTGGATGTTCGAAAAGAAAAGAGACATCATGAAAAAATCATGGTTGCACAACCCTTTCTTAACTTAAAACTAGTCTAAATTTTGATTGATTTTGATAATTAAAAGAAGTCGACGTCAACTTCGATACGGAAAACGATGACTACCGAAAGAGATTGAGAGGTTAACCGAACTTTTAAAAATAGACAAACGGATAGGCCTTTGTTGGTTCTTGGTCTACGAAATCCATAGGTTTCAAGTTATCATGAAAATGTATGGTTGCACACCGACTTCTCTAACTGAAAACTTCTCGTATATTTTATTGTCCACTCCATAATATCCATTTTGAATTGATAAGAGGATGGCTACCTTGTTTTAGAATATACTCTATTTCGCTCCCGCTCTAACCTCGAACTTAGTGTTTTGGGAGTGTTGTGTGCGCAGTTCGAGGCTCTTTTGTGTAATGATCTAGCTAGCTCCTCACCGCCTAAATCGAAATACAAAAGAGCCTTCTCTCATCTTGTTTTCTAATGAATTTAGTTTTCTTAATTTATTCTTTTGTTTGATCTTCCTCCGTTATGTCTCTCTTTTCTACTATATGTGCGAGTTCTTTGTGAGGATATCGACCTATCCGATTAAGAGGCATCCCGACATCCAAATTAGGAGCATGAAGCAAAGAATGATATGTTTATTAATCATGACGAGCACGAAGAAGACATCGACTCTAAAGCTGATTCAAGTACTTAATATATTTAACATTTTATGTTTGTTAAATATTCATTAACTTCTATATCGTATTGTTTTGAACTAGTTGATGAGACAAAAAAGTGGATGTTCGAAAAGAAAAGAGACATCATGAAAAAATCATGGTTGCACAACCCTTTCTTAACTTAAAACTAGTCTAAATTTTGATTGATTTTGATAATTAAAAGAAGTCGACGTCAACTTCGATACGGAAAACGATGACTAGCAGAAGAGATTGAGAGGTTAACCGAACTTTTAAAAATAGACAAACGGATAGGCCTTTGTTGGTTCTTGGTCTACGAAATCCATAGGTTTCAAGTTATCATGAAAATGTATGGTTGCACACCGACTTCTCTAACTGAAAACTTCTCGTATATTTTATTGTCCACTCCATAATATCCACTTTGAATTGATAAGAGGATGGCTACCTTGTTTTAGAATATACTCTATTTCGCTCCCGCTCTAACCTCGAACTTAGTGTTTTGGGAGTGTTGTGTGCGCAGTTCGAGGCTCTTTCGTGTAATGATCTAGCTAGCTCCTCACCGCCTAAATCGAAATACAAAAGAGCCTTCTCTCATCTTGTTTTCTAATGAATTTAGTTTTCTTAATTTATTCTTTTGTTTGATCTTCCTCCGTTATGTCTCTCTTTTCTACTATATGTGCGAGTTGCTGTGAGGATATCGACCTATCCGATTAAGAGGCATCCCGACATCCAAATTAGGAGCATGAAGCAAAGAATGATATGTTTATTAATCATGACGAGCCCGAAGAAGACATCGACTCTAAAGGCGATTCAAGTACTTAATATATTTAACATTTTATGTTTGTTAAATATTCATTAAGTTCTATATCGTATTGTTTTGAACTAGTTGATGAGACAAAAAAGTGGATGTTCGAAAAGAAAAGAGACATCATGAAAAAATCATGGTTGCACAACCCTTTCTTAACTTAAAACTAGTCTAAATTTTGATTGATTTTGATAATTAAAAGAAGTCGACGTCAACTTCGATACGGAAAACGACGACTACCAGAAGAGATTGAGAGGTTAACCGAACTTTTAAAAATAGACAAACAGATAGGCCTTTGTTGGTTCTTGGTCTACGAAATCCATAGGTTTCAAGTTATCATGAAAATGTATGGTTGCACACCGACTTCTCTAACCGAAAACTTCTCGTATATTTTATTGTCCACTCCATAATATCCATTTTGAATTGATAAGAGGATGGCTACCTTGTTTTAGAATATACTCTATTTCGCTCCCGCTCTAACCTCGAACTTAGTGTTTTTGGAGTGTTGTGTGCGCAGTTCGAGGCTCTTTTGTGTAATGATCTAGCTAGCTCCTCACTGCCTAAATCAAAATACAAAAGAGCCTTCTCTCATCTTGTTTTCTAATGAATTTAATTTTCTAAATTTATTCTTTTGTTTGATCTTCCTCCGTTATGTCTCTCTTTTCTACTATATGTGCGAGTTGCCTTGTGAGGATATCGACCTATCCGATTAAGAGGCATCCCGACATCCAAATTAGGAGCATGAAGCAAAGAATGATATGTTTATTAATCATGACGAGCCCGAAGAAGACATCGACTCTAAAGCCGATTCAAGTACTTAATATATTTAACATTTTATGTTTGTTAAATATTCATTAACTTCTATATCGTATTGTTTTGAACTAGTTGATGAGACAAAAAAGTGGATGTTCGAAAAGAAAAGAGACATCATGAAAAAATCATGGTTGCACAACCCTTTCTTAACTTAAAACTAGTCTAAATTTTGATTGATTTTGATAATTAAAAGAAGTCGACGTCAACTTCGATACGGAAAACGATGACTACCGAAGAGATTGAGAGGTTAACCGAACTTTTAAAAATAGACAAACGGATAGGCCTTTGTTGGTTCTTGGTCTACGAAATCCATAGGTTTCAAGTTATCATGAAAATGTATGGTTGCACACCGACTTCTCTAACTGAAAACTTCTCGTATATTTTATTGTCCACTCCATAATATCCACTTTGAATTGATAAGAGGATGGCTACCTTGTTTTAGAATATACTCTATTTCGCTCCCGCTCTAACCTCGAATTTAGTGTTTTGGGAGTGTTGTGTGCGCAGTTCGAGGCTCTTTTGTGTAATGATCTAGCTAGCTCCTCACCGCCTAAATCGAAATACAAAAGAGCCTTCTCTCATCTTGTTTTCTAATGAATTTAGTTTTCTTAATTTATTCTTTTGTTTGATCTTCCTCCGTTATGTCTCTCTTTTCTACTATATGTGCGAGTTGCTGTGAGGATATCGACCTATCCGATTAAGAGGCATCCCGACATCCAAATTAGGAGCATGAAGCAAAGAATGATATGTTTATTAATCATGACGAGCCCGAAGAAGACATCGACTCTAAAGCCGATTCAAGTACTTAATATATTTAACATTTTATGTTTGTTAAATATTCATTAACTTCTATATCGTATTGTTTTGAACTAGTTGATGAGACAAAAAAGTGGATGTTCGAAAAGAAAAGAGACATCATGAAAAAATCATGGTTGCACAACCCTTTCTTAACTTAAAACTAGTCTAAATTTTGATTGATTTTGATAATTAAAAGAAGTCGACGTCAACTTCGATACGGAAAACGATGACTACCGAAGAGATTGAGAGGTTAACCGAACTTTTAAAAATAGACAAACGGATAGGCCTTTGTTGGTTCTTGGTCTACGAAATCCATAGGTTTCAAGTTATCATGAAAATGTATGGTTGCACACCGACTTCTCTAACCGAAAACTTCTCGTATATTTTATTGTCCACTCCATAATATCCATTTTGAATTGATAAGAGGATGGCTACCTTGTTTTAGAATATACTCTATTTCGCTCCCGCTCTAACCTCGAACTTAGTGTTTTGGGAGTGTTGTGTGCGCAGTTCGAGGCTCTTTTGTGTAATGATCTAGCTAGCTCCTCACCGCCTAAATCGAAATACAAACGAGCCTTCTCTCATCTTGTTTTCTAATGAATTTAGTTTTCTTAATTTATTCTTTTGTTTGATCTTCCTCCGTTATGTCTCTCTTTTCTACTATATGTGCGAGTTGCTGTGAGGATATCGACCTATCCGATTAAGAGGCATCCTGACATCCAAATTAGGAGCATGAAGCAAAGAATGATATGTTTATTAATCATGACGAGCCTGAAGAAGACATCGACTCTAAAGCTGATTCAAGTACTTAATATATTTAACATTTTATGTTTGTTAAATATTCATTAACTTCTATATCGTATTGTTTTGAACTAGTTGATGAGACAAAAAAGTGGATGTTCGAAAAGAAAAGAGACATCATGAAAAAATCATGGTTGCACAACCCTTTCTTAACATAAAACTAGTCTAAATTTTGATTGATTTTGATAATTAAAAGAAGTCGACGTCAACTTCGATACGGAAAACGATGACTACCAGAAGAGATTGAGAGGTTAACCGAACTTTTAAAAATAGACAAACGGATAGGCCTTTGTTGGTTCTTCGTCTACGAAATCCATAGGTTTCAAGTTATCATGAAAATGTATGGTTGCACACCGACTTCTCTAACTGAAAACTTCTCGTATATTTTAACTGAAGAAGATATCGACTCTAAAGCTGATTCAAGTACTTAATATATTTAACATTTTAAGTTTGTTAAATATTCATTAACTTCTATATCGTATTGTTTTGAATTACTTGATGAGACAAAAATACAATGTTCGAAAAGAAAAAACCCATCATGAATAGTTGCACAACCCTTTCTTAACTTAAACCTACTCGAAATTTTGATGGTTTGTGACAATTAAGATATGCCATCATCAACTTCGATACTGAAAACGATGACTACCAGAAGAGATGGAGACGTTAATGGAAATTTTCAAAACGAACATACGGATAGGCCTTGGTTGGTTCTTTGTCTCTGAAATCCATAAGTTTGGAGTTGTCCTGAAAATGTATGGTTGCACATCGACATCACTAACTTAAACCTACTCGTAAATTTGATTGTCAGGACCATAATATCAATTGCGAATTGATAAGAGGACAGCTAGCTTGTTTTCGAATATACTCTATTTCGCTCCCAAACTAACCTCGAAACTAGTGTTTTTGGAGGGGTATGTGCGATGTTCGAGGCTCTTTTGTGTGTTGATCTAGCTAGCTCGTTAGTGCCTAAAACGAAATACGAAAGAGCCTTCGCTCATCTTGTTCTCTAATGAATATAATTTTCTGAATTTATTCTTTTCCTTGATTTTCCTCCATTATGTCTCTCTTTACTACTATATGGGCAAATTGCGGTGAGGATATCGACCTATCCGATTAAGAGGAATCCTGACATCCAAATTAGGAGCAAGAATTAAAGAATGATATGTTTATCAATTATGGGGTTCCTGAAGAAGATATCGACTCCAAAGCTGATTCAAGTACTTCATATATTTAACCTTTTAAGTTTGTTAAATATTCATTAACTTCTATATCGTATTGTTTTGAATTACTTGATGAGACAAAAATACAATGTTCGAAAAGAAAAAACCCATCATGAATAGTTGCACAACCCTTTCTTAACTTAAACCTACTCGAAATTTTGATGGTTTGTGACAATTAAGATATGCCATCATCAACTTCGATACTGAAAACGATGACTACCAGAAGAGATGGAGACGTTAATGGAAATTTTCAAAACGAACATACAGATAGGCCTTGGTTGGTTCTTTGTCTCTGAAATCCATAAGTTTGGAGTTGTCCTGAAAATGTATGGTTGCACATCGACATCACTAACTTAAACCTACTCGTAAATTTGATTGTCAGGACCATAATATCAATTGCGAATTGATAAGAGGACAGCTAGCTTGTTTTCGAATATACTCTATTTCGCTCCCAAACTAACCTCGAAACTAGTGTTTTTGGAGGGGTATGTGCGATGTTCGAGGCTCTTTTGTGTGTTGATCTAGCTAGCTCGTTAGTGCCTAAAACGAAATACGAAAGAGCCTTCGCTCATCTTGTTCTCTAATGAATATAATTTTCTAAATTTATTCTTTTCCTTGATTTTCCTCCATTATGTCTCTCTTTACTACTATATGGGCAAATTGCGGTGAGGATATCGACCTATCCGATTAAGAGGAATCCTGACATCCAAATTAGGAGCAAGAATTAAAGAATGATATGTTTATCAATTATGGGGTTCCTGAAGAAGATATCGACTCCAAAGCTGATTCAAGTACTTCATATATTTAACCTTTTAAGTTTGTTAAATATTCATTAACTTCTATATCCTATTGTTTTGAACTAGTTGATGAGACAAAAATACAATGTTCGAAAAGAAAAAAGCCATCATAAATAGTTGCACAACCCTTTCTTAACTTAAACCTACTCGAAATTTTGATGGTTTGTGACAATTAAGATATGCCATCGTCAACTTCGATACTGAAAACGATGACTACCAGAAGAGATGGAGACGTTAATGGCAATTTTCAAAACGACCATACAGATAGGCCTTAGTTGGTTCTTTGTCTCCGAAATGCATAAGTTTGGAGTTGTCCTGAAAATGTATGGTTGCACACCGACATAACTAACTTAAAACTGCACGTAAATTTGATTGACAGGACCATAATATCCTTTTCGAATTGATAAGAGGACAGCTAGCTTGTTTTAGAATATACTCTATTTCGCTCCCAAACTAACCTCGAAACTAGTGTTTTTGGAGGGGTATGTGCGATGTTCGAGGCTCTTTTGTGTCATGATCTAGCTAGCTTCTTAGTGCCTAAATCGAAATACGAAAGAGCCTTCTCTCATCTTGGTCTCTAATGAATATAATTTTCTGAATTTATTCTTTTCCTTGATTTTCCTCCATTATGTCTCTCTTTACTACTATATGGGCAAATTGCGGTGAGCATATCGACCTATCCGATTAAGAGGAATCCTGACATCCAAATTAGGAGCAAGAAGCAAAGAATGATATGTTTATCAATTATGGGGATCCTGAAGAAGATATCGACTCTAAAGCTAATTCAAGTACTTAATATATTTAACATTTTAAATTTGTTAAATATTCATTAACTTCTATATCGTATTATTTTGAATTAGTTGATGAGACAAAAATACAATGTTCGAAAAGAAAAAAGCCATCATAAATAGTTGCACAACCCTTTCTTAACTTAAACCTACTCGAAATTTTGATGGTTTGTGACAATTAAGATATGCCATCATCAACTTCGATACTGAAAACGATGACTACCAGAAGAGATGGAGACGTTAATGGCAATTTTCAAAACGAACATACAGATAGGCCTTGGTTGGTTCTTTGTCTCGAAATCCATAAGTTTGGAGTTGTCCCGAAAATGTATGGTTGCACACCGACATAACTAACTTAAAACTGCTCGTAAATTTTATTGTCAGGACCATAATATCCATTTCGAATTGATAAGAGGACAGCTAGCTTGTTTTAGAATATACTCTATTTCGCTCCCAAACTAACCTTGAACCTAGTGTTTTTTGAGGGTTATGTGCGATGTTCGAGGCTCTTTTGTGTGTTGATCTAGCTAGCTCCTTAGTGCCTAAAACGAAATAGGAAAGAGGCTTCTCTCATCTTGTTCTCTAATGAATATAATTTTTTGCATTTATTATTTTCCTTGATTTTCCTCCATTATGTCTCTCTTTACTACTATATGGGCATGTTGGGGTGAGGTTATCAACCTATCCGATTAAGAGGCATCCTGACATCCAAATTAGGAGCAAGAAGCAAAGAATGATATGTTTATCAATTATGCGGATCCTGGAGAAGATATCGACTCTAAAGCTGATTCAAGTACTTAATATATTTAACATTTTATGTTTGTTAAATATTCATTAACTTCTATATCGTATTGTTTTGAACTAGTTGATGAGACAGAAATACAATGTTCGAAAAGAAAAAAGCCATCATGAATAGTTGCACAACCCTTTCTTAACTTAAACCTACTTGAAATTTTGATTGTTTGTGACAATTAAGATATGCCATCGTCAACTTCGATACCGAAAACGATGACTACCGGCGAGATGGAGACGTTAATAGAAATTTTCAAAACGGACATACGGATAGGCCTTTGTTGGTTCTTTGTCTCCGAAATCCATAAGTTTGGAGTTATCCTGAAAATGTATGGTTGCACACCGACATCACTAACTTAAAACTGCTCGTAAATTTGATTGTCAGGACCACAATATCCGTTTTGAATTGATAAGAGGACATCTAGCTTGTTTTAGAATAGACTCTATTTCGCTCCCAAACTAACCTCTAACCTAGTGTTTTTGGAGAGTTGTGTCCGTTGTTCGAGGCTCTTTTGTGTCATGATCTAGCTAGCTTCTTAGTGCCCAAATCGAAATACGAAAGAGCCTTCTCTCATCTTGTTCTCTAATGAATATAATTTTCTGAATTTATTATTTTCCTTGATTTTCCTCCATTATATATCTCTTTACTACTATATGGGCAAGTTGCGGTGAGGATATCGACCTATCCGATTACGAGGCATCCTGACATCCAAATTAGGAGCAAGAAGCAAAGAATGATATGTTTATCAATTATGGGGATCTCGAAGAAGATATCGACTCTAAAGCTGATTCAAGTACTTAATATATTTAACATTTTAAGTTTGTTAAATATTCATTAACTTCTATATCGTATTGTTTTGAACTAGTTGATGAGACAAAAATACAATGTTCGAAAAGAAAAAAGCCATCATAAATAGTTGCACAACCCTTTCTTAACTTAAACCTACTCGAAATTTTGATGGTTTGTGACAATTAAGATATGCCATCGTCAACTTCGATACTGAAAATGATGACTACCAAAAGAGATGGAGACGTTAATGGCAATTTTCAAAACGAACATACAGATAGGCCTTGGTTGGTTCGTTGTCTTCGAAATCCATAAGTTTGGATTTGTCCTGAAAATGTATGGTTGCACACCGACATAACTAACTTAAAACTGCTTGTAAATTTGATTGTCAGGACCATAATATCCATTTCGAATTGATAAGAGGACAGCTAGCTTGTTTTAGAATATACTCTATTTCGCTCCCAAACTAACCTTGAACCTAGTGTTTTTTGAGGGTTATGTGCGATGTTCGAGGCTCTTTTGTGTGTTGATCTAGCTAGCTCCTTAGTGCCTAAAACGAAATAGGAAAGAGGCTTCTCTCATCTTGTTCTCTAATGAATATAATTTTTTGCATTTATTATTTTCCTTGATTTTCCTCCATTATGTCTCTCTTTACTACTATATGGGCATGTTGGGGTGAGGTTATCAACCTATCCGATTAAGAGGCATCCTGACATCCAAATTAGGAGCAAGAAGCAAAGAATGATATGTTTATCAATTATGCGGATCTCGGAGAAGATATCGACTCTAAAGCCGATTCAAGTACTTAATATATTTAACATTTTATGTTTGTTAAATATTCATTAACTTCTATATCGTATTGTTTTGAACTAGTTGATGAGACAGAAATACAATGTTCGAAAAGAAAAAAGCCATTATGAATAGTTGCACAACCCTTTCTTAACTTAAACCTACTTGAAATTTTGATGGTTTGTGACAATTAAGATATGCCATCGTCAACTTCGATACTGAAAACGATGACTACCAGCAGAGATGGAGACGTTAATAGAAATTTTCAAAACGGACATACAGATAGGCCTTTGTTGGTTCTTTGTCTCCGAAATCCATAAGTTTGGAGTTATCCTGAAAATGTATGGTTGCACACTGACATCACTAACTTAAAACTGCTCGTAAATTTGATTGTCAGGACCACAATATCCGTTTTGAATTGATAAGAGGACAGCTAGCTTGTTTTAGAATAGACTCTATTTCGCTCCCAAACTAACCTCGAACCTAGTTTTTTGGAGAGTTGTGTCCGCTGTTCGAGGCTCTTTTGTGTCATGATCTAGCTAGCTTCTTAGTGCCCAAATCGAAATACGAAAGAGCCTTCTCTCATCTTGTTCTCTAATGAATATAATTTTCTGAATTTATTATTTTCCTTGATTTTCCTCCATTATATATCTCTTTACTACTATATGGGCAAGTTGCGGTGAGGATATCGACCTATCCGATTACGAGGCATCCTGACATCCAAATTAGGAGCAAGAAGCAAAGAATGATATGTTTATCAATTATGGGGATCTGAAGAAGATATCGACTCTAAAGCTGATTCAAGTACTTAATATATTTAACATTTTAAGTTTGTTAAATATTCATTAACTTCTATATCGTATTGTTTTGAACTAGTTGATGAGACAAAAATACAATGTTCGAAAAGAAAAAAGCCATCATAAATAGTTGCACAACCCTTTCTTAACTTAAACCTACTCGAAATTTTGATGGTTTGTGACAATTAAGATATGCCATCGTCAACTTCGATACTGAAAATGATGACTACCAAAAGAGATGGAGACGTTAATGGCAATTTTCAAAACGAACATACAGATAGGCCTTGGTTGGTTCGTTGTCTCCGAAATCCATAAGTTTGGATTTGTCCTGAAAATGTATGGTTGCACATCGACATAACTAACTTAAAACTGCTCGTAAATTTGATTGTCAGGACCATAATATCCATTTCGAATTGATAAGAGGACAGCTAGCTTGTTTTAGAATATACTCTATTTCGCTCCCAAACTAACCTCGAAACTAGTGTTTTTGGAGGGGTATGTGCGATGTTCGAGGCTCTTTTGTGTGTTGATCTAGCTAGCTCCTTAGTGCCTAAAACGAAATACGAAAGAGCCTTCTCTCATCTTGTTCTCTAATGAATATAATTTTCTGAATTTATTCTTTTCCTTGATTTTCCTCCATTATGTCTCTCTGTACGATTATATGGGCAAATTGCGGTGAGGATATCGACCTATCCGATTAAGAGGAATCCTGACATCCAAATCAGGAGCAAGAATTAAAGAATGATATGTTTATCAATTATGGGGATCTGAAGAAGATATCGACTCCAAAGCTGATTCAAGTACTTAATATATTTAACCTTTTAAGTTTGTTAAATATTCATTAACTTCTATATCGTATTGTTTTGAACTAGTTGATGAGACAAAAATACAATGTTCGAAAAGAAAAAAGCCATCATAAATAGTTGCACAACCCTTTCTTAACTTAAACCTACTCGAAATTTTGATGGTTTGTGACAATTAAGATATGCCATCGTCAACTTCGATACTGAAAACGATGACTACCAGAAGAGATGGAGACGTTAATGGCAATTTTCAAAACGAACATACAGATAGGCCTTGGTTGGTTCTTTGTCTCCGAAATCCATAAGTTTGGAGTTGTCCTGAAAATGTATGGTTGCACACCAACATAACTAACTTAAAACTGCTCGTAAATTTGATTGTCAGGACCATAATATCCATTTCGAATTGATAAGAGGACAGCTAGCTTGTTTTAGAATATACTCTATTTCTCTCCCAATCTAACCTCGAAACTAGTGTTTTTGGAGGGGTATGTGCGATGTTCGAGGCTCTTTTGTGTGTTGATCTAGCTAGCTCCTTAGTGCCTAAAACGAAATACGAAAGAGCCTTCTCTCATCTTGTTCTCTAATGAATATAATTTTCTGAATTTATTCTTTTCCTTGATTTTCCTCCATTATGTCTCTCTGTACTACTATATGGGCAAATTGCGGTGAGGATATCGACCTATCCGATTAAGAGGAATCCTGACATCCAAATCAGGAGCAAGAATTAAAGAATGATATGTTTATCAATTATGGGGATCTCGAAGAAGATATCGACTCCAAAGTCGATTCAAGTACTTAATATATTTAACCTTTTAAGTTTGTTAAATATTCATTAACTTCTATATCGTATTGTTTTGAACTAGTTGATGAGACAAAAATACAATGTTCGAAAAGAAAAAAGCCATCATAAATAGTTGCACAACCCTTTCTTAACTTAAACCTACTCGAAATTTTGATGGTTTGTGACAATTAAGATATGCCATCGTCAACTTCGATGTGAAAACGATGACTACCAGAAGAGATGGAGACGTTAATGGCAATTTTCAAAACGAACATACAGATAGGCCTTGGTTGGTTCTTTGTCTCCGAAATCCATAAGTTTGGAGTTGTCCTGAAAATGTATGGTTGCACACCGACATAACTAACTTAAAACTGCTCGTAAATTTGATTGTCAGGACCATAATATCCATTTCGAATTGATAAGAGGACAGCTAGCTTGTTTTAGAATATACTCTATTTCGCTCCCAATCTAACCTCGAAACTAGTGTTTTTGGAGGGGTATGTGCGATGTTCGAGGCTCTTTTGTGTGTTGATCTAGCTAGCTCCTTAGTGCCTAAAACGAAATATGAAAGAGCCTTCTCTCATCTTGTTCTCTAATGAATATAATTTTCGGAATTTATTCTTTTCCTTGATTTTCCTCCATTATGTCTCTCTTTACTACTATATGGGCAAATTGCCGTGAGGATATCGACCTATCCGATTAAGAGGAATCCTGACATCCAAATTAGGAGCAAGAAGCAAAGAATGATATGTTTATCAATTATGGGGATCCTGAAGAAGATATCGACTCTAAAGCTTATTCAAGTACTTAATATATTTCACATTTTAAGTTTGTTAAATATTCATTAACTTCTATATCGTATTGTTTTGAATTAGTTGATGAGACAAAAATACAATGTTCGAAAAGAAAAAAGCCATCATAAATAGTTGCACAACCCTTTCTTAACTTAAACCTACTCGAAATTTTGATGGTTTGTGACAATTAAGATATGCCATCGTCAACTTCGATACTGAAAATGATGACTACCAAAAGAGATGGAGACGTTAATGGCAATTTTCAAAACGAACATACAGATAGGCCTTGGTTGGTTCGTTGTCTCCGAAATCCATAAGTTTGGATTTGTCCTGAAAATGTATGGTTGCACATCGACATAACTAACTTAAAACTGGCTCGTAAATTTGATTGTCGGGACCATAATATCCATTTCGAATTGATAAGAGGACGGCTAGCTTGTTTTAGAATATACTCTATTTCGCTCCCAAACTAACCTCGAAACTAGTGTTTTTGGAGGGGTATGTGCGATGTTCGAGGCTCTTTTGTGTGTTGATCTAGCTAGCTCCTTAGTGCCTAAAACGAAATACGAAAGAGCCTTCTCTCATCTTGTTCTCTAATGAATATAATTTTCTGAATTTATTCTTTTCCTTGATTTTCCTCCATTATGTCTCTCTGTACGATTATATGGGCAAATTGCGGTGAGGATATCGACCTATCCGATTAAGAGGAATCCTGACATCCAAATCAGGAGCAAGAATTAAAGAATGATATGTTTATCAATTATGGGGATCCTGAAGAAGATATCGACTCCAAAGCTGATTCAAGTACTTAATATATTTAACCTTTTAAGTTTGTTAAATATTCATTAACTTCTATATCGTATTGTTTTGAACTAGTTGATGAGACAAAAATACAATGTTCGAAAAGAAAAAAGCCATCATAAATAGTTGCACAACCCTTTCTTAACTTAAACCTACTCGAAATTTTGATGGTTTGTGACAATTAAGATATGCCATCGTCAACTTCGATACGAAAACGATGACTACCGGAAGAGATGGAGACGTTAATGGCAATTTTCAAAACGAACATACGGATAGGCCTTGGTTGGTTCTTTGTCTCCGAAATCCATAAGTTTGGAGTTGTCCCGAAAATGTATGGTTGCACACCAACATAACTAACTTAAAAGCGCTCGTAAATTTGATTGTCGGGACCATAATATCCATTTCGAATTGATAAGAGGACGGCTAGCTTGTTTTAGAATATACTCTATTTCTCTCCCAATCTAACCTCGAAACTAGTGTTTTTGGAGGGGTATGTGCGATGTTCGAGGCTCTTTTGTGTGTTGATCTAGCTAGCTCCTTAGTGCCTAAAACGAAATACGAAAGAGCCTTCTCTCATCTTGTTCTCTAATGAATATAATTTTCTGAATTTATTCTTTTCCTTGATTTTCCTCCATTATGTCTCTCTGTACTACTATATGGGCAAATTGCGGTGAGGATATCGACCTATCCGATTAAGAGGAATCCTGACATCCAAATCAGGAGCAAGAATTAAAGAATGATATGTTTATCAATTATGGGGATCCTGAAGAAGATATCGACTCCAAAGCTGATTCAAGTACTTAATATATTTAACCTTTTAAGTTTGTTAAATATTCATTAACTTCTATATCGTATTGTTTTGAACTAGTTGATGAGACAAAAATACAATGTTCGAAAAGAAAAAAGCCATCATAAATAGTTGCACAACCCTTTCTTAACTTAAACCTACTCGAAATTTTGATGGTTTGTGACAATTAAGATATGCCATCGTCAACTTCGATACTGAAAACGATGACTACCAGAAGAGATGGAGACGTTAATGGCAATTTTCAAAACGAACATACAGATAGGCCTTGGTTGGTTCTTTGTCTCCGAAATCCATAAGTTTGGAGTTGTCCTGAAAATGTATGGTTGCACACCGACATAACTAACTTAAAACTGCTCGTAAATTTGATTGTCAGGACCATAATATCCATTTCGAATTGATAAGAGGACAGCTAGCTTGTTTTAGAATATACTCTATTTCGCTCCCAATCTAACCTCGAAACTAGTGTTTTTGGAGGGGTATGTGCGATGTTCGAGGCTCTTTTGTGTGTTGATCTAGCTAGCTCCTTAGTGCCTAAAACGAAATATGAAAGAGCCTTCTCTCATCTTGTTCTCTAATGAATATAATTTTCGGAATTTATTCTTTTCCTTGATTTTCCTCCATTATGTCTCTCTTTACTACTATATGGGCAAATTGCCGTGAGGATATCGACCTATCCGATTAAGAGGAATCCTGACATCCAAATTAGGAGCAAGAAGCAAAGAATGATATGTTTATCAATTATGGGGATCCTGAAGAAGATATCGACTCTAAAGCTTATTCAAGTACTTAATATATTTCACATTTTAAGTTTGTTAAATATTCATTAACTTCTATATCGTATTGTTTTGAATTAGTTGATGAGACAAAAATACAATGTTCGAAAAGAAAAAAGCCATCATAAATAGTTGCACAACCCTTTCTTAACTTAAACCTACTCGAAATTTTGATGGTTTGTGACAATTAAGATATGCCATCATCAACTTCGATACTGAAAATGATGACTACCAGAAGAGATGGAGACGTTAATGGCAATTTTCAAAACGAACATACAGATAGGCCTTGGTTGGTTGTTTGTCTCTGAAATCCATAAGTTTGGAGTTGTCCTGAAAATGTATGGTTGCACACCGACATAACTAACTTAAAACTGCTCGTAAATTTGATTGTCAGGACCATAATATCCATTTCGAATTGATAAGAGGACAGCTAGCTTGTTTTAGAATATACTCTATTTCGCTCCCAAACTAACCTTGAACCTAGTGTTTTTTGAGGGTTATGTGCGATGTTCGAGGCTCTTTTGTGTGTTGATCTAGCTTGCTCCTTAGTGCCTAAAACGAAATACGAAAGAGGCTTCTCTCATCTTGTTCTCTAATGAATATAATTTTTTGAATTTATTATTTTCCTTGATTTTCCTCCATTATGTCTCTCTTTACTACTATATGGACATGTTGGGGTGAGGTTATCGACCTATCCGATTAAGAGGCATCCTGATATCCAAATTAGCAGCAAGAAGCAAAGAATGATATGTTTATCAATTATGCGGATCCTGGAGAAGATATCGACTCTAAAGCTGATTCAAGTACTTAATATATTTAACATTTTATGTTTGTTAAATATTCATTAACTTCTATATCGTATTGTTTTGAACTAGTTGATGAGACAGAGATACAATGTTCGAAAAGAAAAAAGCCATCATGAATAGTTGCACAACCCTTTCTTAACTTAAACCTACTTGAAATTTTGATGGTTTGTGACAATTAAGATATGGCATCGTCAACTTCGATACTGAAAACGATGACTACCAGAAGAGATGGAGACGTTAATGGCAATTTTCAAATTGAACATACAGATAGGCCTTGGTTGGTTCGTTGTCTCCGAAATCCATAAGTTTGGAGTTATCCTGAAAATGTATGGTTGCACACCGACATCACAAACATAAAACTGCTCGTAAATTTGATTGTCAGGACCACAATATCCATTTCGAATTGATGAGAGGACAGCTAGCTTGTTTTAGAATAGACTCTATTTCGCTCCCAAACTAACCTCGAACCTAGTGTTTTTGGAGAGTTGTGTCCGCTGTTCGAGGCTCTTTTGTGTCATCATCTAGCTAGCTTCTTAGTGCCTAAATCGAAATACGAAAGAGCCTTCTCTCATCTTGTTCTCTAATGAATATAATTTTCTGAATTTATTCTTTTCCTTGATTTTCCTCCATTATATATCTCTTTACTACTATATGGACATGTTGGGGTGAGGTTATCGACCTATCCGATTACGAGGCATCCTGACATCCAAATTAGGAGCAAGAAGCAAAGAATGATATGTTTATCAATTATGGGGATCCTGAAGAAGATATCGTCTCTAAAGCTGATTCAAGTACTTAATATATTTAACATTTTAAGTTTGTTAAATATTCATTAACTTCTATATCGTATTGTTTTGAACTAGTTGATGAGACAAAAATACAATGTTCGAAAAGAAAAAAGCCATCATAAATAGTTGCACAACCCTTTCTTAACTTAAACCTACTCGAAATTTTGATGGTTTGTGACAATTAAGATATGCCATCGTCAACTTCGATACTGAAAACGATGACTACCAGCAGAGATGGAGACGTTAATAGAAATTTTCAAAACGGACATACAGATAGGCCTTTGTTGGTTCTTTGTCTCCGAAATACATAAGTTTGGAGTTATCCTGAAAAATGTATGGTTGCACACCAACATAACTAACTTAAAACTGCTCGTAAATTTGATTGTCAGGACCATAATATCCATTTCGAATTGATAAGAGGACAGCTAGCTTGTTTTAGAATATACTCTATTTCGCTCCCAAACTAACCTTGAACGTAGTGTTTTTTGAGGGTTATGTGCGATGTTCGAGGCTCTTTTGTGTGTTGATCTAGCTAGCTCCTTAGTGCCTAAAACGAAATACGAAAGAGGCTTCTCTCATCTTGTTCTCTAATGAATATAATTTTTTGAATTTATTATTTTCCTTGATTTTCCTCCATTATGTCTCTCTTTACTACTATATGGACATGTTGGGGTGAGGTTATCAACCTATCCGATTAAGAGGCATCCTGATATCCAAATTAGCAGCAAGAAGCAAAGAATGATATGTTTATCAATTATGCGGATCCTGGAGAAGATATCGTCTCTAAAGCTGATTCAAGTACTTAATATATTTAACATTTTATGTTTGTTAAATATTCATTAACTTCTATATCGTATTGTTTTGAACTAGTTGATGAGACAGAGATACAATGTTCGAAAAGAAAAAAGCCATCATGAATAGTTGCACAACCCTTTCTTAACTTAAACCTACTTGAAATTTTGATGGTTTGTGACAGTTAAGATATGGCATCGTCAACTTCGATACTGAAAACGATGACTACCAGAAGAGATGGAGACGTTAATGGCAATTTTCAAATTGAACATACAGATAGGCCTTGGTTGGTTCGTTGTCTCCGAAATCCATAAGTTTGGGGTTATCCTGAAAATGTATGGTTGCACACCGACATCACAAACATAAAACTGCTCGTAAATTTGATTGTCAGGACCACAATATCCATTTCGAATTGATGAGAGGACAGCTAGCTTGTTTTAGAATAGACTCTATTTCGCTCCCAAACTAACCTCGAACCTAGTGTTTTTGGAGAGTTGTGTCCGCTGTTCGAGGCTCTTTTGTGTCATCATCTAGCTAGCTTCTTAGTGCCTAAATCGAAATACGAAAGAGCCTTCTCTCATCTTGTTCTCTAATGAATATAATTTTTTGAATTTATTCTTTTCCTTGATTTTCATCTATTATGTCTCTCTTTACTACTATATGAGCAAATTGCGGTGAGGATATCGACCTATCCGATTACGAGGCATCCTGACATCCAAATTAGGAGCAAGAAGCAAAGAATGTTATGTTTATCAATTATGGGGATCCTGAAGAAGATATCGTCTCTAAAGCTGATTCAAGTACTTAATATATTTAACATTTTAAGTTTGTTAAATATTCATTAACTTCTATATCGTATTGTTTTGAACTAGTTGATGAGACAAAAATACAATGTTCGAAAAGAAAAAAGCCATCATAAATAGTTGCACAACCCTTTCTTAACTTAAACCTACTCGAAATTTTGATGGTTTGTGACAATTAACATATACCATCGTAAACTTCGATACTGAAAACGATGACTACCAGCAGAGATGGAGACGTTAATAGAAATTTTCAAAACGGACATACAGATAGGCCTTTGTTGGTTCTTTGTCTCCGAAATCCATAAGTTTGGAGTTATCCTGAAAAATGTATGGTTGCACACCAACATAACTAACTTAAAACTGCTCGTAAATTTGATTGTCAGGACCATAATATCCATTTCGAATTGATAAGAGGACAGCTAGCTTGTTTTAGAATATACTCTATTTCGCTCCCAAACTAACCTCGAAACTAGTGTTTTTTGAGGGTTATGTGCGATGTTCGAGGCTCTTTTGTGTGTTGATCTAGCTAGCTCCTTAGTGCCTAAAACGAAAAACGAAAGAGGCTTCTCTCATCTTGTTCTCTAATGAATATAATTTTTTGAATTTATTATTTTTCTTGATTTTCCTCCATTATGTCTCTCTTTACTACTATATGGGCATGTTGGGGTGAGGTTATCGACCTATCCGATTAAGAGGCATCCTGACATCCAAATTAGGAGCAAGAAGCAAAGAATGATATGTTTATCAATTCTGCGGATCCTGGAGAAGATATCGACTCTAAAGCTGATTCAAGTACTTAATATATTTAACATTTTAAGTTTGTTAAATATTCATTAACTTCTATATCGTATTGTTTTGAACTAGTTGATGAGACAAAAATACAATGTTCGAAAAGAAAAAAGCCATCATAAATAGTTGCACAACCCTTTCTTAACTTAAACCTACTCGAAATTTTGATGGTTTGTGACAATTAAGATATGCCATCGTCAACTTCGATACTGAAAACGATGACTACCAGAAGAGATGGAGACGTTAATGGCAATTTTCAAAACGAACATACAGATAGGCCTTGGTTGGTTCGTTGTCTCCGAAATCCATAAGTTTGGAGTTGTCCTGAAAATATATGGTTGCACACCGACATAACTAACTTAAAACTGCTCGTAAATTTGATTGTCAGGACCATAATATCCATTTCGAATTGATAAGAGGACAGCTAGCTTGTTTTAGAATATACTCTATTTCGCTACCAAACTAACCTCGAAACTAGTGTTTTTGGAGGGGTATGTGCGATGTTCGAGGCTCTTTTGTGTGTTGATCTAGCTAGCTCCTTAGTGCCTAAAACGAAATACGAAAGAGCCTTCTCTCATCTTGTTCTCTAATGAATATAATTTTCTGAATTTATTCTTTTCCTTGATTTTCCTCCATTATGTCTCTCTTTACTACTATATGGGCAAATTGCGGTGAGGATATCGACCTATCCGATTAAGAGGAATCCGGACATCCAAATTAGGAGCAAGAAGCAAAGAATGATATGTTTATCAATTATGGGGATCATGAAGAAGATATCGACTCTAAAGCTGATTCAAGTACTTAATATATTTAACATTTTAAGTTTGTTAAATATTCATTAACTTCTATATCGTATTGTTTTGAACTAGTTGATGAGACAAAAATACAATGTTCGAAAAGAAAAAAGCCATCATGAATAGTTGCACAACCTTTTCTTAACTTAAACCTACTCGAAATTTTGATGCTTTGTGACAATTAAGATATGCCATCGTCAACTTCAATACTGAAAACGATGACTACCAGAAGAGATGGAGACGTTAATGGAAATTTTCTAAACGGACATACAGATAGGCCTTTGTTGGTTCTTTGTCTCCGAAATCCATAAGTTTGGAGTTATCCTGAAAATGTATGGTTGCACACCGACATCACTAACTTAAAACTGCTCGTAAATTAGATTGTCAGGACCATAATTTCCATTTCGAATTGATAAGAGGACAGCTAGCTTGTTTTAGAATATACTCTATTTCGCTCCCAAACTAACCTCAAACTTAGTGTTTTTTGAGGGTTGTGTCCGCTGTTCAAGGCTCTTTTGTGTGTTGATCTAGCTAGCTCCTTAGTGCCTAAAACGAAATACGAAAGAGGCTTCTCTCATCTTGTTCTCTAATGAATATAATTTTTTGAATTTATTATTTTCCTTGATTTTCCTCCATTATGTCTCTCTTTACTACTATATGGGCAAATTGCGGTGAGGATATCGACCTATCCGATTAAGAGGAATCCGGACATCCAAATTAGGAGCAAGAAGCAAAGAATGATATGTTTATCAATTATGGGGATCCTGAAGAAGATATCGACTCTAAAGCTGATTGAAGTACTTAATATATTTAACATTTTATGTTTGTTAAATATTCATTAACTTCTATATCGTATTGTTTTGAACTAGTTGATGAGACAGAAATACAATGTTCGAAAAGAAAAAAGCCACCATGAATAGGTTCCTGACCCTTTCTTAACTTAAAACTACTCGAAATTTTGATGGTTTGTGACAATTAAGATATACCATCGTCAACTTCGATACTGAAAACGATGATTACCAGAAGAGAGGGAGACGTTAATAGAAATTTTCAAAACGGACATACAGATAGGCCTTTGATGGTTCTTTGTCTCCGAAATCCATAAGTTTGGAGTTATCCTGAAAATGTATGGTTGCACACCGACATAACTAACTTAAAACTACTCGTAAATTTGATTGTCAGGACCATAATATCCATTTCGAATTGATAAGAGGACAGCTAGCTTGTTTTAGAATATACTCTATTTCGCTCCCAAACTAACCTCGAACCTAGTGTTTTGGGAGGGTTATATGCGATGTTCGAAGTAGTTTTGTGTGTTGATCTAGCTAGGTCCTTAGTGCCTAAAACGAAATACGAAAGAGCCTTCTCTCATCTTGTTCTCTAATGAATATAATTTTCTGAATTTATTCTTTTCCTTGATTTTCCTCCATTATGTCTCTCTTTACTACTATATGGGCAAATTGCGGTGAGGATATCGACCTATCCGATTAAGAGGAATCCTGACATCCAAATTAGGAGCAAGAAGCAAAGAATGATATGTTTATCAATTATGGGGATCCTGAAGAAGATATCGACTCTAAAGTTGATTCAAGTACTTAATATATTTAACATTTTATGTTTGTTAAATATTCATTAACTTCTATATCATATTGTTTTGAACTAGTTAATGAGACAAAAATACAATGTTCGAAAAGAAAAAAGCCATCATGAATAGTTGCACAACCCTTTCTTAACTTAAACCTACTCGAAATTTTGATGGTTTGTGACAATTAAGATATGCCATCGTCAACTTCGATAATGAAAACGATGACTACCAGAAGAGATGGAGACGTTAATGGAAATTTTCAAAACGAACATACAGATAGGCCTTGGTTGGTTCTTTGTCTCCGAAATCCATAAGTTTGGAGTCATCCTGAAAATGTATGGTTGCACACCGACATCACTAACTTAAAACTGCTCGTAAATTTGATTGTCAGGACCATAATATCCATTTCGAATTGATAAGAGGACAGCTAGCTTGTTTTAGAATATACTCTATTTCGCTCCAAAACTAACCTCGAACCTAGTCTTTTTTTAGGGTTATGTGCGATGTTCGAGATTCTTTTGTGTGTTGATCTAGCTAGCTCCTTAGTGCCTAAAACGAAATACGAAAGAGGCTTTTGTCATCTTATTATTTAATGAATATAATTTTTTGAATTTATTCTTTTCCTTGATTTTCCTCCATTATGTCTCTCTTTACTACTATATGGGCTAATTGCGGTGAGGATATCGACCTATCCGATTAAGAGGCATCCTGACATCCAAATTAGAAGCAAGAAGCAAAGAATGATATGTTTATCAATTATGGGGATCCTGAAGAAGATATCGACTCTAAAGCTGATTCAAGTACTTAAAATATTTAACATTTTAAGTTTTTTAAATATTCATTAACTTCTATATCGTATTTTTTTTAATTAGTTGATGAGACAAAAATACAATGTTCGAAAAGAAAAAAGCCATCATGAATAGTTGCACAACCCTTTCGTAACTTAAACCTACTCGAAATTTTGATGGTTTGTGACAATTAAGATATGCCATCGTCAACTTCGATACTGAAAATGATGACTACCAGAAGAGATGGAGACGTTAATGGAAATTTTCAAAACGAACATACAGATAGGCCTTGGTTGGTTCTTTGTCTCCGAAATCCATAAGTTTGGAGTTATCCTGAAAATGTATGGTTGCACACCGACATCACTAACTTAAAACTCGCTCGTAAATTTGATTGTCGGGACCATAATATCCATTTCGAATTGATAAGAGGACGGCTAGCTTGTTTTAGAATATACTCTATTTCGCCCCAACACTAACCTCGAACCTAGTGTTTTTGGAGGGTTATGTGCGATGTTCGAGGTTCTTTTGTGTGTTGATCTAGCTAGCTCCTTAGTGCCTAAAACGAAATACGAAAGAGGCTTCTGTCATCTTATTATCTAATGAATATAATTTTTTGAATTTATTCTTTTCCTTGATTTTCATCTATTATGTCTCTCTTTACTACTATATGAGCAAATTGCGGTGAGGATATCGACCTATTCGATTAAGAGGCATCCTGACATCCAAATTAGAAGCAAGAAGCAAAGAATGATATGTTTATCAATTATGGGGATCCTGAAGAAGATATCGACTCTAAAGCTGATTCAAGTACTTCAAATATTTAACATTTTAAGGTTTTAAATATTCATTAACTTCTATATCGTATTGTTTTGAATTAGTAGATGAGACAAAAATACAATGTTCGAAAAGAAAAAAGCCATCATGAATAGTTGCACAACCCTTTCTTAACTTAAACCTACTCAAAATTTTGATGGTTTGTGACAATTAAGATATGCCATCGTCAACTTCGATACTCAAAACGATGACTACCAGAAGAGATGGAGACGTTAATGAAAATTTTCAAAACGGACATACCGATAGGCCTTTGTTGGTTCTTTGTCTCCGAAATCCATAAGTTTGAAGTTATCCTGAAAATGTATGGTTGCACACCGACATCACTAACTTAAAACTGCTCGTAAATTTGATTGTCAGGACCATAATATCCATTTCTAATTGATAAGAGGACAGCTAGCTTGTTTTAGAATATACTCTATTTCGCTCCCAAACTAACCTCGAACTTAGTGTTTTTGGAGGGTTGTGTCCGCTGTTCGAGGCTCTTTTGTGTCATGATCTAGCTAGCTACTTAGTGCCTAAATCGAAATACGAAAGAGCTTTCTCTCATCTTGTTCTCTAATGAATATAATTTTCGGAATTTATTCTTTTCCTTGATTTTCCTCCATTATGTCTCTCTTTACTACTATATGGGCATGTTGGGGTGAGGATATCGACCTATCCGATTAAGAGGCATCATGACATCCAAATTAGGAGCAAGAAGCAAAGAATGATATGTTTATCAATTATGCGGAATCTGGAGAAGATATCGACTCTAAAGCTGATTCAAGTACTTAATATATTTAACATTTTATGTTTGTTAAATATTCATTAACTTCTATATCGTATTGTTTTGAATTAGTTGATGAGACAAAAATACAATGTTCGAAAAGAAAAAAGCCATCATGAATAGTTGCACAACCCTTTCTTAACTTAAACCTACTCGAAATTTTGATGGTTTGTGACAATTAAGATATGCCATCGTCAACTTCGATAATGAAAACGATGACTACCAGAAGAGATGGAGACGTTAATGGAAATTTTCAAAACGAACATACAGATAGGCCTTGGTTGGTTCTTTGTCTCCGAAATCCATAAGTTTGGAGTCATCCTGAAAATGTATGGTTGCACACCGACATCACTAACTTAAAAGCGCTCGTAAATTTGATTGTCAGGACCATAATATCCATTTCGAATTGATAAGAGGACAGCTAGCTTGTTTTAGAATATACTCTATTTCGCTCCAAAACTAACCTCGAACCTAGTCTTTTTTTAGGGTTATGTGCGATGTTCGAGATTCTTTTGTGTGTTGATCTAGCTAGCTCCTTAGTGCCTAAAACGAAATACGAAAGAGGCTTTTGTCATCTTATTATTTAATGAATATAATTTTTTGAATTTATTCTTTTCCTTGATTTTCCTCCATTATGTCTCTCTTTACTACTATATGGGCTAATTGCGGTGAGGATATCGACCTATCCGATTAAGAGGCATCCTGACATCCAAATTAGAAGCAAGAAGCAAAGAATGATATGTTTATCAATTATGGGGATCCTGAAGAAGATATCGACTCTAAAGCTGATTCAAGTACTTAAAATATTTAACATTTTAAGTTTTTTAAATATTCATTAACTTCTATATCGTATTTTTTTTAATTAGTTGATGAGACAAAAATACAATGTTCGAAAAGAAAAAAGCCATCATGAATAGTTGCACAACCCTTTCGTAACTTAAACCTACTCGAAATTTTGATGGTTTGTGACAATTAAGATATGCCATCGTCAACTTCGATACTGAAAATGATGACTACCGAAAGAGATGGAGACGTTAATGGAAATTTTCAAAACGAACATACAGATAGGCCTTGGTTGGTTCTTTGTCTCCGAAATCCATAAGTTTGGAGTTATCCTGAAAATGTATGGTTGCACACCGACATCACTAACTTAAAACTGCTCGTAAATTTGATTGTCAGGACCATAATATCCATTTCGAATTGATAAGAGGACAGCTAGCTTGTTTTAGAATATACTCTATTTCGCCCCAACACTAACCTCGAACCTAGTGTTTTTGGAGGGTTATGTGCGATGTTCGAGGTTCTTTTGTGTGTTGATCTAGCTAGCTCCTTAGTGCCTAAAACGAAATACGAAAGAGGCTTCTGTCATCTTATTATCTAATGAATATAATTTTTTGAATTTATTCTTTTCCTTGATTTTCATCTATTATGTCTCTCTTTACTACTATATGAGCAAATTGCGGTGAGGATATCGACCTATTCGATTAAGAGGCATCCTGACATCCAAATTAGAAGCAAGAAGCAAAGAATGATATGTTTATCAATTATGGGGATCCTGAAGAAGATATCGACTCTAAAGCTGATTCAAGTACTTCAAATATTTAACATTTTAAGGTTTTAAATATTCATTAACTTCTATATCGTATTGTTTTGAATTAGTAGGTGAGACAAAAATACAATGTTCGAAAAGAAAAAAGCCATCATGAATAGTTGCACAACCCTTTCTTAACTTAAACCTACTCAAAATTTTGATGGTTTGTGACAATTAAGATATGCCATCGTCAACTTCGATACTCAAAACGATGACTACCAGAAGAGATGGAGACGTTAATGAAAATTTTCAAAACGGACATACCGATAGGCCTTTGTTGGTTCTTTGTCTCCGAAATCCATAAGTTTGGAGTTGTCCTGAAAATGTATGGTTGCACACCGACATAACTAACTTAAAACTGCTCGTAAATTTGATTGTCAGGACCATAATATCCATTTCGAATTGATAAGAGGACGGCTAGCTTGTTTTAGAATATACTCTATTTCGCTCCCAAACTAACCTCGAAACTAGTGTTTTTGGAGGGGTATGTGCGATGTTCGAGGCTCTTTTGTGTGTTGATCTAGCTAGCTCCTTAGGGCCTAAAACGAAATACGAAAGAGCCTTCTCTCATCTTGTTCTCTAATGAATATAATTTTCTGAATTTATTCTTTTCCTTGATTTTCCTCCATTATGTCTCTCTTTACTACTATATGGGCAAATTGCGGTGAGGATATCCACCTATCCCATTAAGAGGAATCCTGAGATCCAAATTAGGACCAAGAAGAAAACAATGATATGTTTATCAATTATGGGGATCCTGAAGAAGATATCGACTCTAAAGCTGATTCAAGTACTTAATATATTTAACATTTTATGTTTGTTAAATATTCATTAACTTCTATATCGTATTGTTTTGAACTAGTTGATGAGACAGAAATACAATGTTCGAAAAGAAAAAAGCCATCATGAATAGGTTCACAACCCTTTCTTAACGTAAAGCTGCTCGAAATTTTGATGGTTTCTGACAATTAAGATATGCCATCGTCAACTTCGATACTGAAAACGATGACTACCAGAAGAGATGGAGACGTTAATGGAAATTTCCAAAACGAACATACAGATAGGCCTTGGTTGCTTCTTTGTCTCCGAAATCCATAAGTTTGGAGTTGTCCTGAAAATGTATGGTTGCACACCGACATAACTAACTTAAAACTGCTCGTAAATTTGATTGTCAGGACCATAATATACATTTCGAATTGATAAGAGGATAGCTAGCTTGTTTTAGAATACACTCTATTTCGCTCCCAAACTAACCTCGAAACTAGTGTTTTTGGAGGGGTATGTGCGATGTTCGAGGCTCTTTTGTGTGTTGATCTAGCTAGCTCCTTAGTGCCTAAAACGAAATACGAAAGAGCCTTCTCTCATCTTGTTCTCTAATGAATATAATTTTCTGAATTTATTATTTTCCTTGATTTTCCTCCATAATGTCTGTCTTTACTACTATATGGGCAAGTTGCGGTGAGGATATTGACCTATCCGATTAAGAGAAATCCTGAGATCCAAATTAGGAGCAAGAAGCAAAGAATGATATGTTTATCAATTATGGGGATCCTGAAGAAGATATCGACTCTAAAGCTGATTCAAGTACTTAATATATTTAACATTTTATGTTTGTTAAATATTCATTAACTTCTATATCGTATTGTTTTGAACTAGTTGATGAGACAGAAATATAATGTTCGAAAAGAAAAAAGCCATCATGAATAGGTTCACAACCCTTTCTAAACTTAAAGCTACTTGAAATTTTGATGGTTTGTGACAATTAAGATATGCCATCGTCAACTTCGATACTGAAAACGATGACTACCAGATGACATGGAGACGTTAATGGAAATTTTCAAAACGAACATACAGATAGGCCTTGGTTGGTTCTTTGTCTCCGAAATCCATAAGTTTGGAGTTGTCCTGAAAATGTATGGTTGCACACCGACATAACTAACTTAAAACTGCTCGTAAATTTGATTGTCAGGACCATAATATCCATTTCGAATTGATAAGAGGACAGCTAGCTTGTTTTAGAATATACTCTATTTCGCTCCCAAACTAACCTCGAAACTAGTGTTTTTGGAGGGGTATGTGCGATGTTCGAGGCTCTTTTGTGTGTTGATCTAGCTAGCTCCTTAGGGCCTAAAACGAAATACGAAAGAGCCTTCTCTCATCTTGTTCTCTAATGAATATAATTTTCTGAATTTATTCTTTTCCTTGATTTTCCTCCAAAATTTCTCTCTTTACTACTATATGGGCAAATTGCGGTGAGGATATCGCCCTATCCGATTAAGAGAAATCCTGAGATCCAAATTAGGACCAAGAAGCAAAGAATGATATGTTTATCAATTATGGGGATCCTGAAGAAGATATCGACTCTAAAGCTGATTCAACTACTTAATATATTTAACATTTTAAGTTTGTTAAATATTCATTAACTTCTATATCGTATTGTTTTGAACTAGTTGATGAGACAAAAATACAATGTTCGAAAAGAAAAAAGCCATCATGAATAGTTGCACAACCCTTTCTTAACTTAAACCTACTTGAAATTCTGATGGTTTGTGACAATTAAGATATGTCATCGTCAACTTCGATACTGAAAACGATCACTACCAGCAGAGATGGAGACGTTAATAGAAATTTTCAAAACGGACATACAGATAGGCCTTTGTTGGTTCTTTGTCTCCGAAATCCATAAGTTTGGAGTTATCTTGAAAATGTATGGTTGCACACCGACATCACTAACTTAAAACTGCTCGTAAATTTGATTGTCAGGACCACAATATCCATTTCGAATTGATAAGAGGACAGCTAGCTTGGTTTAGAATAGACTATATTTCGCTCCCAAACTAACCTCGAACCTAGTGTTTTTGGAGATTGTGTCCGCTGTTCGAGGCTCTTTTGTGTCATGATCTAGCTAGCTTCTTAGTGCCTAAATCGAAATACGAAAGTGCCTTCTCTCATCTTGTTCTCTAATGAATATAATTTTCTGAATTTATTCTTTTCCTTGATTTTCCTCCATAATTTCTCTCTTTACTACTATATGGGCAAATTGCGGTGAGGATATCGACCTATCCGATTAAGAGAAATCCTGAGATCCAAATTAGGACCAAGAAGCAAAGAATGATATGTTTATCAATTATGGGGATCCTGAAGAAGATATCGACTCTAAAGCTGATTCAACTACTTAATATATTTAACATTTTAAGTTTGTTAAATATTCATTAACTTCTATATCGTATTGTTTTGAACTAGTTGATGAGACAAAAATACAATGTTCGAAAAGAAAAAAGCCATCATGAATAGTTGCACAACCCTTTCTTAACTTAAACCTACTCAAAATTTTGATGGTTTGTGACAATTAAGATATGCCATAGTCAACTTCGATACTGAAAACGATGACTACCAGAAGAGATGGAGACGTTAATGGAAATTTTCAAAACGGACATACAGATAGGCCTTTGTAGGTTCTTTGTCTCTGAAATCCATAAGTTTGGAGTTATCCTGAAAATGTATGGTTGCACACCGACATCACTAACTTAAAACTTCTCGTAAATTTGATTGTCAGGACCATAATATCCATTTCGAATTGATAAGAGGACAGCTAGCTTGTTTTAGAATATACTCTATTTCGCTCCAAAACTAACCTCGAACCTAGTGTTTTTGGAGGGGTATGTGCGATGTTCGAGGCTCTTTTGTATGTTGATCTAGCTAGCTCCTTAGTGCCTAAAATGTAATACGAAAGAGCCTTCTCTCATCTTGTTCTCTAATGAATATAATTTTCTGAATTTATTCTTTCCCTTGATTTTCCTCCATTATGTCTCTCTTTACTACTATATGGGCAAATTGCGGTGAGGATATCGACCTATCCGATTAAGAGGAATCCTGAGATCCAAATTAGGACCAAGATGCAAAGAATGATATGATTATCAATTATGGGGATCCTGAAGAAGATATCGACTCTAAAGCTGATTCAAGTACTTAATATATTTAACATTTTAAGTTTGTTAAATATTCATTAACTTCTATATCGTATTGTTTTGAACTAGTTGATGAGACAAAAATACAATGTTCGAAAAGAAAAAAGCCATCATGAATAGTTGCACAACCCTTTCTTAACTTAAACCTACCCTAAATTTTGATGGTTTGTGACAATTAAGATATGCCATCGTCAACTTCGATACTGAAAACGATGACTACCAGAAGAGATGGAGACGTTAATGGAAATTTTAAAAACGGACATACAGATAGGCCTTTGTAGGTTCTTTGTCTTCGAAATCTATAAGTTTGGAGTTATCCTGAAAATGTATGGTTGCACACCGACATCACTAACTTAAAACTGCTTGTAAATTTGATTGTCAGGACCATAATATCCATTTCGAATTGATAAGAGGACAGCTAGCTTGTTTTAGAATATACTCAATTTCGCTCCAAAACTAACCTCGAACCTAGTGTTTTTGGAGGGGTATGTACGATGTTCGAGTCTCTTTTGTATGTTGATCTAGCTAGCTCCTTAGTGCCTAAAACGAAATACGAAAGAGCCTTCTCTCATCTTGTTCTCTAATGAATATAATTTTCTGAGTGTATTCTTTTCCTTGATTTTCCTCCATTATGTCTCTCTTTACTAGTATATGGGCAAATTGCGGTGAGGATATCAACCTATCCGATTAAGAGGTATCCTGACATCCAAATTAGGAGCAAGAAGCAAAGAATGATATGTTTATCAATTTCGGGGATCCTAAAGAAGATATCGACTCTAAAGCTGATTCAAGTACTTAATATATTTAACATTTTAAGTTTGTTAAATATTCATTAATTTCTATATCGTATTGTTTTGAACTAGTTGATGAGACAAAAATACAATGTTCGAAAAGAAAAAAGCCATCATGAATAGTTGCACAACCCTTTCTTAACTTAAACCTACTTGAAATTTTGATGGTTTGTGACAATTAAGATATGCCATCGTCAACTTCGATACTGAAAACGATGACTACCAGCAGAGATGGAGACGTTAATAGAAATTTTCAAAACGGACATACAGATAGGCCTTTGTTGGTTCTTTGTCTCCGAAATCCATAAGTTTGGAGTTATTCTGAAAATGTATGGTTGCACACCGACATCACTAACTTAAAACTGCTCGTAAATTTGATTCTCAGGACCACAATATCCATTTCGAATTGATAAGAGGACAGCTATCTTGTTTTAGAATAGACTATATTTCGCTCCCAAACTAACCTTGAACCTAGTGTTTTTGGAGAGTTGTGTCCGCTGTTCGAGGCTCTTTTGTGTCATGATCTAGCTAGCTTCTTAGTGCCTAAATCAAAATACGAAAGTGCCTTCTCTCATCTTGTTCTCTAATGAATATAATTTTCTGAATTTATTCTTTTCCTTGATTTTCCTCCATTATATATCTCTTTACTACTATATGGGCAAGTTGCGGTGAGGATATCGACCTATCCGATTACGAGGCATCCTGACATCCAAATTAGGAGCAAGAAGCAAAGAATGATATGTTTATCAATTATGGGGATCCTGAAGAAGATATCGACTCTAAAGCTGATTCAAGTACTTAATATATTTAACATTTTAAGTTTGTTAAATATTCATTAACTTCTATATCGTATTGTTTTGAACTAGTTGATGAGACAAAAATACAATGTTCGAAAAGAAAAAAGCCATCATGAATAGTTGCACAACCCTTTCTTAACTTAAAACTACTCGAAATTTTGATGGTTTGTGCCAATTAAGATATGCCATCGTCAACTTCGATACTGAAAATGATGACTACCAGAAGAGATGGAGACGTTAATGGAAATTTTCAAAACGGACATATAGATCGGCCTTTGTTGGTTCTTTGTCTCCGAAATCCATAAGTTTGGAGTTATCCTGAAAATGTATGGTTGAACACCGACATCACTAACTTAAAACTGCTCGTAAATTTGATTGTGAGGACCATAATATCCATTTCGAATTGATAAGAGGACAGCTAGCTTGTTTTAGAATATACTCTATTTCGCTCCCAAACTAACCTCGAACCTAGTGTTTTTGGAGGGTTATGTGCGCTGTTCGAGGCTCTTTTGTGTCATGATCTAGCGAGCTACTTAGTGCCTAAAACGAAATACGAAAGAGCCTTCTCTCATCTTGTTCTCTAATGAATATAATTTTCTGAATTTATTCTTTTGCTTGATTTTCCTCCATTATGTCTCTCTTTACTACTATATGGGCAAATTGCGGTGAGGATATCGACCTATCCGATTAAGAGGTATCCTGACATCCAAATTAGGACCAAGAAGCAAAGAATGATACGTTTATCAATTATGGGGATCCTGAAGAGGACATCGACTCTAAAGCTGATTCAAGTACTTAATATATTTAACATTTTAAGTTTGTTAAATATATATTAACTTATATATCATATTTTTTTGAACTAGTTGATGAGACAAAAAATACGATTTTCGAAAAGCAAAAAGCCATCATGAATTAATGAACAACCGTTTCTTAACTTAAAACTACTCAAAGTTTTGATGGTTTGTGACAATTAAGAGATGCCGACATCAACTTTGATACAAAAAACGACGACTACCAGAAGAGATGGAGACGTTAATGGAAATTTTCAGAACGGACATACATATAGGCCTTTGTTGGTTCTTTGTCTCCAACATCCATACGTTTGGAGTTATCCTTAAAATGTATGGTTGCACACCGACATCTTTAACTGAAAATTGCTCGTATATTTGATTGTCCAGCCTATAATATCCATTTTCAATTTATAAGGAACAGCTAGCTTGTTTTAGAATATACTCTGTTTCGGTCCCAATCCATCCTCGAATCTAGTGTTTTTATAGGGTTGTGTGTGCTGTTCGAGGCTCTTTTGTGTTTTGATCTAGCTAGCTCCTTAGTACCTAAATCGAAATACGAAAGAGCCTTCTCTCATCTTGTTCTCTAATGAATATAATTTTCTAAATTAATTATTTTCTTTGACTTTCCTTCATTATGTCTGTCTTTACTACTACATGTGCGAGTTGGTGTGATGATATCGACCTATCCGATTAAGAGGCATCCTGACATCAAAATTAGGAGCAAGGACCAAAGAATGATATGTTTATCAATCATAGTGATCTTTAAGAAAACATCGACTCTAAAGTTGATTCAAGTCCTTAATATATTTAACATTTTATGTTTGTTAAATATTTATTAACTTCTATATCGTATTCTTTTGAACTAGTTGATGAGACAAAAATACAATGTTGAAAAGAAAAAAGCCATCATGAATAGTTGCACAACCGTTTCTTAACTTAAAACTACTCGAAATTTTGATGGTTTGTGACAAATAAGATATGCTGTCGTCAACTTCGATACAGAAAACGACGACTACTAGAAGAGATCGAGACGTTAATGGAAATTTTCAACACGGACATACAGAAAGGCCTTTGTTGGTTCTTTGTCTCTGAAATCCATAGGTTTGGAGTTATCCTGAAAATGTATCGTTGCACACCGACATCCCTAACTGAAAACTGCTCGTATATTTGATTGTCAAGTCCATAATATCCATTTTGAATTGATAAGAGGACAGCTAGCTTGTTTTAGAATATACTCTAGTTCGCTCCCAATCTAACCTCGAACCTAGTTTTTTTGGATGGTTGTGTGCGTTGTTCGAGGCTCTTTTGTGTTTTGATCTAGCTAGCTCCTTAGTGCCTAAAATTAAATTCGAATGAGCCTTGTCTCATCTTGTTCTCTAATGAATATAGTTTTCTGAATTTATTATTTTCTTTGATTTTCCTCCATTATGTCTGTCTTTACTACTACATGTGCGAGTGGCGGTGAGGATATCGACCTATCCGATTAAGAGGCATCCTGATATCAAAATTAGGAGCAAGAAGCAATGAATGATAAGTTTATCAATTATGGCGATCCTGAAGAAGACAATGACTGTAAAGCTGATTCAAGTACTTAATATATTTAACATTTTAAGTCTGTTAAATATTCATTAACTTTCAAAATGGACAAACGGATATGCCTTTGTCGGTTCTTGGTGTCCAAAATCAATAGGTTTGGACTTATCTTGAAAATGTATGGTTGAGCGCCGATTTCTTTAACTCAAAAATGCTCGTATATATGATTGTCAAGTCCATAATATCCATTTTGAATTGATAAGAGGACAGCTAGCTTGTTTTAGAATATACTCTATTTTTCTCCCACTCTATCCTCAAACCTAGTGTTTTTGGAGGATTGTGTGTGTTGTTCAAGGCTCTTTTGAGTGATGATCTAGCTAGCTCCTCAGTGACTAAATTGAAATATCAAATATCCTTTTGTCATCATGTTCTCAAATGAGTTTAATTTTCTCAGTTTATTCTTTGGTTTTATATTCCTCCATTATGTCTCTCTCTACTACCATCTGTATGAGTTTCAGTGAGGATATCGACAAATTCGATTAAGAGGCATCCTGACATCCAAATTAGGAGCAAGATGCAAAGAATGATAAGTTGATCAATCATGGCGATCCTTAAGAAAATATCGACTCTAAAGCTGATTCAAGTACTTGATATATTTAACATTTTAAGTTTGTTAAATATTCATTAACTTCTATATCGTATTGTTTTGAACTAGTTGATCTGACAAAAAATACGATGTTCGAAAAGAAAAGAGCCATCATGAAAAATCATGATTGCACAACCCTTTCTTAACTTAATACTACTCGAAATTTCGATCGTATGCGACAATTATAAAACGATGACGTCAACTTCGATAGGGAAAAAGACAACTAGCAGAATATATGGAGACGTTAACGGAAATTTTCAAAACGGACAAACCGATAAGCTTTTGTTGGTTTCTGGTCTCCAAAATCCATAGGTTTGGAGTTATCATGAAAATGTATGGTTGAGCACCGACTTCTCTAACTAAAAAATGCTCGTATATTTGATCGTCAAGTCCATAATATCCATTTTGAACTGATAAGAGGACAGCTAGCTTGTTTTAGAATATACCCTATTTTGCTCCCACTCTATCCTCGAACCTAGTGTTTTTGGAGAGTTGTGTGTGCTGTTCGAGGCTCTTTTGGGTGATGATCTAGCTAGCTCCTCAGTCCTAAATCGAAATACGAAAGAGCGTTCTCTCATCTTATTTTATAATGAATTTAATTAACTCAGTTTATTCGTTTGTTTGATTTTCCTCCATTATGTCTCTCTCTGCTACCATCTGTGTGAGTTGTAGTGAGGATATCGACAAATTCGATTAAGAGGCATCCTGACATCCAAATTAGGAGCAAGAAGCAAATAATGATAAGTTGATCAATCATGGCGATCCCAAAGAAGACATCGACTCTAAAGCTGATTCAAGTACTTGATATATTTAACATTTTAAGTTTGTTAAATATTCATTAACTTCTATATCGTATTGTTTTGAACTAGTTGATGAGACAAAAAATACGATGTTCGAAAAGAAAAAAGCCATCATGAAAAATCATGATTGCACAATCCTTTCTTAACTTAATACTACTCGAAATTTTGATCGTTTGCGACAATTACAAGACGATGACGTCAACTTTGATAGGGAAAACGACAACTACCAGAAAATATGGAGACGTTAACGGAAATTTTCAAAACGGACAAACCGATAAGCTTTTGTTGGTTTTTGGTCTCAAAAATCAATAGGTTTGGAGTTATCATGAAAATGTATGGTTGAGCACCGACTTCTCTAACTCAAAAATGCTCGTATATTTGATCGTCAAGTCCATAATATCCATTTTGAACTAATAAGAGGACAGCTAGCTGGTTTTAGAATAAACTCTATTTTGCTCCCAATCTATCCTCGAACCTAGTCTTTTTGGAGAGTTGTGTGTGCTGTTCGAGGCTCTTTTGGGTGATGATCTAGCTAGCTCCTCAGTCCTAAATCGAAATACGAAAGAGCGTTCTCTCATCTTATTTTATAATGAATTTAATTAACTCAGTTTATTCGTTTGTTTGATTTTCCTCCATTATGTCTCTCTCTCGCTACCATCCGTGTGAGTTGTAGTGAGGATATCGACAAATTCGATTAAGAGGCATCCTGACATCCAAATTAGGAGCAAGAAGCAATGAATGATAAGTTGATCAATCATGGCGATCCTTAAGAAGAGATCGACTCTAAAGCTGATTTCAAGTACTTGATATATTTAACATTTTAAGTTTGTTAAATATTCATTAACTTCTATATCGTATTGTTTTGAACTAGTTGATGAGACAAAAAATACGATGTTCGAAAAGAAAAAAGCCATCATGAAAAATCATGATTCCACAACCCTTTCTTAACTTAATACTACTCGAAATATTGATCGTATGCGACAATTAAAAGACGATGACGTCAACTTCGATAGGGAAAACGACAACTACCAAAATATATGGACACGTTAACGAAAATTTTCAAAACGGAAAAACCGATAAGCTTTTGTTGGTTTTTGGTCTCAAAAATCAATAGGTTTGGAGTTATCATGAAAATGTATGGTTGAGCACCGACTTCTCTAACTCAAAAATGCTCGTATATTTGATCGTCAAGTCCATAATATCCATTTTGAACTAATAAGAGGACAGCTAGTTGGTTTTAGAATAAACTCTATTTTGCTCCCACTCTATCCTCGAACCTAGTCTTTTTGGAGAGTTGTGTGTGCTGTTCGAGGCTCTTTTGGGTGATGATCTAGCTAGCTCCTCAGTCCTAAATCGAAATACGAAAGAGCGTTCTCTCATCTTATTTTCTAATGAATTTAATTAACTCAGTTTATTCGTTTGTTTGATTTTCCTCCATTATGTCTCTCTCTGCTACCATCTGTGTGAGTTGTAGTGAGGATATCGACAAATTCGATTAAGAGGCATCCTGACATCCAAATTAGGAGCAAGAAGCAATGAATGATAAGTTGATCAATCATGGCGATCCTTAAGAAGAGATCGACTCTAAAGCTGATTTCAAGTACTTGATATATTTAACATTTTAAGTTTGTTAAATATTCATTAACTTCTATATCGTATTGTTTTGAACTAGTTGATGAGACAAAAAATACGATGTTCGAAAAGAAAAAAGCCATCATGAAAAATCATGATTCCACAACCCTTTCTTAACTTAATACTACTCGAAATTTTGATCGTATGCGACAATTAAAAGACGATGACGTCAACTTCGATAGGGAAAACTACAACTACCAAAATATATGGACACGTTAACGAAAATTTTCAAAATGGACAAACCGATAAGCTTTTGTTGGTTTTTGGTCTCCAAAATCCATAGGTTTGGAGTTATCATGAAAATGTATGGTTGATCACCGACTTCTCTAGCTCAAAAATGCTCGTATATTTGATTCTCAAGTCCATAATATCCATTTTGAACTGATAAGAGGACAGCTAGGTTGTTTTACAATATACTCTATTTTGCTCCCACTCTATCCTCGAACCTAGTCTTTTTGGAGAGTTGTGTGTGCATTTCGAGGCTCTTTTGGGTGATGATCAAGCTAGCTCCACAGTGCCTAAATCGAAATACGAAAGAGCGTTCTCTCATCTTATTCTCTAATGAATTTAATTTTCTCAGTTTATTCTTTTGTTTGATTTTCCTCCATTATGTCTCTCTCTACTACCATCTGTGTGAGTTGAAGTGAGGATATCGAGAAATTCGATTAAGTGGCATCCTGACATCCAAATTAGGAGCAAGAAGCAAATAGTGATAAGTTGATCAATCATGGCGATCCCAAAGAAGACATCGACTCTAAAGCTGATTCAAGTACTTGATATATTTAACATTTTAAGTTTGTTAAATATTCATTAACTTCTATATCGTATTGGTTTGAACTAGTTGATGAGACAAAACATACGATGTTCGAAAAGAAAAAAGCCATCATGAAAAATCATGATTCCACAACCCTTTCTTAACTTAATACTACTCGAAATTTTGATCGTATGCGACAATTAAAAGACGATGACGTCAACTTCGCTAGGGAAAACTACAACTACCAAAATATATGGACACGTTAACGAAAATTTTCAAAATGGACAAACCGATAAGCTTTTGTTGGTTTTTGGTCTCCAAAATCCATAGGTTTGGAGTTATCATGAAAATGTATGGTTGATCACCGACTTCTCTAGCTCAAAAATGCTCGTATATTTGATTGTCAAGTCCATAATATCCATTTTGAACTGATAAGAGGACAGCTAGGTTGTTTTACAATATACTCTATTTTGCTCCCACTCTATCCTCAAACCTAGTCTTTTTGGAGAGTTGTGTGTGCATTTCGAGGCTCTTTTGGGTGATGATCAAGCTAGCTCCTCAGTGCCTAAATCGAAATACGAAAGAGCGTTCTCTCATCTTATTCTCTAATGAATTTAAGTTTCTCAGTTTATTCTTTTGTTTGATTTTCCTCCGTTATGTCTCTCTCTACCACCATCTGTGTGAGTTGAAGTGAGGATATCGAGAAATTCGATTAAGTGGCATCCTGACATCCAAATTAGGAGCAAGAAGCAAATAATGATAAGTTGATCAATCATGGCAATCCCAAAGAAGACATCGACTCTAAAGCTGATTCAAGTACTTGATATATTTAACATTTTAAGTTTGTTAAATATTCATTAACTTCTATATCGTATTGGTTTGAACTAGTTGATGAGACAAAAAATACGATGTTCGGAAAGAAAAAAGCCATCATGAAAAATCATGATTGCACAATCCTTTCTTAACTTAATACTACTCGAAATTTTGATCGTTTGCGACAATTACAAGACGATAACGTCAACTTTGATAGGGAAACCGACAACTACCGAAGATATGGAGACGTTAACGGAAATTTTCAAAACGGACAAACCGATAAGCTTTTGTTGGTTTTTGGTCTCAAAAATCCATAGGTTTGGAGTTATCATGAAAATGTATGGTTGAGCACCGACTTCTCTAACTCAAAAATGCTCGTATATTTGATCCTCAAGTCCATAATATCCATTTTGAACTAATAAGAGGACAGCTCGCTGGTTTTAGAATAAACTCTATTTTGCTCCCACTCTATCCTCGAACCTAGTCTTTTTGGAGAGTTGTGTGTGTCTTGTTCGAGGCTCTTTTGGGTGATGATCTAGCTAGCTCCTCGGTCCTAAATCGAAATACGAAAGAGCGTTCTCTCATCTTATTTTCTAATGAATTTAATTAACTCGGTTTATTCGTTTGTTTGATTTTCCTCCATTATGTCTCTCTCTCGCTACCATCCGTGTGAGTTGTAGTGAGGATATCGACAAATTCGATTAAGAGGCATCCTGACATCCAAATTAGGAGCAAGAAGCAATGAATGATAAGTTGATCAATCATGGCGATCCTTAAGAAGAGATCGACTCTAAAGCTGATTTCATGTACTTGATATATTTAACATTTTAAGTTTGTTAAATATTCATTAACTTCTATATCGTATTGTTTTGAACTAGTTGATGAGACAAAAAATACGATGTTCGAAAAGAAAAAAGCCATCATGAAAAATCATGATTCCACAACCCTTTCTTAACTTAATACTACTCGAAATTTTGATCGTATGCGACAATTAAAAGACGATGACGTCAACTTCGATAGGGAAAACTACAACTACCAAAATATATGGACACGTTAACGAAAATTTTCAAAATGGACAAACCGATAAGCTTTTGTTGGTTTTTGGTCTCCAAAATCCATAGGTTTAGAGTTATCATGAAAATGTATGGTTGATCACCGACTTCTCTAACTCAAAAATGCTCGTATATTTGATTGTCAAGTCCATAATATCCATTTTGAACCGATAAGAGGACAGCTAGGTTGTTTTACAATATACTCTATTTTGCTCCCACTCTATCCTCGAACCTAGTCTTTTTGGAGAGTTGTGTGTGCATTTCGAGGCTCTTTTGGGTGATGATCAAGCTAGCTCCTCAGTGCCTAAATCGAAATACGAAAGAGCGTTCTCTCATCTTATTCTCTAATGAATTTAATTTTCTCAGTTTATTCTTTTGTTTGATTTTCCTCCGTTATGTCTCTCTCTACTACCATCTGTGAGTTGAAGTGAGGATATCGAGAAATTCGATTAAGTGGCATCCGACATCCAAATTAGGAGCAAGAAGCAAATAATGATAAGTTGATCAATCATGGCGATCCCAAAGAAGACATCGACTCTAAAGCTGATTCAAGTACTTGATATATTTAACATTTTAAGTTTGTTAAATATTCATTAACTTCTATATCGTATTGGTTTGAATTAGTTGATGAGACAAAAAATACGATGTTCGGAAAGAAAAAAGCCATCATGAAAAATCATGATTCCACAACCCTTTCTTAACTTAATACTACTTGGAAATTTTGATCGTATGCGACAATTAAAAGACGATGACGTCAACTTCGATAGGGAAAACTACAACTACCAAAATATATGGACACGTTAACAAAAATTTTCAAAATGGACAAACCGATAAGCTTTTGTTGGTTTTTGGTCTCCAAAATCCATAGGTTTGGAGTTATCATGAAAATGTATGGTTGATCACCGATTTCTCTAGCTCAAAAATGCTCGTATATTTGATTGTCAAGTCCATAATATCCATTTTGAACTGATAAGAGGACAGCTAGGTTGTTTTACAATATACTCTATTTTGCTCCCACTCTATCCTCGAACCTAGTCTTTTTGGAGAGTTGTGTGTGCATTTCGAGGCTCTTTTGGGTGATGATCAAGCTAGCTCCACAGTGCCTAAATCGAAATACGAAAGAGCGTTCTCTCATCTTATTCTCTAATGAATTTAATTTTCTCAGTTTATTATTTTGTTTGATTTTCCTCCGTTATGTCTCTCTCTACTACCATCTGTGTGAGTTGAAGTGAGGATATCGAGAAATTCGATTAAGTGGCATCCTGACATCCAAATTAGGAGCAAGAAGCAAATAATGATAAGTTGATCAATCATGGTGATCCCAAAGAAGACATCGACTCTAAAGCTGATTCAAGTACTTGATATATTTAACATTTTAAGTTTGTTAAATATTAATTAACTTCTATATCGTATTGGTTTGAACTAGTTGATGAGACAAAAAATACGATGTTCGGAAAGAAAAAAGCCATCATGAAAAATCATGATTGCACAATCCTTTCTTAACTTAATACTACTCGAAATTTTGATCGTTTGCGACAATTACAAGACGATAACGTCAACTTTGATAGGGAAACCGACAACTACCAGAAGATATGGAGACGTTAACGGAAATTTTCAAAACGGACAAACCGATAAGCTTTTGTTGGTTTTTGGTCTCAAAAATCCATAGGTTTGGAGTTATCATGAAAATGTATGGTTGAGCACCGACTTCTCTAACTCAAAAATGCTCGTATATTTGATCGTCAAGTCCATAATATCCATTTTGAACTAATAAGAGGACAGCTAGCTGGTTTTAGAATAAACTCTATTTTGCTCCCACTCTATCCTCGAACCTAGTCTTTTTGGAGAGTTGTGTGTCTTGTTCGAGTCTCTTTTGGGTGATGATCTAGCTAGCTCCTCGATCCTAAATCGAAATACGAAAGAGCGTTCTCTCATCTTATTTTCTAATGAATTTAATTAACTCAGTTTATTCTTTTGTTTGATTTTCCTCCATTATGTCTCTCTCTGCTACCATCTGTGTGAGTTGTAGTGAGGATATCGACAAATTCGATTAAGAGGCATTCTGACATCCAAATTAGGAGCAAGAAGTACTGAATGATAAGTTGATCAATCATGGCGATCCTTAAGAAGAGATCGACTCTAAAGCTGATTCAAGTACTTGATATATTTAACATTTTAAGTTTGTTAAATATTCATTAACTTCTATATCGTATTGTTTTGAACTAGTTGATGAGACAAAAAATATGATGTTCGAAAAGAAAAAAGCCATCATGAAAAATCATGATTGCACAACCCTTTCTTAACTTAATACTACTCGAAACTTTGATCGTATGCGACAATTAAAAGACGATGACGTCAACTTCGATAGGGAAAACGACAACTACCAAAATATATGGACACGTTAACGAAAATTTTCAAAATGGACAAACCGATAAGCTTTTGTTGGTTTTTGGTCTCCAAAATCCATAGGTTTGGAGTTATCATGAAAATGTATGGTTGATCACCGACTTCTCTAACTCAAAAATGCTCGTATATTTGATTGTCAAGTCCATAATATCCATTTTGAACTGATAAGAGGACAGCTAGGTTGTTTTACAATATACTCTATTTTGCTCCAATTCTATCCTCGAACCTAGTCTTTTTGGAGAGTTGTGTGTGCATTTCGATGCTCTTTTGGGTGATGATCTAGCTAGCTCCTCAGTGCCTAAATCGAAATATGAAAGAGCGTTCTCTCATCTTATTCTCTAATGAATTTAATTTTCTCAGTTTATTCTTTTGTTTGATTTTCCTCCATTATGTCTCTCTCTACTACCATATGTGTGAGTTGTAGTGAGGATATCGACAAATTCTATTAAGAGGCATCATGACATCCAAATTAGGAGCAAGAAGCAATGAATGATAAGTTGATCAATCATGGCGATCCTTAAGAAGAGATTGACTCTAAAGTTGATTCAAGTACTTGATATATTTAACATTTTAAGTTTGTTAAATATTCATTAACTTATATATCGTATTGTTTTGAACTAGTTGATGAGACAAAAAATACGATGTACGAAAAGAAAAAAGCCATCATGAAAAATCATGTTTGCACAACCCTTTCTTAACTTAATACTACTCGAAATTTTGATCGTATGCGACAATTAAAAGATGATGACGTCAACTTCGATAGGGAAAACGACAACTACCAAAATATATGGACACGTTAACGAAAATTTTGAAAACGGACAAACCGATAAGCTTTTGTAGGTTTTTGGTCTCCAAAATCCATAGGTTTGGAGTTATCATGAAAATGTATGGTTGATCACCGACTTCTCTAACTCAAAAATGCTCGTATATTTGATTGTCAAGTCCATAAATCCATTTTGAACTGATAAGAGGACAGCTAGCTTGTTTTAGAATATACTCTATTTTGCTCCAACTCTATCCTCGAACCTAGCCTTTTTGGAGAGTTGTGTGTCTTGTTCGAGGCTCTTTTGGGTGATGATCTAGCTAGCTCCACGATGCCTAAATCGACATACGAAAGAGCGTTCTCTCATCTTATTCTCTAATGAATTTAATTTTCTCAATTTATTCTTTTGTTTGATTTTCCTCCATTATGTCTCTCTCTACTACCATCTGTGTGAGTTGTAGTGAGGATATCGACTAATTCGATTAAGAGGCATACTGACATCCAAATTAGGAGCAAGAAGCAATGAATGATAAGTTGATCAATCATGGCGATCCTTAAGAAGAGATCGACTCTAAAGCTTATTCAAGTACTTGATATATTTAACATTTTAAGTTTGTTAAATATACATTAACTTCTATATCGTATTGTTTTGAACTAGTTGATGAGACAAAAAATACGATGTTCGAAACGAAAAAAGCCATCATGAAAAATCATGGTTGCACAACCCTTTCTTAACTTAATACTACTCGAAATTTTGATCGTATGCGACAATTAAAAGACGATGACGTCAACTTCGATAGGGAAAACGACAACTACCAAAATATATGGACACGTTAACGAAAATTTTGAAAACGGACAAACCGATAAGCTTTTGTTGGTTTTTGGTCTCCAAAATCCATAGGTTTGGAGTTATCATGAAAATGTATGGTTGATCACCAACTTCTCAAACTCAAAAATGCTCGTATATTTGATTGTCAAGTCCATAATATCCATTTTGAACTGATAAGAGGACAGCTAGCTTGTTTTAGAATATACTCTATTTTGCTCCCACTCTATCCTCGAACCTAGCCTTTTTGGAGAGTTGTGTGTGCTGTTCGAGGCTCTTTTGGGTGATGATCTAGCTAGCTCCACAGTGCCTAAATCGGCATACGAAAGAGCGTTCTCTCATCTTATTCTCTAATGAATTTAATTTTCTCAATTTATTCTTTTGTTTGATTTTCCTCCATTATGTCTCTCTCTACTACCATCTGTGTGAGTTGTAGTGAGGATATCGACAAATTCGATTAAGAGGCATACTGACATCCAAATTAGGAGCAAGAAGCAATGAATGATAAGTTGATCAATCATGGCGATCCTTAAGAAGAGATCGACTCTAAAGCTGATTCAAGTACTTGATATATTTAACATTTTAAGTTTGTTAAATATTCATTAACTTCTATATCGTATTGTTTTTAACTAGTTGATGAGCCAAAAAATACGATGTTCGAAAAGAAAAAAGCCATCATGAAAAATCATGATTGCACAACCGTTTCTTAACTTAACACTACTCGAAATTTTGATCGTATGCGAAAATTAAAAGACTATGACGTCAACTTCGATAGGGAAAACGACAACTACCAAAATATATGGACACGTTAACGAAAATTTTCAAAACGGAAAAACCGATAAGCTTTTGTTGGTTTTTGGTCTCCAAAATCCATAGGTTTGGAGTTATCATGAAAATGTATGGTTGAGCACCGACTTCTCTAACTCAAAAATGCTCGTATATTTGATCGTCAAGTCCATAATATCCATTTTGAACTAATAAGAGGACAGCTAGCTTGTTTTAGAATATACTCTATTTTGCTCCCACTCTATCCTCGAACCTAGTGTTTTTGGAGGGTTGTGTGTACCGTTCGACGCTCTTTTGGGTGATGATCTAGCTAGCTCCTCAGTGCCTAAATCGAAATATGAAAGAGCATTCTCTCATCTTATTCTCTAATGAATTTAATTTTCTCAGTTTATTCTTTTGTTTGATTTTCCTCCATTATGTCTCTCTCTACTACCATCTGTGTGAGTTGTAGTGAGGATATCGACAAATTCTATTAAGAGGCATCATGACATCCAAATTAGGAGCAAGAAGCAATGAATGATAAGTTGATCAATCATGGCGATCCTTAAGAAGTGATTGACTCTAAAGTTGATTCAAGTACTTGATATATTTAACATTTTAAGTTTCTTAAATATTCATTAACTTCTATATCGTATTGTTTTGAACTAGTTGATGAGACAAAAAATACGATGTACGAAAAGAAAAAAAGCCATCATGAAAAATCATGATTGCACAACCCTTTCTTAAATTAATACTACTCGAAATTTTGATCGTATGCGACAATTAAAAGACGATGACGTCAACATCGATAGGGAAAACGACAACTACCAAAATATATGGACACGTTAACGAAACTTTGGAAAACGGACAAACCGATAAGCTTTTGTAGGTTTTTGGTCTCCAAAATCCATAGGTTTGGAGTTATCATGAAAATGTATGGTTGATCACCGACTTCTCTAACTCAAAAATGCTCGTATATTTGATTGTCAAGTCCATAATATCCATTTTGAACTGATAAGAGGACAGCTAGCTTGTTTTAGAATATACTCTATTTTGCTCCCACTCGATCCTCGAACCTAGCCTTTTTGGAGAGTTGTGTGTGCTTTGTTCGAGGCTCTTTTGGGTGATGATCTAGCTAGCTCCACGGTGCCTAAATCGACATACGAAAGAGCGTTCTCTCATCTTATTCTCTAATGAATTTAATTTTCTCAATTTATTCTTTTGTTTGATTTTCCTCCATTATGTCTCTCTCTACTACCATCCGTGTGAGTTGTAGTGAGGATATCGACAAATTCGATTAAGAGGCATACTGACATCCAAATTAGGAGCAAGAAGCAATGAATGATAAGTTGATCAATCATGGCGATCCTTAAGAAGAGATCGACTCTAAAGCTGATTCAAGTACTTGATATATTTAACATTTTAAGTTTGTTAAATATTCATTAACTTCTATATCATATTGTTTTGAACTAGTTGATGAGACAAAAAATACGATGTTCGAAAAGAAAAAAGCCATCATGAAAAATCATGATTGCACAACCCTTTCTTAACTTAATACTACTCGAAATTTTGATCGTATGCGACAATTAAAAGACGATGACGTCAACTTCGATAGGGAAAACGACAACTACCAAAATATAAGGACACGTTAACGAAAATTTTCAAAACGGAAAAACCGATAAGCTTTTGTTGGTTTTGGGTCTCCAAAATCCATAGGTTTGGAGTTATCATGAAAATGTATGGTTGATCACCGACTTCTCTAACTCAAAAATGCTCGTATATTTGATTGTCAAGTCCATAATATCCATTTTGAACCGATAAGAGGACAGCTAGCTTGTTTTAGAATATACTCTATTTTGCTCCCACTCGATCCTCGAACCTAGCCTTTTTGGAGAGTTGTGTGTGCTGTTCGAGGCTCTTTTGGGTGATGATCTAGCTAGCTCCACGATGCCTAAATCGACATACGAAAGAGCGTTCTCTCATCTTATTCTCTAATGAATTTAATTTTCTCAATTTATTCTTTTGTTTGATTTTCCTCCATTATGTCTCTCTCTACTACCATCTTGTGTGAGTTGTAGTGAGGATATCGACAAATTCGATTAAGAGGCATCCCGACATCCAAATTAGGAGCAAGAAGCACTGAATGATAAGTTGATCAATCATGGCGATCCTTAAGAAGAGATCGACTCTAAAGCTGATTCAAGTACTTGATATATTTAACATTTTAAGTTTGTTAAATATTCATTAACTTCTATATCATATTGTTTTGAACTAGTTGATGAGACAAAAAATACGATGTTCGAAAAGAAAAAAGCCATCATGAAAAATCATGATTGCACAACCCTTTCTTAACTTAATACTACTCGAAATTTTGATCGTATGCGACAATTAAAAGACGATGACGTCAACTTCGATAGGGAAAACGACAACTACCAAAATATAAGGACACGTTAACGAAAATTTTCAAAACGGAAAAACCGATAAGCTTTTGTTGGTTTTGGGTCTCCAAAATCCATAGGTTTGGAGTTATCATGAAAATGTATGGTTGATCACCGACTTCTCTAACTCAAAAATGCTCGTATATTTGATTGTCAAGTCCATAATATCCATTTTGAACTGATAAGAGGACAGCTAGCTTGTTTTAGAATATACTCTATTTTGCTCCCACTCGATCCTCGAACCTAGCCTTTTTGGAGAGTTGTGTGTGCTGTTCGAGGCTCTTTTGGGTGATGATCTAGCTAGCTCCACAGTGCCTAAATCGACATACGAAAGAGCGTTCTCTCATCTTATTCTCTAATGAATTTAATTTTCTCAATTTATTCTTTTGTTTGATTTTCCTCCATTATGTCTCTCTCTACTACCATCTGTGTGAGTTGTAGTGAGGATATCGACAAATTCGATTAAGAGACATACTGACATCCAAATTAGGAGCAAGAAGCAATGAATGATAAGTTGATCAATCATGGCGATCCTTAAGAAGAGATCGACTCTAAAGCTGATTCAAGTACTTGATATATTTAACATTTTAAGTTTGTTAAATATTCATTAACTTCTATATCATATTGTTTTGAACTAGTTGATGAGACAAAAAATACGATGTTCGAAAAGAAAAAAGCCATCATGAAAAATCATGATTGCACAACCCTTTCTTAACTTAATACTACTCGAAATTTTGATCGTATGCGACAATTAAAAGACGATGACGTCAACTTCGATAGGGAAAACGACAACTACCAAAATATATGGACACGTTAACGAAAATTTTCAAAACGGAAAAACCGATAAGCTTTTGTTGGTTTTTGGTCTCCAAAATCCATAGGTTTGGAGTTATCATGAAAATGTATGGTTGAGCACCGACTTCTCTAATTAAAAAATGCTCGTATATTTGATCGTCAAGTCCATAATATCCATTTTGAACTAGTAAGAGGACAGCTAGCTTGTTTTAGAATATACTCTATTTTGCTCCCACTCTATCCTCGAACCTAGTGTTTTTTTAGGGTTGTATGTGCTGTTCGAGGCTCTTTTGGGTGATGATCTAGCTAGCTCCTCAGTGCCTAAATCGAAATACGAAAGGGCGTTCTCTCATCTTATTCTCTAATGAATTTAATTTTCTCAGTTTATTCTTTTGTTTGATTTTCCTCCATTATATCTCTCTCTACTACCATCTGTGTGAGTTGTAGTGAGGATATCGACAAATTCAATTAAGAGGCATCCTGACATCCAAATTGGGAGCAAGAAGCAATGAATGATAAGTTGATCAATCATGGTGATCCCAAAGAAGACATCGACTCTAAAGCTGATTCAAGTACTTGATATATTTATCATTTTAAGTTTGTTAAATATTCATAAACTTCTATATCTTATTGTTTTGAACTAGTTGATGAGACAAAAAATACGATGTTCGAATAGAAAAAAGCCATCATGAAAAATCATGATTGCACAACCCTTTCTTAACTTAATACTACTCAAAATTTTGATCGTTTGCGACACTTACAAGATGATGACGTCAACTTCGATAGGAAAACGACAACTACCAAAATATATGGAGACGTTAACGGAAATTTCAAAACGGACAAACCGATAAGCTTTTGTTGGTTTTTGGTCTCAAAAATCCATAGGTTTGGTAACTATCTTGAAAATGTATGGTTGAGCACCGACTTCTCTAACTCAAAAATGCTCGTACATTTGATCATCAAGTCCATAATATCCATTTTGAACTAATAAGAGGACAACTAGCTTGTTTTAGAATATACTCTATTTTGCTCCCACTCTATCCTCGAACCTAGCCTTTTTGGAGAGTTGTGTGTGCTGTACGAGGCTCTTTTGGGTGATGATCTAGCTAGCTCCACAGTGCCTAAATCGACATACGAAAGAGCGTTCTCTCATCTTATTTTCTAATGAATTTAATTTTCTCAGTTTATTCTTTTGTTTGATTTTCCTCCATTATGTCTCTCTCTACTACCATCCGTGTGAGTTCTAGTGAGGATATCGACAAATTCGATTAAGAGGCATCCTGACATCCAAATTAGGAGCAAGAAGCAATGAATGATATGTTGATCAATCATGGCTATCCTTAAGAAGACATCGACTCTAAAGCTGATTCAAGTACTTGATATATTTAACATTTTAAGTTTGTTAAATATTCATTAACTTCTATATCGTATTGTTTTGAACTAGTCGATGAGACAAAAAATACGATGTTCGAAAAGAAAAAAGCCATCATGAAAAATCATGATTGCACAACCCTTTCTTAACTTAATACTACTCGAAATTTTGATCGTATGCGACAATTAAAAGACGATGACGTCAACTTCGATAGGGAAAACGACAACTACCAAAATATATGGACACGTTAACGAAAATTTTGAAAACGGACAAACCGATAAGCTTTTGTAGGTTTTTGGTCTCCAAAATCCATAGGTTTGGAGTTATCATGAAAATGTATGGTTGATCACCGACTTCTTTAACTCAAAAATGCTCGTATATTTGATTGTCAAGTCCATAATATCCATTTTGAACTGATAAGAGGACAGCTAGCTTGTTTTAGAATATACTCTATTTTGCTCCCACTCTATCCTCGAACCTAGCCTTTTTGGAGAGTTGTGTGTGTTGTTCGAGGCTCTTTTGGGCGATGATCTAGCTAGCTCCACAGTGCCTAAATCGACATACGAAAGAGCGTTCTCTCATCTTATTCTCTAATGAATTTAATTTTCTCAGTTTATTCTTTTGTTTGATTTTCCTCCATTATGTCTCTCTCTTCTACCATCTGTGTGAGTTGTAGTGAGGATATCGACAAATTCTATTAAGAGGCATCATGACATCCAAATTAGGAGCAAGAAGCAATGAATGATAAGTTGATCAATCATGGCGATCCTTAAGAAGAGATTGACTCTAAAGTTGATTCAAGTACTTGATATATTTAACATTTTAAGTTTGTTAAATATTCATTAACTTCTATATCGTATTGTTTTGAACTAGTTGATGAGACAAAAAATACGATGTACGAAAAGAAAAAAGCCATCATTAAAAATCATGATTGCACAACCCTTTCTTAACTTAATACTACTCGAAATTTTGATCGTTTGCGACAATTACCAGATGATGACGTCAACTTCGATAGGGAAAACGACAACTACCAAAATATATGGAGACGTTAACGGAAATTTTCAAAACGGACAAACCGATAAGCTTTTGTTGGTTTTTGGTCTCCAAAATCCATAGGTTTGGAGTTATCATGAAAATGTATGGTTGAGCACCGACTTTTCTAACTCAAAAATGCTCGTATATTTGATCGTCAAGTCCATAATATCCATTTTGAACTAATAAGAGGACAGCTAGCTTGTTTTAGAATATACTCTATTTTGCTCCCACTCTATCCTCGAACCTAGTGTTTTTGGAGGGTTGTGTGTACCGTTCGAGGCTCTTTTGGGTGATGATCTAGCTAGCTCCTCAGTGCCTAAATCGAAATACGAAAGAGCGTTCTCTCATCTTATTCTCTAATGAATTTAATTTTCTCAGTTTATTCTCTTGTTTGATTTTCCTCCATTATGTCTCTCTCTACTACCATCTGTGTGAGTTGTAGTGAGGATATCGAAAAATTCTATTAAGAGGCATCATGACATCCAAATTAGGAGCAAGAAGCAATGAATGATAAGTTGATCAATCATGGCGATCCTTAAGAAGAGATTGACTCTAAAGTTGATTCAAGTACTTGATATATTTAACATTTTAAGTTTGTTAAATATTCATTAACTTCTATATCGTATTGTTTTGAACTAGTTGATGAGACAAAAAATACGATGTACGAAAAGAAAAAAGCCATCATTAAAAATCATGATTGCACAACCCTTTCTTAACTTAATACTACTCGAAATTTTGATCGTTTGCGACAATTACCAGATGATGACGTCAACTTCGATAAGGAAAACGACAACTACCAAAATATATGGACACGTTAACGAAAATTTTCAAAACGGAAAAACCGATAAGCTTTTGTTGGTTTTTGGTCTCCAAAATCCATAGGTTTGGAGTTATCATGAAAATGTATGGTTGATCACCGACTTCTCTAACTCAAAAATGCTCGTATATTTGATTGTCAAGTCCATAATATCCATTTTGAATCGATAAGAGGACGGCTAGCTTGTTTTAGAATATACTCTATTTTGCTCCCACTCTATCCTCGAACCTAGCCTTTTTGGAGAGTTGTGTGTGTTGTTCGAGGCTCTTTTGGGCGATGATCTAGCTAGCTCCACGAGTGCCTAAATCGACATACGAAAGAGCATTCTCTCATCTTATTCTCTAATGAATTTAATTTTCTCAATTTATTCTTTTGTTTGATTTTCCTCCATTATGTCTCTCTCTACTACCATATGTGTGAGTTGTAGTGAGGATATCGACAAATTCGATTAAGAGGCATACTGACATCCAAATTAGGAGCAAGAAGCAATAAATGATAAGTTGATCAATCATGGCGATCCTTAAGAAGAGATCGACTCTAAAGCTGATTCAAGTACTTGATATATTTAACATTTTAAGTTTCTTAAATATTCATTAACTTCTATATCGTATTGTTTTGAACTAGTTGATGAGACAAAAAATACGATGTTCGAAAAGAAAAAAGCCATCATGAAAAATCATGATTGCACAACCCTTTCTTAACTTAATACTACTCGAAATTTTGATCGTTTGCGACAATTACCAGATGATGACGTCAACTTCGATAGGGAAAACGACAACTACCAAAATATATGGAGACGTTAACGGAAATTTTCAAAACGGACAAACGGATAAGCTTTTGTTGGTTTTTGGTCTCCAAAATCCATAGGTTTGGAGTTATCATGAAAATGTATGGTTGAGCACCGACTTCTCTAACTCAAAAATGCTCGTATATTTGATCGTCAAGTCCATAATATCCATTTTGAACTAATAAGAGGACAGCTAGCTTGTTTTAGAATATACTCTATTTTGCTCCCACTCTATCCTCGAACCTAGTGTTTTTGGAGGGTTGTGTGTACCGTTCGAGGCTCTTTTGGGTGATGATCTAGCTAGCTCCTCAGTGCCTAAATCGAAATACGAAAGAGCGTTCTCTCATCTTATTCTCTAATGAATTTAATTTTCTCAGTTTATTCTCTTGTTTGATTTTCCTCCATTATGTCTCTCTCTACTACCATCTGTGTGAGTTGTAGTGAGGATATCGAAAAATTCTATTAAGAGGCATCATGACATCCAAATTAGGAGCAAGAAGCAATGAATGATAAGTTGATCAATCATGGCGATCCTTAAGAAGAGATTGACTCTAAAGTTGATTCAAGTACTTGATATATTTAACATTTTAAGTTTGTTAAATATTCATTAACTTCTATATCGTATTGTTTTGAACTAGTTGATGAGACAAAAAATACGATGTACGAAAAGAAAAAAGCCATCATTAAAAATCATGATTGCACAACCCTTTCTTAACTTAATACTACTCGAAATTTTAATCGTTTGCGACAATTACCAGATGATGACGTCAACTTCGATAAGGAAAACGACAACTACCAAAATATATGGACACGTTAACGAAAATTTTCAAAACGGAAAAACCGATAAGCTTTTGTTGGTTTTTGGTCTCCAAAATCCATAGGTTTGGAGTTATCATGAAAATGTATGGTTGATCACCGACTTCTCTAACTCAAAAATGTTCGTATATTTGATTGTCAAGTCCATAATATCCATTTTGAACTGATAAGAGGACAGCTAGCTTGTTTTAGAATATACTCTGTTTTGCTCCCACTCTATCCTCGAACCTAGCCTTTTTGGAGAGTTGTGTGTGCTGTTCGAGGCTCTTTTGGGCGATGATCTAGCTAGCTCCACAGTGCCTAAATCGACATACGAAAGAGCATTCTCTCATCTTATTCTCTAATGAATTTAATTTTCTCAATTTATTCTTTTGTTTGATTTTCCTCCATTATGTCTCTCTCTACTACCATATGTGTGAGTTGTAGTGAGGATATCGACAAATTCGATTAAGAGGCATACTGACATCCAAATTAGGAGCAAGAAGCAATAAATGATAAGTTGATCAATCATGGCGATCCTTAAGAAGAGATCGACTCTAAAGCTGATTCAAGTACTTGATATATTTAACATTTTAAGTTTCTTAAATATTCATTAACTTCTATATCGTATTGTTTTGAACTAGTTGATGAGACAAAAAATACGATGTTCGAAAAGAAAAAAGCCATCATGAAAAATCATGATTGCACAACCCTTTCTTAACTTAATACTACTCGAAATTTTGATCGTTTGCGACAATTACCAGATGATGACGTCAACTTCGATAGGGAAAACGACAACTACCAAAATATATGGAGACGTTAACGGAAATTTTCAAAACGGACAAACGGATAAGCTTTTGTTGGTTTTTGGTCTCCAAAATCCATAGGTTTGGAGTTATCATGAAAATGTATGGTTGAGCACCGACTTCTCTAACTCAAAAATGCTCGTATATTTGATCGTCAAGTCCATAATATCCATTTTGAACTAATAAGAGGACGGCTAGCTTGTTTTAGAATATACTCTATTTTGCTCCCACTCTATCCTCGAACCTAGTGTTTTTGGAGGGTTGTGTGTACCGTTCGAGGCTCTTTTGGGTGATGATCTAGCTAGCTCCTCAGTGCCTAAATCGAAATACGAAAGAGCGTTCTCTCATCTTATTCTCTAATGAATTTAATTTTCTCAGTTTATTCTTTTGTTTGATTTTCCTCCATTATGTCTCTCTCTACTACCATATGTGTGAGTTGTAGTGAGGATATCGACAAATTCGATTAAGAGGCATACTGACATCCAAATTAGGAGCAAGAAGCAATGAATGATAAGTTGATCAATCATGGCGATCCTTATTACAAACGGTCTCGGTTCCCCTACGTCGTAATGTAGGAAATATACATGATTTTATATCGTTAGAAGGGTCGACGACGCAGGGGGCAAAACATTTTGTGTAGAGAGTAGGGTTCAACACGAGGACTTCCCAAGAGGTCACAATCTTAGTACTACTCTCGCCCAAGCACGTTTAGGTTCGGAGTTCTGATTGGATCCGGTGCATTAGTGCTGGTATGATCGCACCCATCCACTGCTCACCCTCATGTGTATATCAACCAATCCCGTCACTACTTCCTCCCTTCATTTTCAATCTTTTATCTTACTTTAAACTGCGATTTGGCCCTTTTCCACCCGAACCTCGGAATTACAAACGGTCTCGGTTCCCCTACGTCGTAATGTAGGAAATATACATGATTTTATATCGTTAGAAGGGTCGACGACGCGAGGGGCAAAACATTTTGTGTAGAGAGGGGGTGCAACACGAGGACTTCCCAAGAGGTCACCAATCTTAGTACTACTCTCGCCCAAGCACGTTTAGCTTCGGAGTTGTGACGGGATCCGGTGCATTAGTGCTGGTATGATCGCACCCGTCCACTGCTCACCCTCATGTGTATATCAACCAATCCCGTCACTAATTCCTCCCTTCATTTTCAATCTTTTATCTTACTTTAAACTGCGATTTGGCCCTTTTCCACCCGAACCTCGGAATTACAAACGGTCTCGGTTCCCCTACGTCGTAATGTAGGAAATATACATGATTTTATATCGTTAGAAGGGTCGACGACGCAGGGGGCAAAACATTTTGTGTAGAGAGGAGGGTTCAACACGAGGACTTCCCAAGAGGTCACAATCTTAGTACTACTCTCGCCCAAGCACGTTTAGGTTCGGAGTTCTGATTGGATCCGGTGCATTAGTGCTGGTATGATCGCACCCATCCACTGCTCACCCTCATGTGTATATCAACCAATCCCGTCACTACTTCCTCCCTTCATTTTCAATCTTTTATCTTACTTTAAACTGCGATTTGGCCCTTTTCCACCCGAACCTCGGAATTACAAACGGTCTCGGTTCCCCTACGTCGTAATGTAGGAAATATACATGATTTTATATCGTTAGAAGGGTCGACGACGCAGGGGGCAAAACATTTTGTGTAGAGAGGAGGGGTCAACACGAGGACTTCCCAAGAGGTCACCAATCTTAGTACTACTCTCGCACAAGCACGTTTAGCTTCGGAGTTCGACTTGATCCGGTGCATTAGTGCTCTGGTATGATCGCACCCGTCCACTGCTCACCCTCATGTGTATATCAACCAATCCCGTCACTACTTCCTCCCTTCATTTTCAATCTTTTATCTTACTTTAAACTGCGATTTGGCCCTTTTCCACCCGAACCTAGGAATTACAAACGGTCTCGGTTCCCCTACGTCGTAATGTAGGAAATATACATGATTTTATATCGTTAGAAGGGTCGACGACGCAGGGGCAAAACATTTTGTGTAGAGAGTAGGGTTCAACACGAGGACTTCCCAAGAGGTCACAATCTTAGTACTACTCTCGCCCAAGCACGTTTAGGTTCGGAGTTCGATTGGATCCGGTGCATTAGTCTGCCGGTATGATCGCACCCATCCACTGCTCACCCTCATGTGTATATCAACCAATCCCGTCACTACTTCCTCCCTTCATTTTCAATCTTTTATCTTACTTTAAACTGCGATTTGGCCCTTTTCCACCCGAACCTCGGAATTACAAACGGTCTCGGTTCCCCTACGTCGTAATGTAGGAAATATACATGATTTTATATCGTTAGAAGGGTCGACGACGCAAGGGGCAAAACATTTTGTGTAGAGAGGAGGGGTCAACACGAGGACTTCCCAAGAGGTCACCAATCTTAGTACTACTCTCGCACAAGCACGTTTAGCTTCGGAGTTCTGACTTGATCCGGTGCATTAGTGCTGGTATGATCGCACCCGTCCACTGCTCACCCTCATGTGTATATCAACCAATCCCGTCACTACTTCCTCCCTTCATTTTCAATCTTTTATCTTACTTTAAACCGCGATTTGGCCCTTTTCCACCCGAACCTAGGAATTACAAACGGTCTCGGTTCCCCTACGTCGTAATGTAGGAAATATACATGATTTTATATCGTTAGAAGGGTCGACGACGCAGGGGGCAAAACATTTTGTGTAGAGAGTAGGGTTCAACACGAGGACTTCCCAAGAGGTCACAATCTTAGTACTACTCTCGCCCAAGCACGTTTAGGTTCGGAGTTCTGATTGGATCCGGTGCATTAGTGCCGGTATGATCGCACCCATCCACTCGCTCACCCTCATGTGTATATCAACCAATCCCGTCACTACTTCCTCCCTTCATTTTCAATCTTTTATCTTACTTTAAACCGCGATTTGGCCCTTTTCCACCCGAACCTCGGAATTACAAACGGTCTCGGTTCCCCTACGTCGTAATGTAGGAAATATACATGATTTTATATCGTTAGAAGGGTCGACGACGCGAGGGGCAAAACATTTTGTGTAGAGAGGGGGTGCAACACGAGGACTTTCCAAGAGGTCACCAATCTTAGTACTACTCTCGCCCAAGCACGTTTAGCTTCGGAGTTACCGACGGGATCCGTGCATTAGTGCCGGTATGATCGCACCCGTCCACCGCTCACCCTCATGTGTATATCAACCAATCCCGTCACTAATTCCTCCCTTCATTTTCAATCTTTTATCTTACTTTAAACAGCGATTTGGCCCTTTTCCACCCGAACCTCGGAATTACAAACGGTCTCGGTTCCCCTACGTCGTAATGTAGGAAATATACATGATTTTATATCGTTAGAAGGGTCGACGACGCAGGGGGCAAAACATTTTGTGTAGAGAGGAGGGTTCAACACGAGGACTTCCCAAGAGGTCACAATCTTAGTACTACTCTCGCCCAAGCACGTTTAGGTTCGGAGTTCGATTGGATCCGGTGCATTAGTGCCGGTATGATCGCACCCATCCACTCTTGCTCACCCTCATGTGTATATCAACCAATCCCGTCACTACTTCCTCCCTTCATTTTCAATCTTTTATCTTACTTTAAACTCGCGATTTGGCCCTTTTCCACCCGAACCTCGGAATTACAAACGGTCTCGGTTCCCCTACGTCGTAATGTAGGAAATATACATGATTTTATATCGTTAGAAGGGTCGACGACGCGGGGGCAAAAACATTTTGTGTAGAGAGGAGGGTGCAACACGAGGACTTCCCAAGAGGTCACCAATCTTAGTACTACTCTCGCACAAGCACGTTTAGCTTCGGAGTTCGACGGGATCCGGTGCATTAGTGCTTTGGTATGATCGCACCCGTCCACTTGCTCACCCTCATGTGTATATCAACCAATCCCGTCACTACTTCCTCCCTTCATTTTCAATCTTTTATCTTACTTTAAACCGCGATTTGGCCCTTTTCCACCCGAACCTCGGAATTACAAACGGTCTCGGTTCCCCTACGTCGTAATGTAGGAAATATACATGATTTTATATCGTTAGAAGGGTCGACGACGCGAGGGGCAAAACATTTTGTGTAGAGAGTAGGGTTCAACACGAGGACTTCCCAAGAGGTCACAATCTTAGTACTACTCTCGCCCAAGCACGTTTAGGTTCGGAGTTCGATTGGATCCGGTGCATTAGTGCCGGTATGATCGCACCCATCCACTCGCTCACCCTCATGTGTATATCAACCAATCCCGTCACTACTTCCTCCCTTCATTTTCAATCTTTTATCTTACTTTAAACTGCGATTTGGCCCTTTTCCACCCGAACCTCGGAATTACAAACGGTCTCGGTTCCCCTACGTCGTAATGTAGGAAATATACATGATTTTATATCGTTAGAAGGGTCGACGACGCAGGGGGCAAAACATTTTGTGTAGAGAGGGGGTGCAACACGAGGACATTCCAAGAGGTCACCAATCTTAGTACTACTCTCGCCCAAGCACGTTTAGCTTCGGAGTTCGACGGGATCCGGTGCATTAGTGCTTTGGTATGATCGCACCCGTCCTTTGCTCACCCTCATGTGTATATCAACCAATCCCGTCACTAATTCCTCCCTTCATTTTCAATCTTTTATCTTACTTTAAACTGCGATTTGGCCCTTTTCCACCCGAACCTCGGAATTACCAACGGTCTCGGTTCCCCTACGTCGTAATGTAGGAAATATACATGATTTTATATCGTTAGAAGGGTCGACGACGCTGGGGGCAAAACATTTTGTGTAGAGAGGGGGTGCAACACGAGGACTTCCCAAGAGGTCACCAATCTTAGTACTACTCTCGCCCAAGCACGTTTAGCTTCGGAGTTCGACGGGATCCGGTGCATTAGTGCTGGTATGATCGCACCCGTCCCCTGCTCACCCTCATGTGTATATCAACCAATCCCGTCACTACTTCCTCCCTTCATTTTCAATCTTTTATCTTACTTTAAACTGTGATTTGGCCCTTTTCCACCCGAACCTCGGAATTACCAACGGTCTCGGTTCCCCTACGTCGTAATGTAGGAAATATACATGATTTTATATCGTTAGAAGGGTCGACGACGCAGGGGGCAAAACATTTTGTGTAGAGAGGGGGTGCAACACGAGGACTTCCCAAGAGGTCACCAATCTTAGTACTACTCTCGCCCAAGCACGTTTAGCTTCGGAGTTCGACGGGATCCGGTGCATTAGTCTTGGTATGATCGCACCCGTCCACTTGCTCACCCTCATGTGTATATCAACCAATCCCGTCACTACTTCCTCCCTTCATTTTCAATCTTTTATCTTACTTTAAACTGCGATTTGGCCCTTTTCCACCCGAACCTCGGAATTACCAACGGTCTCGGTTCCCCTACGTCGTAATGTAGGAAATATACATGATTTTATATCGTTAGAAGGGTCGACGACGCAGGGGGCAAAACATTTTGTGTAGAGAGGGGTGCAACACGAGGACTTCCCAAGAGGTCACCAATCTTAGTACTACTCTCGCCCAAGCACGTTTAGCTTCGGAGTTCTGACGGGATCCGGTGCATTAGTGCTGGTATGATCGCACCCGTCCACTTGCTCACCCTCATGTGTATATCAACCAATCCCGTCACTACTTCCTCCCTTCATTTTCAATCTTTTATCTTACTTTAAACTGCGATTTGGCCCTTTTCCACCCGAACCTCGGAATTACCAACGGTCTCGGTTCCCCTACGTCGTAATGTAGGAAATATACATGATTTTATATCGTTAGAAGGGTCGACGACGCAAGGGGCAAAACATTTTGTGTAGAGAGGGGGTGCAACACGAGGACTTCCCAAGAGGTCACCAATCTTAGTACTACTCTCGCCCAAGCACGTTTAGCTTCGGAGTTCGACGGGATCCGGTGCATTAGTGCTTGGTATGATCGCACCCGTCCTTTGCTCACCCTCATGTGTATATCAACCAATCCCGTCACTACTTCCTCCCTTCATTTTCAATCTTTTATCTTACTTTAAAGCTGCGATTTGGCCCTTTTCCACCCGAACCTCGGAATTACCAACGGTCTCGGTTCCCCTACGTCGTAATGTAGGAAATATACATGATTTTATATCGTTAGAAGGGTCGACGACGCGAGGGGGCAAAACATTTTGTGTAGAGAGGAGGGTGCAACACGAGGACTTCCCAAGAGGTCACCAATCTTAGTACTACTCTCGCCCAAGCACGTTTAGCTTCGGAGTTCGACGGGATCCGGTGCATTAGTGCTGGTATGATCGCACCCGTCCTTTGCTCACCCTCATGTGTATATCAACCAATCCCGTCACTACTTCCTCCCTTCATTTTCAATCTTTTATCTTACTTTAAAGCTGCGATTTGGCCCTTTTCCACCCGAACCTCGGAATTACCAACGGTCTCGGTTCCCCTACGTCGTAATGTAGGAAATATACATGATTTTATATCGTTAGAAGGGTCGACGACGCGAGGGGGCAAAACATTTTGTGTAGAGAGGGGGTGCAACACGAGGACTTCCCAAGAGGTCACCAATCTTAGTACTACTCTCGCCCAAGCACGTTTAGCTTCGGAGTTCGACGGGATCCGGTGCATTAGTCTTGGTATGATCGCACCCGTCCACTTTGCTCACCCTCATGTGTATATCAACCAATCCCGTCACTACTTCCTCCCTTCATTTTCAATCTTTTATCTTACTTTAAACTGCGATTTGGCCCTTTTCCACCCGAACCTCGGAATTACCAACGGTCTCGGTTCCCCTACGTCGTAATGTAGGAAATATACATGATTTTATATCGTTAGAAGGGTCGACGACGCGGGGGGCAAAACATTTTGTGTAGAGAGGGGGTGCAACACGAGGACTTCCCAAGAGGTCACCAATCTTAGTACTACTCTCGCCCAAGCACGTTTAGCTTCAGAGTTCGACGGGATCCGGTGCATTAGTGCTGGTATGATCGCACCCGTCCACTTTGCTCACCCTCATGTGTATATCAACCAATCCCGTCACTACTTCCTCCCTTCATTTTCAATCTTTTATCTTACTTTAAACTGCGATTTGGCCCTTTTCCACCCGAACCTCGGAATTACCAACGGTCTCGGTTCCCCTACGTCGTAATGTAGGAAATATACATGATTTTATATCGTTAGAAGGGTCGACGACGCGGGGGGCAAAACATTTTGTGTAGAGAGGGGGTGCAACACGAGGACTTCCCAAGAGGTCACCAATCTTAGTACTACTCTCGCCCAAGCACGTTTAGCTTCGGAGTTCGACGGGATCCGGTGCATTAGTCTTGGTATGATCGCACCCGTCCTTTGCTCACCCTCATGTGTATATCAACCAATCCCGTCACTACTTCCTCCCTTCATTTTCAATCTTTTATCTTACTTTAAACTGCGATTTGGCCCTTTTCCACCCGAACCTCGGAATTACCAACGGTCTCGGTTCCCCTACGTCGTAATGTAGGAAATATACATGATTTTATATCGTTAGAAGGGTCGACGACGCAAGGGGCAAAACATTTTGTGTAGAGAGGGGGTGCAACACGAGGACTTCCCAAGAGGTCACCAATCTTAGTACTACTCTCGCCCAAGCACGTTTAGCTTCGGAGTTCGACGGGATCCGGTGCATTAGTCTTGGTATGATCGCACCCGTCCACTTTGCTCACCCTCATGTGTATATCAACCAATCCCGTCACTACTTCCTCCCTTCATTTTCAATCTTTTATCTTACTTTAAAGCTGCGATTTGGCCCTTTTCCACCCGAACCTCGGAATTACCAACGGTCTCGGTTCCCCTACGTCGTAATGTAGGAAATATACATGATTTTATATCGTTAGAAGGGTCGACGACGCGGGGGGCAAAACATTTTGTGTAGAGAGGGGGTGCAACACGAGGACTTCCCAAGAGGTCACCAATCTTAGTACTACTCTCGCCCAAGCACGTTTAGCTTCGGAGTTCGACGGGATCCGGTGCATTAGTCTTTGTATGATCACACCCGTCCACTTGCTCACCCTCATGTGTATATCAACCAATCCCGTCACTACTTCCTCCCTTCATTTTCAATCTTTTATCTTACTTTAAAAAGAGATTTGGCCCTTTTCCACCCGAACCTCGGAATTACCAACGGTCTCGGTTCCCCTACGTCGTAATGTAGGAAATATACATGATTTTATATCGTTAGAAGGGTCGACGACGCGGGGGGCAAAACATTTTGTGTAGAGAGGGGGTGCAACACGAGGACTTCCCAAGAGGTCACCAATCTTAGTACTACTCTCGCCCAAGCACGTTTAGCTTCGGAGTTCGACGGGATCCGGTGCATTAGTGCTTGGTATGATCGCACCCGTCCTTTGCTCACCCTCATGTGTATATCAACCAATCCCGTCACTACTTCCTCCCTTCATTTTCAATCTTTTATCTTACTTTAAACTGCGATTTGGCCCTTTTCCACCCGAACCTCGGAATTACCAACGGTCTCGGTTCCCCTACGTCGTAATGTAGGAAATATACATGATTTTATATCGTTAGAAGGGTCGACGACGCGAGGGGGCAAAACATTTTGTGTAGAGAGGGGGTGCAACACGAGGACTTCCCAAGAGGTCACCAATCTTAGTACTACTCTCGCCCAAGCACGTTTAGCTTCGGAGTTCGACGGGATCCGGTGCATTAGTCTTGGTATGATCGCACCCGTCCTTTGCTCACCCTCATGTGTATATCAACCAATCCCGTCACTACTTCCTCCCTTCATTTTCAATCTTTTATCTTACTTTAAAAAGCTGCGATTTGGCCCTTTTCCACCCGAACCTCGGAATTACCAACGGTCTCGGTTCCCCTACGTCGTAATGTAGGAAATATACATGATTTTATATCGTTAGAAGGGTCGACGACGCGGGGGGCAAAACATTTTGTGTAGAGAGGGGGTGCAACACGAGGACTTCCCAAGAGGTCACCAATCTTAGTACTACTCTCGCCCAAGCACGTTTAGCTTCGGAGTTCGACGGGATCCGGTGCATTAGTCTTGGTATGATCGCACCCGTCCACTTTGCTCACCCTCATGTGTATATCAACCAATCCCGTCACTACTTCCTCCCTTCATTTTCAATCTTTTATCTTACTTTAAACTGCGATTTGGCCCTTTTCCACCCGAACCTCGGAATTACCAACGGTCTCGGTTCCCCTACGTCGTAATGTAGGAAATATACATGATTTTATATCGTTAGAAGGGTCGACGACGCGGGGGGCAAAACATTTTGTGTAGAGAGGGGGTGCAACACGAGGACTTCCCAAGAGGTCACCAATCTTAGTACTACTCTCGCCCAAGCACGTTTAGCTTCGGAGTTCGACGGGATCCGGTGCATTAGTCTTGGTATGATCGCACCCGTCCACTTTGCTCACCCTCATGTGTATATCAACCAATCCCGTCACTACTTCCTCCCTTCATTTTCAATCTTTTATCTTACTTTAAAGCTGCGATTTGGCCCTTTTCCACCCGAACCTCGGAATTACCAACGGTCTCGGTTCCCCTACGTCGTAATGTAGGAAATATACATGATTTTATATCGTTAGAAGGGTCGACGACGCGGGGGGCAAAACATTTTGTGTAGAGAGGGGGTGCAACACGAGGACTTCCCAAGAGGTCACCAATCTTAGTACTACTCTCGCCCAAGCACGTTTAGCTTCGGAGTTCGACGGGATCCGGTGCATTAGTGCTTGGTATGATCACACCCGTCCACTTTGCTCACCCTCATGTGTATATCAACCAATCCCGTCACTACTTCCTCCCTTCATTTTCAATCTTTTATCTTACTTTAAACTGCGATTTGGCCCTTTTCCACCCGAACCTCGGAATTACCAACGGTCTCGGTTCCCCTACGTCGTAATGTAGGAAATATACATGATTTTATATCGTTAGAAGGGTCGACGACGCGGGGGGAAAAACATTTTGTGTAGAGAGGGGGTGCAACACGAGGACTTCCCAAGAGGTCACCAATCTTAGTACTACTCTCGCCCAAGCACGTTTAGCTTCGGAGTTCGACGGGATCCGGTGCATTAGTCTTGGTATGATCGCACCCGTCCTTTGCTCACCCTCATGTGTATATCAACCAATCCCGTCACTACTTCCTCCCTTCATTTTCAATCTTTTATCTTACTTTAAAGCTGCGATTTGGCCCTTTTCCACCCGAACCTCGGAATTACCAACGGTCTCGGTTCCCCTACGTCGTAATGTAGGAAATATACATGATTTTATATCGTTAGAAGGGTCGACGACGCGGGGGGCAAAACATTTTGTGTAGAGAGGGGGTGCAACACGAGGACTTCCCAAGAGGTCACCAATCTTAGTACTACTCTCGCCCAAGCACGTTTAGCTTCGGAGTTCGACGGGATCCGGTGCATTAGTGCTTTGGTATGATCGCACCCGTCCACTTGCTCACCCTCATGTGTATATCAACCAATCCCGTCACTACTTCCTCCCTTCATTTTCAATCTTTTATCTTACTTTAAGCTGCGATTTGGCCCTTTTCCACCCGAACCTCGGAATTACCAACGGTCTCGGTTCCCCTACGTCGTAATGTAGGAAATATACATGATTTTATATCGTTAGAAGGGTCGACGACGCGGGGGGCAAAACATTTTGTGTAGAGAGGGGGTGCAACACGAGGACTTCCCAAGAGGTCACCAATCTTAGTACTACTCTCGCCCAAGCACGTTTAGCTTCGGAGTTCGACGGGATCCGGTGCATTAGTGCTTGGTATGATCACACCCGTCCTTTGCTCACCCTCATGTGTATATCAACCAATCCCGTCACTACTTCCTCCCTTCATTTTCAATCTTTTATCTTACTTTAAAGCTGCGATTTGGCCCTTTTCCACCGAACCTCGGAATTACCAACGGTCTCGGTTCCCCTACGTCGTAATGTAGGAAATATACATGATTTTATATCGTTAGAAGGGTCGACGACGCGGGGGGCAAAACATTTTGTGTAGAGAGGGGGTGCAACACGAGGACTTCCCAAGAGGTCACCAATCTTAGTACTACTCTCGCCCAAGCACGTTTAGCTTCGGAGTTCGACGGGATCCGGTGCATTAGTGCTTGGTATGATCGCACCCGTCCACTTTGCTCACCCTCATGTGTATATCAACCAATCCCGTCACTACTTCCTCCCTTCATTTTCAATCTTTTATCTTACTTTAAACTGCGATTTGGCCCTTTTCCACCCGAACCTCGGAATTACCAACGGTCTCGGTTCCCCTACGTCGTAATGTAGGAAATATACATGATTTTATATCGTTAGAAGGGTCGACGACGCGGGGGGCAAAACATTTTGTGTAGAGAGGGGGTGCAACACGAGGACTTCCCAAGAGGTCACCAATCTTAGTACTACTCTCGCCCAAGCACGTTTAGCTTCGGAGTTCGACGGGATCCGGTGCATTAGTCTTGGTATGATCGCACCCGTCCTTTGCTCACCCTCATGTGTATATCAACCAATCCCGTCACTACTTCCTCCCTTCATTTTCAATCTTTTATCTTACTTTAAGCTGCGATTTGGCCCTTTTCCACCCGAACCTCGGAATTACCAACGGTCTCGGTTCCCCTACGTCGTAATGTAGGAAATATACATGATTTTATATCGTTAGAAGGGTCGACGACGCGGGGGGCAAAACATTTTGTGTAGAGAGGGGGTGCAACACGAGGACTTCCCAAGAGGTCACCAATCTTAGTACTACTCTCGCCCAAGCACGTTTAGCTTCGGAGTTCGACGGGATCCGGTGCATTAGTCTTGGTATGATCGCACCCGTCCACTTGCTCACCCTCATGTGTATATCAACCAATCCCGTCACTACTTCCTCCCTTCATTTTCAATCTTTTATCTTACTTTAAAGCTGCGATTTGGCCCTTTTCCACCCGAACCTCGGAATTACCAACGGTCTCGGTTCCCCTACGTCGTAATGTAGGAAATATACATGATTTTATATCGTTAGAAGGGTCGACGACGCGGGGGGCAAAACATTTTGTGTAGAGAGGGGGTGCAACACGAGGACTTCCCAAGAGGTCACCAATCTTAGTACTACTCTCGCCCAAGCACGTTTAGCTTCGGAGTTCGACGGGATCCGGTGCATTAGTGCTTGGTATGATCGCACCCGTCCCTTTGCTCACCCTCATGTGTATATCAACCAATCCCGTCACTACTTCCTCCCTTCATTTTCAATCTTTTATCTTACTTTAAACTGCGATTTGGCCCTTTTCCACCCGAACCTCGGAATTACCAACGGTCTCGGTTCCCCTACGTCGTAATGTAGGAAATATACATGATTTTATATCGTTAGAAGGGTCGACGACGCGGGGGGCAAAACATTTTGTGTAGAGAGGGGGTGCAACACGAGGACTTCCCAAGAGGTCACCAATCTTAGTACTACTCTCGCCCAAGCACGTTTAGCTTCGGAGTTCGACGGGATCCGGTGCATTAGTCTTGGTATGATCGCACCCGTCCTTTGCTCACCCTCATGTGTATATCAACCAATCCCGTCACTACTTCCTCCCTTCATTTTCAATCTTTTATCTTACTTTAAAGCTGCGATTTGGCCCTTTTCCACCCGAACCTCGGAATTACCAACGGTCTCGGTTCCCCTACGTCGTAATGTAGGAAATATACATGATTTTATATCGTTAGAAGGGTCGACGACGCGGGGGGCAAAACATTTTGTGTAGAGAGGGGGTGCAACACGAGGACTTCCCAAGAGGTCACCAATCTTAGTACTACTCTCGCCCAAGCACGTTTAGCTTCGGAGTTCGACGGGATCCGGTGCATTAGTCTTGGTATGATCACACCCGTCCTTGCTCACCCTCATGTGTATATCAACCAATCCCGTCACTACTTCCTCCCTTCATTTTCAATCTTTTATCTTACTTTAAGCTGCGATTTGGCCCTTTTCCACCCGAACCTCGGAATTACCAACGGTCTCGGTTCCCCTACGTCGTAATGTAGGAAATATACATGATTTTATATCGTTAGAAGGGTCGACGACGCGGGGGGCAAAACATTTTGTGTAGAGAGGGGGTGCAACACGAGGACTTCCCAAGAGGTCACCAATCTTAGTACTACTCTCGCCCAAGCACGTTTAGCTTCGGAGTTCGACGGGATCCGGTGCATTAGTGCTTGGTATGATCGCACCCGTCCACTTTGCTCACCCTCATGTGTATATCAACCAATCCCGTCACTACTTCCTCCCTTCATTTTCAATCTTTTATCTTACTTTAAAGCTGCGATTTGGCCCTTTTCCACCCGAACCTCGGAATTACCAACGGTCTCGGTTCCCCTACGTCGTAATGTAGGAAATATACATGATTTTATATCGTTAGAAGGGTCGACGACGCGAGGGGCAAAACATTTTGTGTAGAGAGGGGGTGCAACACGAGGACTTCCCAGAGGTCACCAATCTTAGTACTACTCTCGCCCAAGCACGTTTAGCTTCGGAGTTCGACGGGATCCGGTGCATTAGTCTTTGGTATGATCGCACCCGTCCATTGCTCACCCTCATGTGTATATCAACCAATCCCGTCACTACTTCCTCCCTTCATTTTCAATCTTTTATCTTACTTTAAAAGCTGCGATTTGGCCCTTTTCCACCCGAACCTCGGAATTACCAACGGTCTCGGTTCCCCTACGTCGTAATGTAGGAAATATACATGATTTTATATCGTTAGAAGGGTCGACGACGCGGGGGGCAAAACATTTTGTGTAGAGAGGGGGTGCAACACGAGGACTTCCCAAGAGGTCACCAATCTTAGTACTACTCTCGCCCAAGCACGTTTAGCTTCGGAGTTCGACGGGATCCGGTGCATTAGTGCTTGGTATGATCGCACCCGTCCACTTTGCTCACCCTCATGTGTATATCAACCAATCCCGTCACTACTTCCTCCCTTCATTTTCAATCTTTTATCTTACTTTAAAGCTGCGATTTGGCCCTTTTCCACCCGAACCTCGGAATTACCAACGGTCTCGGTTCCCCTACGTCGTAATGTAGGAAATATACATGATTTTATATCGTTAGAAGGGTCGACGACGCGGGGGGCAAAACATTTTGTGTAGAGAGGGGGTGCAACACGAGGACTTCCCAAGAGGTCACCAATCTTAGTACTACTCTCGCCCAAGCACGTTTAGCTTCGGAGTTCGACGGGATCCGGTGCATTAGTGCTTGGTATGATCACACCCGTCCTTTGCTCACCCTCATGTGTATATCAACCAATCCCGTCACTACTTCCTCCCTTCATTTTCAATCTTTTATCTTACTTTAAACTGCGATTTGGCCCTTTTCCACCCGAACCTCGGAATTACCAACGGTCTCGGTTCCCCTACGTCGTAATGTAGGAAATATACATGATTTTATATCGTTAGAAGGGTCGACGACGCGGGGGGCAAAACATTTTGTGTAGAGAGGAGGGTGCAACACGAGGACTTCCCAAGAGGTCACCAATCTTAGTACTACTCTCGCCCAAGCACGTTTAGCTTCGGAGTTCGACGGGATCCGGTGCATTAGTGTTGGTATGATCGCACCCGTCCACTTTGCTCACCCTCATGTGTATATCAACCAATCCCGTCACTACTTCCTCCCTTCATTTTCAATCTTTTATCTTACTTTAAAGCTTGCGATTTGGCCCTTTTCCACCCGAACCTCGGAATTACCAACGGTCTCGGTTCCCCTACGTCGTAATGTAGGAAATATACATGATTTTATATCGTTAGAAGGGTCGACGACGCGGGGGGCAAAACATTTTGTGTAGAGAGGGGGTGCAACACGAGGACTTCCCAAGAGGTCACCAATCTTAGTACTACTCTCGCCCAAGCACGTTTAGCTTCGGAGTTCGACGGGATCCGGTGCATTAGTGCTGGTATGATCGCACCCGTCCACTTTGCTCACCCTCATGTGTATATCAACCAATCCCGTCACTAATTCCTCCCTTCATTTTCAATCTTTTATCTTACTTTAAACTGCGATTTGGCCCTTTTCCACCCGAACCTCGGAATTACCAACGGTCTCGGTTCCCCTACGTCGTAATGTAGGAAATATACATGATTTTATATCGTTAGAAGGGTCGACGACGCGGGGGGCAAAACATTTTGTGTAGAGAGGAGGGTGCAACACGAGGACTTCCCAAGAGGTCACCAATCTTAGTACTACTCTCGCCCAAGCACGTTTAGCTTCGGAGTTCGACGGGATCCGGTGCATTAGTGTTGGTATGATCGCACCCGTCCACTTGCTCACCCTCATGTGTATATCAACCAATCCCGTCACTACTTCCTCCCTTCATTTTCAATCTTTTATCTTACTTTAAACTGCGATTTGGCCCTTTTCCACCCGAACCTCGGAATTACCAACGGTCTCGGTTCCCCTACGTCGTAATGTAGGAAATATACATGATTTTATATCGTTAGAAGGGTCGACGACGCGGGGGGCAAAACATTTTGTGTAGAGAGGAGGGTTCAACACGAGGACTTCCCAAGAGGTCACCAATCTTAGTACTACTCTCGCCCAAGCACGTTTAGCTTCGGAGTTCGATGGGATCCGGTGCATTAGTGCTTGGTATGATCGCACCCGTCCCTTTGCTCACCCTCATGTGTATATCAACCAATCCCGTCACTAATTCCTCCCTTCATTTTCAATCTTTTATCTTACTTTAAAGCTGCGATTTGGCCCTTTTCCACCCGAACCTCGGAATTACCAACGGTCTCGGTTCCCCTACGTCGTAATGTAGGAAATATACATGATTTTATATCGTTAGAAGGGTCGACGACGCGGGGGGCAAAACATTTTGTGTAGAGAGGGGGTGCAACACGAGGACTTCCCAAGAGGTCACCAATCTTAGTACTACTCTCGCCCAAGCACGTTTAGCTTCAGAGTTCTGACGGGATCCGGTGCATTAGTGCTGGTATGATCACACCCGTCCTCTGCTCACCCTCATGTGTATATCAACCAATCCCGTCACTACTTCCTCCCTTCATTTTCAATCTTTTATCTTACTTTAAAGCTGCGATTTGGCCCTTTTCCACCCGAACCTCGGAATTACCAACGGTCTCGGTTCCCCTACGTCGTAATTTAGGAAATATACATGATTTTATATCGTTAGAAGGGTCGACGACGCGGGGGGCAAAACATTTTGTGTAGAGAGGAGGGTTCAACACGAGGACTTCCCAAGAGGTCACCAATCTTAGTACTACTCTCGCCCAAGCACGTTTAGCTTCGGAGTTCGACGGGATCCGGTGCATTAGTCTTGGTATGATCGCACCCGTCCACTTTGCTCACCCTCATGTGTATATCAACCAATCCCGTCACTAATTCCTCCCTTCATTTTCAATCTTTTATCTTACTTTAAACTGCGATTTGGCCCTTTTCCACCGAACCTCGGAATTACCAACGGTCTCGGTTCCCCTACGTCGTAATGTAGGAAATATACATGATTTTATATCGTTAGAAGGGTCGACGACGCGGGGGGCAAAACATTTTGTGTAGAGAGGAGGGTGCAACACGAGGACTTCCCAAGAGGTCACCAATCTTAGTACTACTCTCGCCCAAGCACGTTTAGCTTCGGAGTTCGACGGGATCCGGTGCATTAGTCTTGGTATGATCGCACCCGTCCACTTTGCTCACCCTCATGTGTATATCAACCAATCCCGTCACTAATTCCTCCCTTCATTTTCAATCTTTTATCTTACTTTAAACTGCGATTTGGCCCTTTTCCACCCGAACCTCGGAATTACCAACGGTCTCGGTTCCCCTACGTCGTAATTTAGGAAATATACATGATTTTATATCGTTAGAAGGGTCGACGACGCGGGGGGCAAAACATTTTGTGTAGAGAGGAGGGTTCAACACGAGGACTTCCCAAGAGGTCACCAATCTTAGTACTACTCTCGCCCAAGCACGTTTAGCTTCGGAGTTCGACGGGATCCGGTGCATTAGTCTTTGGTATGATCGCACCCGTCCTTTGCTCACCCTCATGTGTATATCAACCAATCCCGTCACTACTTCCTCCCTTCATTTTCAATCTTTTATCTTACTTTAAACTGCGATTTGGCCCTTTTCCACCCGAACCTCGGAATTACCAACGGTCTCGGTTCCCCTACGTCGTAATGTAGGAAATATACATGATTTTATATCGTTAGAAGGGTCGACGACGCGAGGGGCAAAACATTTTGTGTAGAGAGGAGGGTGCAACACGAGGACTTCCCAAGAGGTCACCAATCTTAGTACTACTCTCGCCCAAGCACGTTTAGCTTCGGAGTTCGACGGGATCCGGTGCATTAGTCTTGGTATGATCGCACCCGTCCCTTTGCTCACCCTCATGTGTATATCAACCAATCCCGTCACTACTTCCTCCCTTCATTTTCAATCTTTTATCTTACTTTAAACTGCGATTTGGCCCTTTTCCACCCGAACCTCGGAATTACCAACGGTCTCGGTTCCCCTACGTCGTAATGTAGGAAATATACATGATTTTATATCGTTAGAAGGGTCGACGACGCGGGGGGCAAAACATTTTGTGTAGAGAGGGGGTGCAACACGAGGACTTCCCAAGAGGTCACCAATCTTAGTACTACTCTCGCCCAAGCACGTTTAGCTTCGGAGTTCGACGGGATCCGGTGCATTAGTCTTTGGTATGATCGCACCCGTCCCTTTGCTCACCCTCATGTGTATATCAACCAATCCCGTCACTACTTCCTCCCTTCATTTTCAATCTTTTATCATACTTTAAATTGCGTTTTGGCCCTTTTCCACCCGAACCTCGGAATTACCAACGGTCTCGGTTCCCCTACGTCATAATTTAGGAAATATACATGATTTTATATCGTTAGAAGGGTCGACGACGCGGGGGGCAAAACATTTTGTGTAGAGAGGGGGTGCAACACGAGGACTTCCCAAGAGGTCACCAATCTTAGTACTACTCTCGCCCAAGCACGTTTAGCTTCGGAGTTCGATGGGATCCGGTGCATTAGTGCTTGTATGATCGCACCCGTCCACTTTGCTCACCCTCATGTGTATATCAACCAATCCCGTCACTACTTCCTCCCTTCATTTTCAATCTTTTATCTTACTTTAAACTGCGATTTGGCCCTTTTCCACCCGAACCTCGGAATTACCAACGGTCTCGGTTCCCCTACGTCGTAATGTAGGAAATATACATGATTTTATATCGTTAGAAGGGTCGACGACGCGGGGGGCAAAACATTTTGTGTAGAGAGGGGGGTGCAACACGAGGACTTCCCAAGAGGTCACCAATCTTAGTACTACTCTCGCCCAAGCACGTTTAGCTTCGGAGTTCGACGGGATCCGGTGCATTAGTGCGGTATGATCACACCCGTCCATTGCTCACCCTCATGTGTATATCAACCAATCCCGTCACTACTTCCTCCCTTCATTTTCAATCTTTTATCTTACTTTAAACTGCGATTTGGCCCTTTTCCACCCGAACCTCGGAATTACCAACGGTCTCGGTTCCCCTACGTCGTAATGTAGGAAATATACATGATTTTATATCGTTAGAAGGGTCGACGACGCGGGGGGCAAAACATTTTGTGTAGAGAGGGGGTGCAACACGAGGACTTCCCAGAGGTCACCAATCTTAGTACTACTCTCGCCCAAGCACGTTTAGCTTCGGAGTTCGACGGGATCGGTGCATTAGTGATTGTATGATCGCACCCGTCCACGGCTCACCCTCATGTGTATATCAACCAATCCCGTCACACATTCCCCCCTCCATTTCAATTTTTAACAATCTTTAAACCTGCGTTTTGGCCCTTTTCCACCCGAACCTCGGAATTACCAGCGGTCTCGGTTCCCCTACGTTATAATTTAGGAAATATACATGATTTTATATCGTTAGAAGGGTCGACGACGCAGGGGGCAAAACATTTTGTGTAGAGAGGGGGTGCAACACGAGGACTTCCCAAGAGGTCACCAATCTTAGTACTACTCTCGCCCAAGCACGTTTAGCTTCAGAGTTCTTATGGGATCCGGTGCATTAGTGCTGGTATGATCGCACCCGTCCACTGCTCACCCTCATGTGTATATCAACCAATCCCGTCACTACTTCCTCCCTTCATTTTCAATCTTTTATCTTACTTTAAACTGCGATTTGGCCTTTTCCCACCCGAACCTCGGAATTACCAACGGTCTCGGTTCCCCTACGTCGTAATGTAGGAAATATACATGATTTTATATCGTTAGAAGGAGTCGACGACCGGGCAAAACATTTTGTGTAGAGAGGAGGGTGCAACACGAGGACTTCCCAAGAGGTCACCAATCTTAGTACTACTCTCGCCCAAGCAACGTTTTAGCTTCGGAGTTCTTATGGGATCCGG